>OX031022.1:18407226-18494838 GCA_943736025.1 Tenthredo mesomela
AGATGTATTCATCGTTTGACGTATATATCGTCACTTAACGAGTAATAATTACGATGATTTGAAGATATACAATAAGAATATTTTCGTAAGTCAGATAAATAAATTGCAAACAAAAAAAAAAAAAAAAATAAGAAAAACTAGTGTTTTTTTCTTCTTTCTTCTATCCGCAGAACGAAGCGTGAAATGGATTCCTACGTTAAAAATAAGGTGTTGAAATTTGAATCGTTTGTAAACGATGTGCTTAAAGAAGATTTGAGAAAGTTAGAGACTAAGTTGGACGATGTGAACAGAGAAACGTCAGAATTCCAACAACTAAAAACTACAATAATGACTATAAAATCTAATAGAGAATCTGGCAACGAAGGTTTTAAGACTAAATTAGACATGGGAAGCAATTTCTATGTGCAAGCAAACGTAGAAGACACATCAATGATACTATTGGATATAGGATTGGGACATTTCGTTGAATTCACACTGGACGAAGCTGTGACCATAATAAATGTCAGGCTTAAATTGTTCGACAGACAAACTAAGAACATTAGAAAAGAAACTGCTAGGACCAAGGCTCATATTAAGCTGATATTACTTAGCATAAGAGAACTGCAGTCGATAGAATAGCATATATTAATGTATTAAAAAAAAAAAAAAGAAAAAAACCACAAAAAGATTATGAGAAATAAACATTTTATTTCCATTAAAAAACTGTTTTGTATTTATTTTATTTTTATACCTACCATGTTACCAAAAAGGTAGACTCTGAGCTGATTAGGTTTAATCGCCAATTCAAGTTCAACCCTTTAATGACATAACGAGTGATTAGGTGATCCTCATCAATTGGTACCTTGAGATTAACTTGTTAATGCGTTGTTTTCTCGTTAACTACAATAAGGGGGATCTAGATGGCCGTGACGTTGGGGAAACTGAGTTTATATAACTAGCGAAACGGTCGGTCGTGAGGGTTTAGTATGCAAAGTGCGATGGGATGTGTTACTATTGCTCATCGATAAACTACTTTGTTAGTAAAACAAAAACCTTTGATTAAACATTGTCGTCATCATCATCGAAAAATATAGAAAACTACGCAAAAAAAATGTCAGACTGGAATAGCATTCCGGTGGAATTGAAACACCGACGATTTTTAGAACGCTTGTCTTCGATACTTATAGAGAACGTATTTCAAGGCGTTAATCGAGCTGAGCCTGTGCTCAGGTGGAGAGACCCGATTCATATATCAGAAATCATATCTTTTGAGTCGAGGGATGAGCCCAAATCTCAAGAGGTGATATTGGAGTTGGTGAAAAAGGTTTATAAGTACAGCGTCAAAACTGGACACCCTTATTTTATGAACCAGTTATTTTCTGGGTAAGATAAAGATATAGCGATGCTATGACTACGGAAGTGTTTATACTAAATTCTGTATCATTCGCACAGACTAGATCCTTACGGATTGGCTGGTCAGTGGCTTACAGATTCTCTTAACGCTTCGATATACACGTACGAAGTAGCGCCAGTTCTTACTATGATTGAAAATACTGTGATAAAAGAAATGCTCGGTATGTTTTACGGCAAGAATACAACAACAGGCGATGGTATATTCTGTCCTGGCGGATCTTACGCCAATGGTTCGGCGATTAATTTGGCTAGATTTTGGCTCAAACCTGACACAAAGGTGAGGCGAGGAGATCTGAGAGGCAGAATCTACTCAAAACTATATTTTCCAACGTTATTTTTCAGAACTTTGGAATATCTGGTCTCCACCTAGTCATATTTGCATCCGAAGACGCGCATTACTCAGTTTTTAAATGGGCTAACATGTGCGGCATTGGGGAAAAGAACGTTGTGCTCATAGCGACGGATGAATGTGGCAGAATGGACACTCACAACTTGGAAGTAAACATTTTGAAAGAAAAAGAAAGGGGGAAGACCGGGTTCATGGTATCAGCGACGGCAGGTAAGTCGATCCTTCGCTAGCTAGATTACAGCTTATTAATCAAATACTGAGATTCTATTTTGCAGGAACAACGGTACTGGGGGCAATCGATCCACTAAATGAAATAGCCGAGCTATGCGAGAAGTACAACATGTGGTTTCACGTCGATGCCGCGTGGGGCGGAGGGCTGATTTTTAGCAACAAACACAGGGCTTTACTCCAATCGATAAACAGGGCTGATTCGATCGCCTTCAATCCCCACAAGCTGTTGGCCGTACCTCAGCAGTGCTCTATGCTGTTGACAAAGCACAGCGAGATTCTCGAGGCTGCGAACTCAAGGAAAGCCTCCTACCTGTTTCAAAAGGACAAATTTTATCCCACGGATTTGGACGTCGGGGATAAATACATGCAGTGCGGAAGGAGGCCGGACGTCCTGAAGTTTTGGATAATGTGGCAAGCTAAGGTGGAGCGAATCTTGAAACAATTTATGTTTGGTGTTTAAATCGATGAATTAGGAAAGTCGGAGTCCCTTCGGTTTTAAACTCCCTTTTTTAATTCTTAGCGCGAGCAATTATGCAGATCAAGGAAACTAGCCTTCGGTGCATTTTTCACCCCAAGCCCATTCCCTTAACTTTGCATCTTCCAGCTCGCATCGATACTCAGCCTAACGTCGGGGCGGCGCACTCTGTTAATGCTGAGGACTTGCATGCTTTGTTTCAAGTGTTTACCGGCATACTTATGCATACATTACAGGGCCCCCTATTCCACTATCTAATAGGTCTCAACCTTTTGAGATTTGCCAGAGAGGCGCAGGCGGCTTCTTTAAGGCTCTTTCATAAGAAAAAGGCTTCTTTAACCGAGGAGAAATATTGGCGGAAGACTTTTACCAGAGTAAAGATATTACAGCGTTAAATAACGATACTGGGAACTGGAATATCCAACAATTTGAATAAGTTTTAAGCGAAAAATTTCCTTTATTTTTATTATAACAACTAAATCTGGAATTAAACGATCGCCAAACTCAGCTAGCCATTGGAGAAATTATTACAGACTATTGGCTACTGATTTTGAATTTAATTGATAAGATTTTCTGGCTGTTCAATGGTCCAAGATCCCAGTTTTAGGATTCGACTTGAACAGTTTTCATATTTTTAATTCAAGATTACGAATCTAACAATGCTAGAGCTTATCTGATAATTCAGCTCCGAGTTGTGATAATAGCTCGGCTTTCTCTAATCTCTTAGATATTAAAGCTGAGAATTTTCTTTCCAGGGAACATCGGGCTTCGAAAAGCACGTCGATCATCTAATGTCTCTCTCCGATCATATGAGAAAAGAAATCGAGGGACGTTCAGAGTTCAAATTGGTGGCTAAGCCGTCTTTCATAAACGTCTGCTTTTGGTATCTCCCCAATTCGCTTAGAGACAAGAAACGGACGTACGATTACAACGAAAAATTGCACAGGGTAAGGAGTTTGAATATGAAAAGGAGGGAAACTAATTTATAATTTCTCTATAGTTTCTTTAACGAATTTTCACCGGCTTGGATAAATTCAGAAAATTCAACTAGTGCGTATCGACGATTGAAAAAATAGAATGAAAAACATAAAAACCGAATTCAAGACTCGGGTAAAAAAATCACAGAGCTGATCGCTGATAGTCGAGCATAAAAATTGCAAATTTCTATTAAATTTATAACGAATCTAGAATTTTGATATCAGTTAACGTTCGACGATTGGTTTTCTCAGCCGTTGATTATTTCTTTAAATCTGAGGATGTTTCCAAGGATTTCAAAAACTGTTTAGATTCTATTTTTTATCAATTTATTATATAGAAAGAGAGAAGAGTCACTCCTTCTTCTACTATCTAGGTCTCTGCCTCATCGGCATTGCGCTTTGTTGCATCGATGGGAGAGACCGCTTTTCAGATTTCTTATAATCGCTTGGTAATACCCAACGAGTAAATTTCCATCTTATGGAAAATAAAATAAGGAAATTAGTCAAAAATCGAAATCTGTTAATACCACTACTGAATTTTCGTCGAATGAAATAAGTCGATGTTTTACCGACGTATGGAATTATCCGACCGGTGATAATATACAGGGCAAATCGCGTTTCGGTAAAATCAATCTCTTCGCGGAATCGCGGAAGTTCCCTTTTTCAATTTTTATTTATTTATTTTTATTTTTTTTCTATACGAAGCAGTTATTAAAATTCTACGATTTATCGTCCATATATAAATACAAATATCATAGATAAATTTTTATTGAAAAAATTGAAATTTATTATCAAAACGATGAATGGATAGATGGAAAAACCAAAATTTAATTATAAATAAAGTAAAGATAAAAAAAAAAAAAAAAAAATGATTGAAAATACTTTGATTTATTATTATTGTTTCAAAGGTGGCTCCAAGGCTTAAGGAAATAATGACAAAGCGTGGAAGTTTGATGATCGGTTATCAACCTTTAAGAAAAAAGCCAAATTTCTTTCGTTTCGTTGTACAAAATTCTGGGATTGAATTAAACGACGTTAAATACGTTCTCGACGAGTTGGAAATAATGGGTAAAAATTTATGACTTAAATTAATTTCATTGAAATTTCATTTATTTATTATTATAAAATATGTTATGTATATATATATATATATATATTTGATAGTTTCTATCATTGTTTAATAAACGCTCGTGTATGTTATGGATTTTCCAAATTTTTATACACAAATATCATCATTTATTATCATAAGATGCGAGGTAAGTAAAGTTTACATCGCGATAATAATATAAGTTTCAATATATATTCAATATATACCGAGAATATTCGGTGAGACTCAACTATCCTCTCCAGGCGCTACAGCAAAACCAACAGAGGCGCTAGTCTCGTTCGGGAGGGGATAATGTGCCAGTAGCATTGCCTGTATGGCGCACGCGTGCCTGTGTTCGTTTTGACGTAGGAAGGGGATCGTTTAGTCTCACCAAATATTCTCGGTATATATTATATTTTATTCGGCTTATTCTGGTAGCGAGAATCTCATCAATAACTGCGAGCTACCCTATAGGCAATATAAGGGACGGTTCTACCCAACCAACACGATCAATGATTTTCGTCACGGAGTTTTATACACTATCTGATGTGTTCATATATGTAATAGAAGTCAGAAAATCGTCCGTGATTTTGGAGTTCCTGATAAATCGGAAGATCAATAATTACACGGAGAGAAAAGAATAGTAATATTCACAATGTAACATAGTAACCATTACTATGTTACATGGTAATGTAGATTTTCAAACATTACATTTGCTTAGTTACCATGTAGCATAGTAAATATTATCAGAAAAATAGTAATGAATCCTATTTGACATAGTATCATTTACGATTTTATGAGAAATAAGTCTGGTTACTATGTTGGAATGGTAAATATTACTATTCTCTTCTCTCCGTGTATTGACGTAATAGATTTTTTTTTTTTTGTATCCAAAGATATCTGGATAACGATAATTAACAGGTTTCACAACTTTCGTATGAAGTTGTATAAACTCCAGCTTATGGGACCTGAACTTCGGAAATTTAATAAATTTTCAAAATTCCGAAAGTAACTAAACGTTTAGAGTCCGAAATTTGAAATTCGCGCATGTGATCATTCAGTGTTTAATAACTCGGGCTGTATTGATCGTATCGAGACGAATAATGGGTCAAATTAATCGTCTTGAGATGCACTTTATGGAAAAAAATAATTCAAAATTCATTAAATGATCAACGATGTCGAAATGATCGATCGAAATATAGTTTTTTTTTTTTATTTTTTATTTTTCTAAATTTGAAATTCTCTCGAACGAGTTGGGAATTTTTTTCTCTTTCAAATTCTGAATTGTAAAAAAAAAAAAACTCCGTCGTATTTCTCAATACGTTTTTGAGTACTATAAAGTGAATCGGAGTATAAGGTAGGTAGGTAGGTAGGTATATACTGTATAATATACCAGAGAGAGAGTAACACATCGGAACCGTCGACGGCGGCTAATCCCGATTCGAATGACAGCCTATACTGGCTACGGCGGGGAAGCCCTACGTCCGAGTTACAAGGAGGAGGTCGCCCTAGCCAACAACGTCCAGTTAAGGCTTGGTGCCGCGGGGTGGTTGTCCGACGCGAGTGTATAATAAACCGGGAGTAGAGAGAAAAAAAAAAAGAAAAAAAAAAAAAAAAGAAAAGAAAAAAGAAGAAGAAGAAGAAGAAGAAGAATAAGAATAGAGAAGGAATGAAAAAGTTTTTTTTTTTTGCTTTTTCAAATTAAAAAAACCGCATTGGCCCAGTTTTTACAACTAACACCCTTATTTGACGTCATTCTGTGAATTTGAGATAGTTCGCAGGATCAATCCGAGGACCTAGTGCATATATATGGTATATGTATATACGATATAATATAAGGGTACTCTCTCTCTCTCTTTCGCTCTTTCGTATGTTATATATATATATATATATATATATATATATTTCGCTTTCTATCCTGTTGGGTTTGCGCGCGGGGCAGGTGGATCGCGACGTCGCGGTTTATACGGGGCGGCGATCCTTATTCGAACGACTCGCGCGCAGCAGATCGAAGAGGCTCTAGCGTAGGCGGTAAAGGAGAAGGAGAAGGAGAAGGAGAAGTAAAAGGAAAAACGAAAAGGGAAAGGAAGAGGGAAAAGGAAACTCCAGGATCAGTGAGTGTTGAAGGGTGACTTTATATAAACGCGAGAAAAGAAGAGGAAGAATATAAGGATTTTCATTTTTTTTTTCTTTGCCTCTTCTTTTCTTCTTCTTCTTCTTCTTCTTCTTCTTCTTATATACATAATATATATTAAAAAAAAATATATATATACGTATAATAGAGAGAGAGAGAGAGAGAGAGAGAGAATAAGCTCGTAAGTTCGAAAGCTCGTAACTCTATCAAGCCAGCAGAGCATCAGCAGCAGTAGCGTACGTTGTGCTTCATCCGCTCCTCCTTCGTCGACGTCGTCGTCGTCGTCGTCGTCGTCGTCGTCGTAGTTATATTATTTGGTTATGGTATTAGTAAACGGGGGACCAGTCAGTCAGTTGAGGCCAGTTATAAGCTCCGCGTAGTTGGCGGTTGTCGGAGAGCAAACACGGAGCACGGAGTTAAAACCGCATTGCAGTATTCGTTAGTCGTTGGTATATAAAACTAAACGAGTATAGGGTAGTAGTAGTAATAGTATTTATAGTATTAGTTTCGTTTCGTTACACGTTACACGTTACGTTGCGTTACGTTACGCGTTGCGTTAGGTTCCGTTAAAATACGTTACCTTGCGTTACGTTTGGGATGTAAACTGCACATTTAATTTCACCTTTTCGTTTCTTTCTTTCTTTCTTTCATTACTTCTTCTTTTTATACTTCTTATTTTTTTCTTACTTTCTTTTTTATTCTTCTTAAATTTTATCACTCGAGATTCAAATCGCTCATAATATTATATACATACGTGTTATAGAATAGTTACGAGAGTTTAGTTTAGTTTCGTTTCGTTTCGTTTAGTTTAGTTTAGTTTAGTTTAGTTTAGTTTAGTTTAGTTTAGTTTAGTTTAACGAACGGGAATAATATACTCAACCGCGGACAGTCAAGCTAAACAGCCAACTCACTACGGATTATTTTTAAATGACATAACAATCTCTACAACTCTGACCCCCCGGAAGAGGATCATAAGGTATGTATATTATTATATGTACAGGATATATATATTATGGGGAGATCATATAATTATATTCATATTATTTATTAGGGTGCTCCTTATAATTTTATCATTTTCGAATTATTACAAAAAAAAAAAAATTATATATATAATTTAAATGGAAAATTTCTAAAGTTCGAAGACTTTTGAGAAAGTGTAGATTTAGAATTTACATTTTTCTTATTTTCTATATATACCTATTTGAGAGGGTATAAGGAGAAAATTGTAGAAAATTTTGTGAAAAACAAAAAAAAAACCAAATAATAATAATAATAATAATAATAATAAGAATGTGAAAATAAAGGAGGTATTCATTTTCATTAACTACATAGTTTTCTTTCATCTCTAATGAGTTTCGTTTCGTCAAAGTGATATATATATACTGGCTGCACTGCTGTTATTTGCACCCATAGCTAGGTACCTAACACACGTAGAGTAGCATACGCGCATTGTGCTTTAATTTTCATTTAATTTAATTTCCTTTTTTTCTTTCTTTTTTTTTTTTACTTTCTTTTATATGTCATTAAAACTTTTACAGTACACATACTCGTTTGTACAAAGTGAAACTATACTGTAGTATATATTCATACCGCGGAGCTCGTCCACATATTTGTTATTTTTTTTTTTTTTAATTTTTTTTTTTTAATTTTAATTTTTTCAAAAATTATATTATACCGTGCAGTTTTTCCTTTTTCGACTAATTATTATTAAATGATTATATTAAAATGGTGTAATGAGAAATAAAGAAAAAAAAAAAGATTGTAATTATGACTTGGAAATTTTTCTATATATTATACGACGATCGTAATTATATTTCCATATCATCATTAATCGAAAATTCATTCTATATAAGATTCAAAGTCCAAAGTCGCTTTTTATCAAGCGTGAGTTTAGGCGATAACCGTATATTATATAATTATTATATATAAATATACGGTACAAATTATTTTTTTTTTCATTCATCAAGCAATTACTAATCCGCTTTAATACAGAATCGTCATATATAATTTAATTTCATTAATATATTATAAATTTTAATAATCAAAAGAGAATTGATATTGATTGAGAAAAAATCAAATTAATTAAAACGATTTTATTATAAAGACACGATCTTATAACAATTTTGGTATCAAAATCGCCTTTTAATTAATGGTCACGATCTTATATAATTATATAATAATATATAATATGCGGGCATATAAGCTCAAGCGATGTTGAATTTATAATTATTTATATCATAAATCATCAGAATTTAATATATATATATATATGGGGATATTTAATTAATACATTTTTAATCATTCGAAAATTACATTTTTCTTATTCCTTTTTCTTTGCATTTCACTATTATACAGTCCTGCACAGGAAAATGGGTCCTGTCGAGGCGTACCGTTTCCTTATGGATGAAATTTCCGGTGAGTTTGAAGAGAAAATATATAATTATATTCTGTTTTTTAATTTTTTTTTTTTTATTATTATTTTTTTTTCTTTTAATCAATAAATAAATACAAGCATCTATAATCGCAGATCCGAGGGTGAGGAATTGGTTCCTTATGAGTAATCCGTTGCCGGTTATTCTCACACTGATATTATATTTGGGTTTCGTATTATACTTGGGACCTCGTTTGATGGAAAGACGTCAACCCTATTCTCTGCACAGGTTTATGGTCGGCTATAATATATTCGTTGCGATTTCAAGCGGTATTATATTTTACGGGGTGAGTATATCTTTTTTTTTTTTTTTTACATATTTCAAATTTTTTCCAATTAACGCGACGATTCATTCAAATTAAGGCCCATCCCTAGTCGCCCACCTCATTTTTTGTCGAAATGTGTCACATTTCGATTATTATCCGAGCCCAGGGGTAAAAAAGCCAAAAAAGGCAAACTTAACGCAAATTCTATTTAAATTCCGAACACATACGTCAAAAAAGAAAAATGTTCGTTACGTGCACAATTAAATTTTTTGTTCAGTCAACCAAAAATTTCGTTGGTAAAACCAAATTTTGTTGGGACAACCAAAATTTTGCCATATTCGAACAAAATTTTTGGTTGACTGAACAAAAAATGTGATTGTGCAAATTTTGGTTGTGTCAACAAGACCTTTTTCTGAGTGTAGACTATATTTTCGCACAAATAAGTGCTAAGGTGGCCTTTTTTGCATTTTTTTACGCCTGGGCTCAGATAATAATCGAAATGTGACACATTTCGACCAAAAGTAGGTTGGCGACTAGGGATGGACCTTAATAAATAAATTTTTTCTTTCTTATAGCTACTGACGTCAGGTTTCACAACGAATATTTCACTAGGTTGCGAACCGGTCGACTTTTCTTACAGCCCTGAACCCTTGAACGTAAGTCAACCTTATCACGAATTTTCGTGATGTATATAGGTATAACATGGCTATATATATATATATATGTATATATGTAAAATTGTGCTAATGCATAATTCATTATTCCTTTTTATATAAAATCGTTATACACGGTATAATTATTCCAACTTTATATATATATATACATATACTATATGTACTACTATATTATATATACTGTATAAATTAACTATATATGATTTAGATGGCGAGATGGGTATGGTGGTTGCTATTGTTAAAAATAGTCGAACTTGGTGACACGGTTGTATTTATATTAAGAAAAAAATATAACCAGGCATCTTTTCTTCACCTTTATCACCACGTGGCTACAGTCGCCTTGGCCTGGATAGCTTGCAAATACGCTCCAGGTATTGGGAACCTTAGAACCTCGATACGCCAACTAGTGGTAGAAAATAGAACTTCTCAAAGAAGGCTACAGTAACCAATGAGAGGGCTTAGAACCTCGATACGCCAACTAGTGACGAAAATAGAACTACTCTATCAAGGCTAAAATTTCAAAGCCACGTCCATTCCAAGGATCCCAATATATATATATATATATAGATAACAAAATTGATAATGAATAATATATTATTATTTATTAAAATAGCGTATCTATACCTATATTCCTTTTTTTTTTTTTTTTTTGAATTTAAAAAAATTTTTTTTCCTTCTTCTCTTTACCGCAAATGTTTCTTTCTAAATAAAATTCATAAAATTGATAAAATTAATATAATTAATATATATTTATTATTTCAGGCGGAATGTGGACCTTCGTTATGTTACCGAACTGCCTCGTCCACGTGATAATGTACACTTATTATTTACTCGCCTGTATGGGGCCTGGAATGCAGAAAAAACTCGCCCCATGGAAATCGTATTTAACGATGCTTCAATTGGTTAGTAAGAAAAATAACTAAATTAGAAAAAAAAAAACACATATGTGTGAAAATTTTGAAAATTTTTCTTTTTTTTTTTTTTTACTGTTTTTCAGATCCAGTTTGTAATAATGGTGGTACACACAGCTCAAACATTGATGCCCTCCTGCGAGCCAAATCGCAAACCACTAGCATGTATATACATGCTAAACGTAGTTGTAATATTCTATATGTTTTGGGATTTTTATAAAAAATCATACTGCAAGAAAATGCGGTAAAGAATAGAATAGTTTGAATTATAAAAAAAAAAAAAAAAAAAAAGAGAGAGGAGAGAAAAGAGAGAGAGAGAGAGAGAGAGAGAAGCAAAAAAAAAAAACATTTAGTTTAATAATACAATAATATATATTTATCGCAGATTTGTTATAATATTATTTCGATCATTATATTATTGTGTTTCGTTTATTATTATTATATATTTCAATTAGGTAATATTATTATACATCGTTACGCGATGAACATATCATCGGGTTGATAAAGAAAAAAGATAAAAGAAAAAGAAAAAAACGAACAAAAGACAAAAAAAAAAAAAAAAAATCAAAAAAACAAAAAAAAAAAAAAAAAAAAATTGTTGTGTGTATAAACTGCAGTTGAGTTAATTGTAATTTTGTACTATCTTGATAGAAAAAAGAAAAAAGAAAAAAAAAAAAAAAAAACAAGAAAAATCAGAAAAAAACAAAAAAAAAAACAAAAATAGAAGATAAAAAAATAATTCATAGATGAAAAAAAAAAACACAATATATACTCTATTATCCCCGTGTGTATATATATATATATATAATATAATATATTATATATATAATTATTATTATTTATCAATTTAAAATATTAATTGGTAGCTGAAGAATAATTTTAATTAAATTATCGTCAAATTTAGGAAAAGAAAAAAAGAAAAAGAAAAAGAAAAAGAAAAAGAAAAAGAAAAAGAAAAAGAAAAAACAGAAACACCCTTCTACACATAATTATATGCGGTAAGTAAGAGTTTGATGATTATTTTATTATATGCATGGATAAAAGATATATATTATATATATATATACCTAATCTGTTTATTACATGATCGATCTCATGTGGTAAAAATTTATTATAATACATATATATATATATATATATTATTATTATTATTATTGACTTCTATATACAATTATAATCAAACTTATACTATAATATAATAATATATTTATATACAAACATAAATAGTTAAAAATTTTGCACCGAACGTTTTTTTTTTATTTTTTTATTTTTCGTTCATTATCATTATCGACTTATATATATATATATGTATATATATTGAATACATAAGACAAGAAAAGAAAAGAAAAATATATACATATAATAATAATTAAAGTCTCGTGAGATGAGCTCGCACGTATGACGAAATTATTTTTTAATTTAATACATCGATATATATATATAATTCGTCAATTTAACTCAGGCGTTGAGATTAAATGAAATCGTCCGTTATTAAATCTATCTCGTACAATTTTTAATGATCAAACGTAACCACGGATTGATTGACCCCTCGGCCTACCCGCAACTCGCAAGTAGGTTACAGTCATTATATCTAATTATTATTTAATTTATTGACGTAATATTTTTCGATAACAAAACTCATGAATTATATATATATATATACTTATATATAATATATTTACTCCCATATTCGTTCATTTATTTCATATACTTAGGATCGTTGTTTCCACAAATTTCTGCTTTTTTTTTTTTTTTTTTTCGTTGCCTTTCTCTCCTTTTTTTTTATTTTTATTTTTTATTTTGTAGCTCTAAAGAATAATTCAAGAAAAAAGTAAAAAAAAAAAAAAAAAAATTAATTGATTATCTAATTTTATTATTCATTGAGGCTGGAAAGAAAAAAAAAAAAATCTCCAACAATTGACGAGGAATTCTCCGTATATTGAAAAAAATTAGTCTAATTTTTTAAATGTTTTTTTTTTTTTTTCCCAGCTCTTCAACGTCGATATTATATATATATATATATATAAATGTAAGAATTGATTTGTTTTGCTGTATGTATGTACAGTAGTATTTACTATACTACATAATACACATATATAGTATTATAGTATACATATATATAGTAATAATATCGAGATTGAAACTCACGTGTGACCGAGCCCCACGAGTTCAATTAAAGGGGCCAGGGGCGTGGGAGAGTGAGAGAGAGGGGGGGGATTCGTTTGTAATTATCTCTATTAATTTCGGCGGTCAGGGGTCAATATAAACCCCCTTATATCTGTTACTTCCACTCGAAATCATTCAAACAACCGTACGTGTATAATTTCTAACTATTGTCGCGTAGTACGTACTATACCATATAATATACCGAGAATATTTGGTGAGACTAAACGATCCCCTTACTATATGGCAAAAATCAACACAGTCGCGCAACGCGTGCGTGCAGAGGCTAGTTTGGGATGTGATGCAATGCTACAGGCACCTCATACCCGTCTGTGTTGCTTTTGCCGTGTAGGAAGGGGGATTCGTGTAGTTGTAGTCTCACCAAATATTCTCGGTATATAGTACTGTGCGTACATACGCGTATATTATTATTTTGTTTTGTTCTTTCGTTCTATATTGCATATTATTATATTGACATACAGAGCATTATAAGAGCATTATGTATAGCAGCAGCATTTCTCGATTTTAATACATATATTATATATATATATATATATGTATACATCGCGTTCGTATCCGCTAAAGATTCTATAAACATTAATTAAACTTTTCCACCTTTTTTCTTTTTTTTTTATTTCCTTTTTTTTTTTTAAATATATATATAACGATCGCAATTTAAACTTGGCAAGAATCACACGCCGTTTATGTATATATATATATATAGTATGTATATTTATATACATCGTCGTATCTTTGTATATTATATATAGGTAAAGTCTTGGCAAGGATTTCAAAAAGTTTTTATAGGTCGAAGAGAAACGAAGCGATAATTGCTCCAGCGTCTACAACTTACTCTCTTATTATTATTATCATTATTATTCTTCTTCTTCTTCTTCTTCTTCTTCTTTTTATTTAAAAACTCTAAACCTAAATCACTATTGAACAATTGTAATTTAAATTTTCCTAATAAGTAAAAATAAACTATATTTACGGGATTTCCCTGTATAATGGAATAAAGAAAGACAGAAGAAAGCATAGTGATCTTCGGTCCTCGTTACGTAGGTATCAATATACACAAGTATCTAGGTATATGTTGTTGATTCCAACGTTGAGGGATGGCGCCACGTATCGATATACGATTTCTGTTCGTATGTTATGTATGCGTATTCTACGATTTGGTATGTACACGTGCTTGATGAATTCATTTTATATTCCTGTTATAGCGGAGGATTGGGGAAATTGATTGTTTTTTTTTTTTTTTTTTTTTTTTTTTTTTTCATATATATATTCCTGTGAAATGGCACTGATTTATTTTATATCCCTGTGAAAAGGCATTGATTTATTTTAGATTTCTCTGTATATAACATATATATGTGTGAAAGTTGAGCAATAATTAATTTTACCATACATACATGTGTATATATAAATATATACTTGCAAAAAAAAAAAAAAAAAGAAAAAACACAAATTTCTCAAAAAATATATCATAACGATATTAAATTTTAGAATTATTATACTTTCGACTAAGATGTATTTACAATACATATTATTATATTATATGATAGTATACTCTACGTTATTCATCCTCGATAAAATTTAATTAATAATAATAATTAAGTATAAGAAATTCGGGGTTTCTATCAAAGAATATTTTAATAAGGGTAAATCTGTATGTATATATATATATATATATATATATACCTACATGTATTTTAAATACCGTCAAAGTACTAAAAGTTATTAATCTTCTTTAAAATAATAAAAACGGAAAGAAAAAAAAAAAAAAAAAAAAATTCTTCTGTACTTCGATAAATTTAATTAAAAGAAAAAAAAAAAAAAAAAATCATTCTTCGTGTATATATATATATATATATATATATACATATAACAATTAAACTCGTTTATATAAAATATATGGTATAAAAGAGTTGCGTACGAGTGATGATAGATGGCGTTAGTTACAAATAATTATGCTTGTATCTTACCGTTCGAGAAGGTAGGTTTAACATACACTGTTAGAATTAGATTCCTGTTTTACCGACCGAAACAGCTCGATCTCGTATACGACAATAAATTGTATGCTTGTCTTTTTTTTTTTTCAAAATTTGTACAATTTTGTAAATTTTTTGTCAGAAAATTTTAAATTTGTAATTCTGATTTGTTCATTTTTGGTGAAGTTATAATATGAACTACGTAATGTAATAAAGAATGAATTTATTTTTTCAAGCGAATCGCATTTTTCGCAATGTCCTTATACAGTATTTCGATTATGTCGTCCTGGATATACCTACTCTCGTCGAGAGCCACGCCTTTATTCATGAACGAACGACTGCCAATACTAAAACCCTGCCGTTTTTAATTGACGAACGACTGTCAAAACTGAAACTCTACCGTTTCTAATCAACGAACGACTGCCAGAACTAAAACCCTGCCGTTTTTAATTGACGAACGACTGCCAAAACTGAAACCCTACCGTTTCTAATTAACGAACGACTGCCAAAACTAAAATCCTGCCGTTTTTGATGAACGAACGACTGCCAAAACTAAAACCCTGCCTTTTTTGAGTAACGAACGACTGCCAAAACGAGAGCCGCGCCTTTATTCATGAACGAATGACTGCCAAAACTAAAAGCCTGCCGTTTTTAATTGACGAACGACTGCCAAAACTGAAACTCTACCGTTTCTAATCAACGAACGACTGCCAAAACTAAAACCCTGCCGTTTTTAATTGACGAACGACTGCCAAAACTGAAACCTTGCCGTTTCTAATTAACGAACGACTGCCAAAACTAAAATCCTGCCGTTTTTGATGAATGAACGACTGCCAAAACTAAAACCCTGCCTTTTTTGAGTAACGAACGACTGCCAAAACGAGAGCCGCGCCTTTATTCATGAACGAATGACTGCCAAAACTAAAAGCCTGCCGTTTTTAATTGACGAACGACTGCCAAAACTGAAACTCTACCGTTTCTAATCAACGAACGACTGCCAAAACTAAAACCCTGCCGTTTTTAATCAACAAACAACCGCCAAAACTAAAACTCGCCTTTATTTATGAACGAACGACTGCCAAAACTAAAACCCTGCCGTTTTTAATCAACAAACAACCGCCAAAACTAAAACTCGCCTTTATTTATGAACGAACGACTGCCAAAACTGAAACCCTGCCGTTTTCAATTAACGAACGATTGCCAAAACGAGATAATACTAGTGTGATCTTCATGAGATCACAAATGCCAACTTTTGTGAAAATTTCAGATAGCTAAAATTTGTTCGAAAGGCGTTATATGCGTGTTTGAAAATTACGATTTTTTTTCATTTCTTAAAAATTTGGATTAAAAAATTTTCAGTAACTTCTACCTTATAATATCTTGTCGGCTATAGGGAACATGTTTAAATTTAAAATATAAGACGTAGCTATATAGCTACAGCTATACACTGCGGTTAGATGGTAAAGTTTTTCATCCGCGATATATACATGTAGGTAGGCAAAAATCCATCCTTACCTCAAAAAGTTGTTCGTGTCAGGAGGGTTTGAGGATTGGTGGTAGCTGCAGCGCACTCGTGGATCGCGAATCGCGTATTGCGGATAGCGAAGCGAAGCTAAGGGAAGAAAAATGCTTCGGTGAAAAGTTTGAATATTTACAGCTTTTCGCTTAGCTCAATGGATTTTTCCGATCCTTAGCTCTATAGCTGCGGTATAAGCGAGAGAAGAGCAATGCTATGGTATAGTACATATATACAGGGTGATTCAGATTCAGTGGATCACATTTTCATGTAATATATAGATTCATCAGCAAATTCTAAGACTAAATTTCCTTTACCAAAAATTCGTCGTACCAATAGTTTACGAGTTATGTAAAACCTTAGTCGACCGATCACAGACGACTCAGACTAGGCTGATCATGAGCGCGAGTTGAGCGGAGCGCGCCCAGTCTATACGCTCCGCGATTGGTGCAACTAAGATCTTAAATAGCTCGGAAACTATCGGTCCGTCAAATTTTTGGTAAAGGAAATTTAGTTTTGAATTTTCGCTGGGAATCCAGTACCCTCGAAATATTGCCAGTTTAAACTGAATCATCCTGTAGCGGACGCTGTGAACGAGCTCGAATTCCGCGGGTTAAAGTAATTCGTCAAACCCCTTTAAAATTTATTAGCCGAATATATGATCGGAAAGAATTTTTCTTCTTTTTCGAATATGTGTATAAATTGATATGTAGTACCTTATGTATGTATATGTATATGTATATAGGTCATATAGTTGAAATTGGAAGTTTCCCTTTGTTGTTATTAATTTAATATTTAAATTCCTATACATACGGTATTCGATTTTTGAAAAATGTTCACATTTTTCATTGCATATAAAATGTTATATTTCGGATTCTCGAAGCTTTTCCAAAGGCATCTCTTATCTCTCAGCAGTACCTCTATACCTGCGCCTATACACCGACTCCGACTGCACATATATACGTCGACGTCCGTTTAACCCACAAACCTGTAAAGGAATGCACGAGGGAAATCGAGACTGAACATATACCTAATACCTCTGTACATATCGTTCCTTTGCTCCAGTATAGTATACCCGCAAACATACGATGGCTATAGGGTGTATATATATATATATATATGTAGGTGTGATATAGGTACATATCCTCGTACAAAGTTGGAATTTTGGAAAAAACAATGATCCAGCTTTAACAAAGAAACGTGTGATTTTTTGATCCACGATTCCCAATTTTGAATTTCTTGACCCAAAAATTTGCAAATTGATCAAATTAAGGACCACCCTAATGTCTATGTATGTATAAAGTTGTTAAATTCAAAGCTAGTAGGTAAACTATGGCAAATATGTCGGTCCCTCGATCTCCCCATTTTCGCGTAGCATATAGGTATAGGAGAGACAGAGAGAATCTGAACCGGAGGTTCCTGCGAAACCGCGATGCGAGTAAGTAACGTTGGATAGAAAGCGGAAGGAAGGAAGGAAGGAAGGAAGGAAGGAAGGAAGGAAGGAAGGACGACGTAACGTAACGTATAACGTAACGTAACACAACGTATATAGTACCTCGGAATGGTATATATCTATATATATGTTACGTATATATATATATATATATATAGTATACCTATATGTATATATACGAGTTGAAGGGAACGGGGAGACAGCCGCAGAAACTTGTGAATTTATACGCTTGTGGCTAGAACGAACGGAGATTTCGTATCCCGATATGTATATTCCAATATGTATACGATCCTCGGCCAAAATTCTACATATACATAGTCAAACACCTATTCGCTGACACGTTTAATTGCCCTGAAATTTATCTGTGCAGCATATATATAGAAATTGGGTGCGAATGGTCAAAATTCTGAATTTCCCCTGAAAACTTGAAGTTTCGAAAATCCGATAATAATTTCGGTGAATCCGATAATCCGAATCCAAAGTAAAATTAGGAAGTTGTCCTAAGCTCCTTCGCGAGAAAAACGCAAAAAACATGATTTTTCATGGTTTGTTTATGGTTTTTTTGGAATTTAATAGGAAACGACGAATGATAACGTTAATCTGAATTCAAAATCGACTTCTACGGATCAAAATACGTCGAAAACCATATTCGGTTTTTTTTTCGCACCCGAAATTTCGATCGTAATCATAATTTACTAATTGTAACAGAAACGCACCTGGCAATACTACGGATTCCAATGATTTTATGCTCGAAAAAGATGGAATGTGTTTGAAAGATAAGATCAAAATTTCGAGTGCAAAAAAAAAAAAAAAACCAAAATATGGTTTTTGACGCATTTTGATCCGTAGAAGTCGAATTTGAATTCAGATGGATTCAAAAATTTCAAGTCTCACGGATCTTCAGCTTTCGGAATGTTGAATTTTTCGAGGACATCAAAGCGACGAAAAATCAGATAAGATTACAGACTTAGTATAATTCTGAAAAGATGAGTTTGCGGTTTGATTGGACTTGAGTAATAATGATTAGAGAGAGTTTCGCCGCGCATCTGCTCGTAGCCGTAGAAAGCAGAAATCTCCGAGTCTTGTAATAGACTGTTGCATTCAAAATTAAACAACTCTGTAAAAGCAGCGGAGATTACGATAAAGGTTCATGGTGCGGTTTCAGTTTAATTTACTTTTATAATCGACCAGGGAATTATTTCACCCTTACTATAGGTAGAAAATCCTATCTACTCTTGCACCTCTGATGGCAAACCCGGAAATTACAGCTACTTATACAGGATAAATTGGCACAGTTATATATTGTGTAAATAAGCGAGTAAATTTCTGATTCAGGAACACATAATGTCTAAATAGATGATAGGGTGCTCCTTAATTTGATCGTTTTTGAATTTGGATACTCCCACGGGGGAATTGACGTCTACAAATATATAAAAAAAAAAAAGATAAAAACATCCATCGAAGCATTGAAATTCTAATATGACCGAATTAAGGTCCTGCACCCTGATAAATATATGGTGCTGAAATAATTTCACGACTTAATTATTGACGTGGGTCGCGTTCCCCGATGCGGATGGCCTCGATTTCGATGCCATTAGTTGGCCCTTGACCGAGGACCTCGTGCCCGGGTCGAATCATGGCCTCAATATATCCTGAACGGCATCAGCAGAGGCCCGAATCGAATTGTTAATGCTGTCGTCAGGTGGCTCTCGGTTTTTTTTTTGCCCGGAGTCAGGTAGTTCCAAATAAACTGTATGTTATAAGAATGATCATGAATTTTCGTCGAAGTATAAATGATAAGCTTGATACGAACTATATACGAAGGAACACTGAAGTGCAACAGGATAGCGATCGTATCCGCAGGTACAGAACACGTTTCGTTAGCTTATAGTCGCTTGTCTCACTTAAAGGCTGAAAGCCACTCAGGAAGTAGATCCTGATCCATGTTGAGACGGCACCTAGTACTACATAAGCTCCCCATATGTACACACACGCACATAGCATACATATGAAGGGGTATCGCGTTGTCAGTAAGCAGAAAGTCGAATGGTCTTAAGGGTAAAAGGTTCTCTGAAATGTCCTGAAGAGCTATCGCGTGTCTTCACACCTCAGACTGCATGCATGCAGACATGAAAAGCGTAAGGATAAGGTGGTAAGGCAAGGCAAGGTAAAGTAAAGTAAAGTAAATAGAGTAGAATAGAAATCCACGACGTATACTACATAAGGTATGTGATCGAATAGCTATGACTTCTTCATTTCCCTCGTTCATGGTGCATATAAGGGATCATTCAAAATCCTGGATGTAATTTCCGCGCGCACGTCTCAGTATCTAGAGAGAAGAATTTCATCCGCAGTTTATTGCTGTGTTATCTATACACCAGCTACGAAATTTCTATACCTTCTATATACCGCGCAAACGAACCGACATCGCTGTGCAGTTCCTGAGGTACTACGGTTTTCAGTCTGGAGGCTGGTGCAGCACAGACAATACCGGGATCATGGCTCCCGAGCTTTACCATCTCTTGGCTGTTGGAATACACCCACGTCTCCTTCATATATATTTATATATATACATATACCTACACATGCAGCGAGGACCTTCAAGTATGCGTAGAATAAGTTGCAGAGCAAGCAGCAGCTCATCTACTCTATGCGAAAACCGGGGGACACAATGCAGCACAATAACTGTTTCTGTTTCGGGTATAAGTATGTTGCATATCTTTGTGGTATACCTACAGGTGCAGCATATTACTTGATATATATATATATCATAGAACAATACCGAGGTTTTAGAGTTTCGGTTAAAGTAAGTGCATCAGTGTATATGTGCGGATGTGGCGAACTTTTGTACAACAAATTTGATGGACAGTGTTCATCTTCGCATAGATAGCAAAATTTGCATTCCTTTCTTCGGTGTGATATTGGGTTTCATATTTGTCTGCGATATGCGGTATAAGGAATGGGAACCCTGAATGGAGGATTGAGTACAACTTTTAATTTTGCTATGAAGAAAAAATCAAAAACATTTCAAACTGATATCTGATGATCGGAAAATTTTTATCACCGGCCATGGGTGTTTTACTTTTTTTTTCAATTATTTCAGGAAAATTGCGATGACCAATATAGTAGGTACTGACCAGTGAATAAAATAAAATAAAATAAAATAAAATGAAATTGAATTATATTAGTGTAACGATGAAAATTGAATGAAATTTGTGCAAAAAAAAAAAAAAAAAATTGATTGCGCGTTGATTTTATTTATTTTTCTTTTTCATCCTCTTCTTTCATTCGGTTTTGCAATTCATTTGCGATGATCAAAGCTGAAAGTGCGCGGGTGAATTTTCACTAAAATTCACCAGCTACTTCAATATATATGCATGCATTTCGTTGATATAGTAGTATAGGTACAACAATTTATTCTTATATAAATATTTTTCTTTCATTCCGTTATTTAACGTTCATTTTATTCACACTCCGTCATTATGCGGGAACCTCAAGTCGTCGACGAAGCTTATTTCGCTGTTGTTAAGACAGCGCAAAGCTTCGAAGGATTAGCGAACTACGACGGGGACGAGGACGAGGACGAGGACGAGGACGAGAACGAGGTCGACGAAGGACCGTTTGTCAATCTCCACCTGTAGCATCGTAGAGTTGGGGTCGTGAGATGAGATCTGCATAAATTTACTATACCTACATATATATACCATATAAGACTTATACCTATAATGTATGGAATATTATATAATATTTCCGCATGGTACGTTCCATTATATAGATTTTTTTTTTTTTTTTTTTTTTTTTATCATCCTTGATGTAATAAAAGAATAATAATAAAATTAATAAACGTATATATGGTAGATGCTCTACCCTTATACATAAAGTGAAACTTATATATTTCAGATATTTCCAAACTATAACTTTCGGAGCGAAATTCTTCCGGCAGTTTCTGCACCCGGGTTTCACCCAACCCTCTGCCAAATCCTTAAATCCATAAATTTTACTGTCCAAACTTTTTGGCTAAATTTGTCTGTAAAATTGGATGACGAGAATTGCGTGCTCGTTACTGCAGGCGTAGGTAATGTAATGAGAGCAATATACCTACGCGAACTAAAATTTAGAAAACTTTTTACGTACCTAATATTGAATTGAAAAAAATTACTATCGCCAATTATCGTTAAAAATTTTTACTACAAATTCAGAAATTTTTTCTTCTTGTTTCTCGACAAATTTGAATAAAAGTGCGGGATTTGAAAAATCGTCGAGCTGCAGAAAAAGAAAAAGAAAAAAAAATTAAGCGATTGCAATATTGCGATTAAGCTGGTTAACCAATTCATTCGATTATCGGCGCATATATGGTTTTAATCATCCAGGTAGGAAAGTGCGCGGATCCTGGGCATGTGGAGGGTATATCCTGGCTGGTGATGTACAGCAGGCACTGTTCATTCAGGAAATTGAGTCCCATTAGTAACTTTCGCAGTGTTTAACTGATGCCTCCTAACTTTCCCCGTTACATATACCTATATACGTGTCTAACGCGGATAATTCGTGGTAATTAAGTGTTCGTTTATGTAGCAGCTGTATAGGTATGTACTACCTGTAGTACGTGTAGCATAATTCTCTATATACTTTCCTCGTCGAAAGTATAAAATCGATTTCACATTTCCTATATTTAATTGAAATAGTACTTCCCTTACGGAAAAAACCCTTCAAGTTTGAGGGTGAACCTTCAATTTTCAAGGTTTCACCCTCAATTCTGGGGGTGAAACCCTGAAATTTCAGGGTTCAACCTCCAATATTCAGGGTAACACCTTCAATTCCTATGGATAAACCATCAATTGAAGGGTCAACCGTGAAAAGTTGGTGGATCAACCCTGAAAATTGAGGGAAAACCCCCAGGAATTGTGGAATATCCCTCAAACATTGAGGGACAACCTCCATCAATTGAAGGATAACCCTGAATAGTTGGGGGTCAATACTGAAAATTGAGGGAAAACCCCCAAGAATTGAGGAATATCCCTTAAACATTGAGCGACAACCTCCAACCATTGAGGGATAACCCTGAAACGTTATGGGGCAACTCTGAAAATTGAGGGATGACCCTGAATAGTTAGGGGTCAACCCTGATGAGTGGTGGGTCACTTCAAAAGTCACTTTAAAAAGTCACCTCAAAAACCCTGAAGTTGAAGGGACCCCCATTTGACGGTTGTTCCTCAAGTTGAAGGTACCCCATCAATTCAAGGTTAACCCCCCAAGTTGGGGGTACGAAATCACTGAACTTTGCGAACGTAGTGTGGAAAATCAATTTTATTCCCATTATAATTTCTTCTTTTTTTTTCTCATCCCTCGCGAGAATCTTTCCACCCCTCAACCCTTTAAGATTTTAATAACTCTGATTTCTGCAGTGAAAGCACGTAGCCATTTCACGTAGTACCCAACATCAGATATAGCGTTTGAAATCCTTGTACCAAAGAGATGGGGCAAATACGATAAGCCTGCACAAGTCATCTACAGTCTTAGTTTAAACGTATAGAATGTAGAAAACTCAACCGGCTTGAGCTTCGGGGTAAAATTTCAATGGGACGAATAAAACTGCGCTTTTATATGAAAAAAGGTAAAGCAAAAATTGAAGTAACATTTCTCTCTTTCTCTCTTTCTCTTCTTCTTTCTTCAACCGGTCTTTTAATCTCTCTAGCAAACGTTTACATATGACGGAATTCAAATGAAAGAAATGTCATGGATTTATTATTCAAACTCAGTTTTTTTTTTCTGTGTCTCTCTCTCTCTGTCTGTCTGTCTGTCCTGTATGTGTGTGTGTGTGTTTTTTTTAATTTAATTTTTTTTTTCAATTTTCTTACTTTTGTTTTTTCTACAATTTCTCTCAAGTCTTATATATATGCGCACGGGTTGGAGTTTTAAGAATTTAGAGTTTGCCCGAGAGAAGAAGAAGAAGAAGAAGAAGGAGAAGAAGTAGAAAAAAAAAAAATCAGAGCAAAATTAAAAAAAAAAAAAAAAACATGAAAATAATGGCATGCACCAAGCTAGGCGCAGGTTGTTAGCGGATCTCTTCTGGCGTGTTGACACTCGACCCGGTTTCTTCAAAGAAAACAAGCTCGGGTGATCGCGACTCCCGATAAGAGCAATAGGGTTGAGATTACTCGCTAGGTGCTCTGCGGGGCCCAGGGTTGTTTTAGGGGAAGACGGGGGGTCGAAGGGGGTCTAAACTCGGGGCAGTAAAGAAAAGAAAGGGTAGGTATATATATATATATATATATTTGAGAGTAGAATCGCTATGGTCAAGGGGGTGTAGGTACGTAATCAGGAATGCATGAAAAGCTGCCCCTATACACCGCCTATGAAATTCAAAACGAAGCTTTTTTTATAAACGAGAGGTAGACTTGGTAAGCCCAGGGCTGGGCCAGGGATACGCTTTTTAAACTAACGTAAACAGTTGAGAGAGTAAAGATTACGACCGAATGGTTTTTTTCTCCGAAGATTTATAGAAGAATCTTAGACCCTTCTTGGTGTTCGATAAAAATCTGACTAATAATGAGCAAAAAAAAAAAAAAAAAAATTGATGAAAAATCGTAACTCATTTCGAATTTCAAGAAAAAAAAATTTAATTAATCATATAGTAAATCCGTGATTAGCGTTATCGATATATACTATATCTTCGAGGGGTAGCGTTTGATAATAACTTTTGAAAAAAAAAAAAAAAAAAAAAATGTATGTGTAAATAGAAAAAGTATAAATGAAGTTTGATCGAGAAATGATATAAAGGAGAATTATTTACCGTAAAGAAAGTTGATCAAACTCTGAGGCACCGAGGGTGGCCATAAATTCGACAAGTTAGTCATTTCGTGTTTCCGTTGATGTGTATAGGTGTATGCTATACATACTTGTATTATGTGTGTGTGTGTATATTTGTTATATCGCTAAATCGAGGAACCCTTGTCCCCCGTGTATGTTATTGATCAGAACTTTTGGAAAGTTGTCGTGTATAGTGGCGATGGGATAGTGGGTACATAATATACAGAGAGTAGGTACCTACATATATATATATATATATATGTATTATAAGCCGATTGCCGAAAGCCAAAAAGTTTCGTCGGTGCAGAGCTGTGTGTTGGTCCCGAGGTGGTAAATCGCAAAACTTTCTTTTTTTTTTTTTTTTTTTTTGTTCCGAGTCGATTAGAACTCGCTCACTTCTCTCACAGTTCTGCTAGCAGGTCAGTCTATCACGCGACCGCAAAGCTAATCGCCGATTGCTGTATATATGTATATGGAATCAGCGAACTAAGCGAATTACATTCGATTATACCCTTACGGAAAAAAACCCTCAAAATATCACCCTCAACTAAGCCCTCAACTTTCAGGGTGATTTCGTACCCCCAACTTGGGGGGTTAACCCTGAATTGAGGGGTACCTTCAACTTGAGGAACAACCGTCAAATGGGTGTCCCTTCAACTTCAGGGTTTTTGAGGTGACTTTTTGAAGTGACTTTTGAAGTGACCCACCACTCATCAGGGTTGACCCCTAACTATTCAGGGTCATCCCTCAATTTTCAGAGTTGTCCCAGAACGTTTCAGGGTTATCCCTCAATTGTTGGAGGTTGTCGCTCAATGTTTGAGGGATATTCCTCAATTCTTGGGGGTTTTCCCTCAATTTTCAGTATTGACCCCCAACTATTCAGGGTTATCCTTCAATTGTTGGAGGTTGTCCCTCAAGGTTTGAGGGATATTCCACAATTCTTGGGCGTTTTCCTTCAATCTTCAGGGTTGATCCACCAACTTTTCACGGTTGACCCTTCAATTGATGGTTCATCCATAGGAATTGAAGGTATTACCCTGAATATTGGAGGTTGAACCCTGAAATTTCAGGGTTTCACCCCCAGAATTGAGGGTAAAACCTTGATAATTGAAGGTTCACCCTCAAACTTGGAGGGTTTTTTCCGTAAGGGTATTATGGAAAGAATAAAAATTTCAAGTTACCGATTTTATTTCACGTGGAATCAATGGTTTGTCAACAGATTATTCGTCTCGTCACGTATTTATATATACCCGAATACACGCTGCATGCACGAATGCGTGAACGGTGAATAGTAGGTATATGTATATGCGGAATTATGGAAATGGGAACGAAAATGAGAATGAGAATGAGAATGAGAATGGTAATGGGTATGGGTTTGGGTTTTTGAACGAGATTAAATTCGAGTTCGCGGATTCGTTCCGGTACCGCGGTCAGTGTTCAGTGAAAATTGTTTCGGCTCGTTGGTGCAATCCAGTGTTTTACCTTTAATACCAAAGAGTCCGAGGAGTAAAAGGAAACCTTTGAACCACAATAATTCGACAGAGGGAAAATAATAAAGCCGTTATTCAATCTATACATTAACTCTTATATAGCTTTAATTCGTGTACGTTCAGCTGACACCTTTTCATTCTTTGTGTCCGTGCATGCTTTTTTTAAGACTTTGAAGTCAGAGCTGAAGTACAGAAGTAGGTGAAAAGGCTGCAGGGGTATAGAAGAAAAGAGTAAGAACGCATAGGGGGTTGTTTGACAAAAAAAAAAAAAAAAAAAAAAACCTATGAAAGATAAGAGAAACGAGAAAAGAGTACCGAGCTCACAAGTGCAAATACAGACTATGGAATCTGACCGCAAGCTCCCATCCATTACGTTCTCCGAATGCAAATCTAGATGGGTTTGACTCTAAGACGAGCTTTCAGATTCTTTTACTCGTCTTGATATTTGAATTTGAAAAATGCCCAGCGTCCATATAGTCCGGGTTTTTTTTATTCTTTGTGGTATTTTTTTTTTTTTTTTTTTTTTTTTCTCAGCTGCGAAGCAGGAGGATTTCGCAATTTAGAAATCTTCACAGAGCGGTGACTCGTCCGCACGCTCGACCGTATCTCTTCCAGCTCTAGTTGCAGATGGAATAAAGATGAGGAAAAAAACCACCCGGGCAAATATATGTACACCGTCAGATTTATATGACTTCTCTTCTATCTTCGAGACCTCGCACGATATATATGAGAAGTATAAGAGTATATATACCAGATGGAATATGGAAGCTGTGCGACTGATATCCTGTTAACTAACCATTAAAATTTAAACACCGTTTACCTCTCACTGAGCTGCACTGGCATTGCTTCTCTATACCGATTTCAACTCACTGCACTGCACTGCACTGCATGCACACACCGCTTCAGTTGCGAAACTGTGCAAGGAGTTACATTCATACACAAGTTTAGTAATTGTGTGCATTGCAGCTCTCTGTATGTACTCATATACCGTGAATATTCGGTGAGAGTAGACAGTCCCCTTCCTACGGTAAAACCAACACAGGCGCGCACCGCGTGCATGAGGCTCGTTCGGGACGAAATTAGGTGCCAGTAGCATTGCATCCCCTCCCGCACGAGCTTCACGCACGCGGTGCGCGCTCGTGTTGGTTTTGCCGTAGCTGAAGGGGACTGTCTACTCTCACCGAATATTCTCGGTATATACCTACAACTCTATGCAATGCAATGCAACTACTATACGTAGACGTGTAAATGTTGTGTGCGGTTTACCTTAAGTCCTTATACCTTCCTTTACTATCTACACTCTATATGTACCTACCTGTCTCTTTCTAGCTTGAAATTTGTCACCAATGCAATGTTACTCTACTAGCTTTATTCACCTTATGCATCGAGCTGGTTAGGGTGAGATTCGTGGTCTTCCGGTATAAGATACCTTCTCATCCAGGTATGCACAGTCTGTATATCTATTTACGTTAGTTTAGGCAGCAAACGGAAGCAATGGTTTAGTAACAGATATTATCAGACGTTGGAGCTAACTTTCTGCAATCTATATACGTTGGTGGGTCATTTAGTGAATGGATTTTCTGCGTTTCTACACATGGCAGAAGAAGAATTAAATTTCACGTTTTTCATTTCTGTTTTTTTTTTTTTTTTTTTTTTTTTTATTTTTCCTGCATTTTTCATCTCCTCAGAATCTGAGCCGCACCACATCGAATCGAATTTTACTTTTTCCGGGTTATATAATTCCGCGAGATCTCGAAAATTGAAAATTCCAAAGGTTATATAGGGACACACCACAAGAAAAATATAAAAAATAAAATAAATTCAAAGAGGGAAACAGATGAAATCTCAACAAAGTTTCGTCGGTGTTCAAAGATCGCAAATAGCTTCACAGATATTTTAACACAGATTGCTATGCTGTGATGCAGGGGTTGTTGAGCCAGGCCTACCGGTGTACCTATTACGCTCAAAAGCTTTCGACTCTTTAAACTCAGAGGAAAAAAAAAAAAAAAAAAACGAAAAAACGTGAATTCGAAGGCATGGTTTTACCTTTTATCCGGAAGTGATGAATCCACGGTTTTATATACTTTTCGTCAAATTTCTGATAAGAGAATGCAATCCACTAGACAGTCTCATGGCTTTCGAGAATTCCGACGAATGTTCATTTTCGAAAAATCTTCTTCATAATCCGTAAAGTAAATATTAAGAAAAATATACAACGATTTCAACCTGTAGGATGATTTGGCGAGGGATATAGCCGCAGTCAAAGCACTTTAATGACAACCGGCGCGCATTGCAAGAATTATTATGGTTCTCCTTAATTCGGGAAAAGCACCATAGCGGGCATAAAAGTTTATCGTTACCACCGGCGACTTGGCGTTACTTAAACCAAGTGATTTTTTTTCCCTCGCTTCCCCGAATTCCCTCATCCCCTAAAATTGATGGAAATTTCCCCCGCCGCGGTGGTCAGCAGAGGGAATATTACAGGAATTGGGGTACCTGAGTTATGAGGATTTCTTTTTATTCTGCAACGGGGGTAGGTATAGGTATAAGGTATAACTTGCACCGTTCAAGATAAGACGTATGCCTATTTCAACCGCCTATATAACGTGGCGCAGGGTTTTCCTCTTTTGAAATGGAGTTATCGTCGGGGATGTTGCGTGTCGGAATAATATTGTGGAATGAGTAAGAGGCCTAGGGAATATATAGGGGATGAGGTCTTCCCTTGCCACCCCACCCCCTTCTCGGAGCAAAGAGGAGTTGTAATTTTTGGTAGGCCCTTTGGCGAAATGAGAATAACGCAAAAGCGGGGTAGTAATGGCTGCTTTATCTCAGCTTCCGCCCTACCAACCCCCGCCTCATCATCCCTTACATATCCCATAAATATATATACAAGGTGGGCTTTCCAGTTTAATTAATTAAGAAACGCGTGGAGAATCTTTCTGTATTCTTATAGTATATAAAATACGCGGGTTATGGGGTTGATAAGGAGCTACAGGATATATAAGGCGGTAATATAAACTCTATCGCGCCTTTTACTCAAGATCTTAAATTCACCCCATACTCATTATCAGCTCTTCACACGCTCGTTAGGTATACATCGTCTTTGCGAAATTTTATTTCTATCCGAATTTTTTGCTCTCGAATCTAAGAAATAATTTTCACTCAGAAAAATATCTTGTTGACACAACTAAAATTTGGGTTATTATACGCACAATCACATTTTTTGTTCAGTCAACCAAAAATTTCGTTCGGATATTCAAAATTTTGTTGGAAAAACCAAATTTTGTTGGGACAACCAAAAATTTTGGCTATTCCAACAAAATTTTTGGTTGACTGAACAAAAAAATGTAGATTGTGCATATAATAACTCAAATTTTTGGTTGTGTCAACAAGATCTTTTTCTGAGTGTGAGTGCATAAAAAGTCGTAGAAATTTCGTGAAAGTCTTATATGGGTTTTGGAAGAAAAAAAACAAAAAAAGACAAAAAAAAAAAACGTAAATTTCGTTCGAATATTCTGAACCCTGACGATGGATCAGGGGATTTATGAAAGGCGATAAACCCCCGGACTATAGAATACAGTGTTTTCCGTGTCGTTAGCGAGCGTGTGCTAGTGAAAGGAGTCGGAAGGTTAAGAGGGACAGTGGCAAAGCCTGGGACACGAAGCCGAGTATATTTACGTGGCTAATCTCGATCGTCGTCTGTACGAGGACGGACGGACGGACGGACGGACGGACGGAAAGTATCAAGCAGAGAAGACTCTAGACTGCTGTGCTGCAGAGGTGGAACCAAACGAAAAGGTGGTAAAGGGATCTGGTACAGTGTCTCTATAGAGGTTTGAGCTCGGAATAGGAATAGCCCTCGGAACGCCGCAGTGGGCACTCTCGCTTAGTCCGGCGGCAGCCCGTGACCGAGTGCTTGTCCTCTCGGCCTGGCCTCTCTTCCCCAAACCCCTATTCCGTCCTTTTACACCCCCTTTACTGTATACTACTACTAACGTCCCTAATACTACTGATGCTGACGGTCTTTCTATGTCCCTCCTTAAAATCGCATCAAACGCAGGAGCTTTTACATCGAGAATATCCACCGAGCGCCGATGATGGGATTTTTTTCCCTCAATTTTCGAACATTTCTTTAAAAACTTACCAGGAGAGTGGTTGCACATAGGGGTTATCGATCTTGACCAAATTTATAGGGGTGTTTCCTTCCTTTCCTTGGTGACAAGACTAATGACCACATAGTCATTTTCATCACAACACGTCAATTCAATACACATACAAATTTGGCACAAATGAAATTCAACATTTAGGGACACCATCAAATTCTAATCAGCGTCCAGTGTGTTGAGATTCACATGAGAGTGTGTCGAATTTGTATGTGTTTAAATTGTTCTGTGTTGCATTGTTGTCTGTTGAATGGACGTGTTGAAATGTTTTCGTATTGATTAGTCATGGAACCGTTTTCTTTGATCCTTGAGTTTTTGTGCTGCTTTATGCAAAAACCAGGTAACGCTGATTTCTGTAGTACATTTAGGTAAAATTGATAGAGTAAAAGCCCATTGCGGAGAGTTATCCAGCAGGTGCTTAATATTTTGGCTCAAGGAAACACCCCTATAAGTTTGGTCAAGATCCATGACCCGGAGCTGAGGTGTGATACTCTCCTAGTGAGAAGAAAGAAATTTCGGAAGATGAAATTTCCGACTGCACTCTAGTTTTTTTTTTTTTTTTTGTCCATCTGTCCTATATCGTCGCGTTAAAATTAATTCGACTCATTGCATAAAGTTTCCACCTCCTAATTCCGAGTCCCAAATCTTGAAAATGTCTTCCACGAGAGGTTCGCGGCTGTTATACGACTCGGTGCATTCATCCATTAATTTAAAGTCGAGTATTTGGGACAGTAGAAGAAATAAAGAGGTGCAGTGGTTACAAGCTATATCATTGGACGGTTTGTTGCCGCCTCTCGCCGGTTTTATTTCTAGCTCAATTCTCAGAGTTTCACGTTTCTTTCTCGACTATATACCCTGCATACCATGGGTAGGGGTAGCCATATACTCACTCTACGTACAACAAAGACATATATTTATGAATATATATATCTTATTCTTTACCTCTACGTGACTTTTAAAAATATGGAATCCCGCGCACTCTTATTCTTCATATATACTTTTATATAATATAATATAATATAATATATATACGTATGGGTATAGGTACCGAAATTTTATTCTTTACCGAGTATCAAATCACACTGATTTAACATTTTTCAGTATAATTTCATTCCGAATAATTATATACAGAGATACGATTCGGAAAAACGAAAAACTGGTGTATTCTACCCCAAACACACGAGATATAGTATCTATATATATACGGTGTGGGTCACGTATGTGCGAGAGGGTATGGGTATGTATATCATGAGAAAGAAATTTTAATTTGAAAATATAAAAAAAAAATGTGTTTTTTTCGTTTTGGGGTAGAATATAGGTAGGGAAAAAAGGGTAGTACATGGAGAAATAAGAATAAGATGAAAAAGAAGAAGAAGCTGGTGGTGCTTTGTCGCAAGCGATTCCCGGTGCCGTGAAGCAGGGTTTCGTTCGCCGTTAGGTTTCCCTCCTCATCCTCTTCTTATTCGAAAGGAGCCTCTCTACCTCCTCCTCCTCATCCTCCTCATCCTCCTCTTCTTGGGGAACCTACATATTTATATTTTATGAAAGTTTCATATTAAATTTACGACGGTCTTTTGCTGCAGCATTTTATGATTTCATACACCCCTAACTCCCCTGCACTCATACCATATCCAAAAATATACCAAAATATGTTCCTTGTCTTGCACGAGCATATATACCATATATATATATATATGTATGTATATGGGGGGGCTACTAGCTGCAAAGGGAGATGTGAGATGATCGATACGAGATGAAAGACAGGTACGAGACCCTGACACCCTTGATATGTACATGTACGAATAGAAAATAAAATATAAATCTGGAAATAAATGTGAAAAAGGAACTGGAACTGAAATAAAAATGAGTTTTAAAAAATATATATGATCAATTTTTTCGTATCCTTTTTCCAAAAGTTCTTTACCATGTTCGGTGACAGCGCACGTCGTATATCGAAAAGTCAATTAGCCTTTTTTTTTTTATACCAGGTATAACACAAATTCAAGCATATTATATATATATATATATTCTTTTTCTTTCAATTTTCGCATTGAAATACTTTCGGAGGGCTGAAAAAAGATGTCTGTTAAAAGCAGAGCTCCTAATATTAAGATTTAGAGGTCGCTCATAGCGGATTTCTATTTTCCATTTGAATAGCGTAGGAAATGTTTTTTTTTTTTTTTTTTTTTTTTATAATTTTGTAGCTCACAAACCAATGAATAAATCCAAATGACTCAAACATATTTTCATAGGAAATTGAACACTCTACAAAAAGCTTCTCTTATCATTTTTTGATAAATTGACTCCTTCCAAAGTTATTCAAGCTCAAATTTCAATTTATAGTTGAGTAAACTATTTTTTTTTTTTTTTTTTTTTTTTGATTTTTTTTCCACAATGATAGATACATTTTTTAGAGTGTTCAATCCCCTATCAAAATATGTAAGAGTCATTTTGATTTGTTCATTGGTTTGTGAGTTACGAAATTCTGAAGAAAAAAAAAATAAAATTCCCAGATGCTATTTAAATGGAAAATAGAAATCCGCGACGAGCGACCTCTAAATCTTAATATTAAGAGCTCCGCTTTTAACAAGCATCTTTTTTCACCCCCTCCGAAAGTATTTCAATGCGAAGATTGAAAGAAAAAAAGAATAGTCGATTTTTTTGAACCGGTCTAATATATATGTACAGAAATAGCGGGCATCTCGACTTTGCTATCTATAGTATGCATCAACCGCAGAGCAGCAGAGCAGCGGTCTCATCCGTATTCCTATTGTCATAAAGAATTGAGGATTTCAGGAAACCGACGACTGCAGCAGCAGCAGCAGCAGAGATTGAGGTGGGCACTAGAGGTAATTGGGCCGTTTTAAAACCCATCATCGTCATTTTAAACTCTTCAAATGAATTGACGTAGGTACGTACCTACCTCCGGATGCTGCATCCTCTTCTTTCTCGTCCTTTTTCGAGTTGGTATTTAATTGCAGAGTTCCTCCTTCGTCGTTTTCCTATTTCATAAAAACCGGAAGGTTTGAGCATTATTTGCTTATTAATTTTTTATATACTAAAAGAAAACAAAAAAAAAACAAAAAAAAAGACAAAAATTAATATAATTCGTATAAATCCGAAAACAATGACTGCACTGTGTAGACGTATATATTATTCCTAGTGCACTGCACACTTGCTGCAAGCTCGTGGATTACATAATTCGCGGATAAAGAGGCTGGTTCGGTTCAGCTGCGCTGGCGTAATTAGCGCGAAGTGCTGCTGCAGGATAGACGGATTTAACCGATGGGATTTCGAAGAGGTAATTATACTCTCTTATGGCTCGTACCTGTTTCACCCTTGTCGATCTTCTCCTTCTGCACCGTGCATAGCAGCTAGCTTCTCACGATCGATTTTCGTATGTATATATGGAATAGAAAAACCGTTCGTGTATAGAAAAAGTTACGTTCATCCATAATTTTTTGAAAATTATGAAAAAGAAGAAGAAGAAGAAGAAAAAAAAAAAAACAAGAAAAACTTCATAACGACGAAAATACATATATTATATCGGGGTTCTTCTTCTCTTAAAATTTTATTACACTCGATGTATGTATGTATGTATGTATGTACCTATATAAAGGTATGGACGAACGCTTATTAATGAGGGGAGATATACAGAGAAGAGAGGGTAGAGAAGTACCTTACCGCAATTTTTTAACAAAGAATAGAGAAGGGCTCGCGTCTCTCTAGGCCACCACTTTGTTCCAGCTTTACTGTATATAGGGTAGATATAAGTGAGCTTATTCCAAGTGGGTGGGTGTATACGAAACTGGAAATATACTGGGTGAGAGTATTTTAAAAGTTGCAAAAATGGGTGGGACTTAGAATTTTATTGCGGCAAAGGCACGTCGTGATTCGTGATTATAAGCATATTGCTATACCATATCGATGGAAAAGAGCACGTTTCAAATTCCGGGTGGAAAAGAGCACATTTCAGATTCCGGATGGAAAAGAACACGTTTCAGATTGAGAATGAAAAATAGCACGTTTCAGATTCACTCGAAAACTAGCACAATTCAGGCGAAGCGAATATTGCTCATTAGTAAGTGTCAGGTAGGTTTATTATGAAATTGTAAATGCACAATTATGCACAAAAACTCGATTCAATTTTATCATTGAATGATTAATTCAATCTTATAATAAACCTACCTGACACTTGCCAATAAGTAATATTCGGTTCAACCTGAATTGTGATAATTTTCGAGTGAATCTGAAACGTGCTATTTTTCATTCTCAATCTGAAACGTGTTCTTTTCCATCCGGAATCTGAAACATGCTCTTTTCCACCCGGAATTTGAAACGTGTTCTTTTTCACCCGGAATCTAAAATGTGCTGTTATTCGTATCGGGGATCGATATATCCATCCGGATAATTGTTTACCTGATTGGCTGAATGTGTTTGTAAATTAGTCGTAAGTAAGTCCCACCCATTTTTGAACGACTGTAAAGATTCACCCTGTATAATATATATATTACATCTATATGTGTGTATGTACAAGAATCGATCGACCCGAGGCTATAATGCGGTTGCCGGTAGCTGGTAGGTATACCTCTATACGGAAGTGCTTGATCTCATTTAAACGAATGAGTCGTGTTAGCAATGTCGGTATGATATTTTCTATGATGTATGAATGTGAGAATGATTTAGAGCTTTATAATCGCTAGGTGATTAATAATTGCTGACTGAACACTTATGCATCCGCACATTATTAGTATATATATATGTATATAGGTAGTGTGTATAGATACTTTTCAAATACCTATACCTATACCTACCAGTTATAATTATACAGGTATACTCGCGCGGTGGCTCAGTGATCAATTATACTTACCCTGTATAATTCAAAACTTTTCAATTTGATCGTATAGGATCGATATTTTATTTACGACACAGTAAAATTGCATTTTATATGGACACAGTGTCGAAATAATATATTATATGCAACAAGTGCGTAAAATGCAATTTTACGCATATTATATCGAAATAGTATATTATACAACTAGTGCGTAAAGTTCGATTTCGCGTGTGAATAAAATTGCAAACCATCGCGCGTTGTGTTGCAAAAAAAAAAAAAAAAAAAAACAAAGTCCTATAGACGTGCGAAAAATTTTCACACTCGTTCGAGAATCAACTCCACTTTCGCACTAGTATAGGTATATTAAAAAGTACTATTTTCGCATTAGCTTTATAATAATTTGACAGAAAAATCGGTATAAGACATAAAGTGATAAAAAAAAAAAAAAAAAAAAATAACAAATTAAAATTAATACGAAACGCACCTCGCTCAACGTAGATAAAAAATTTTTATTGCGAAGATTTTAATTACTCTTTTGATCTTCTTTTATATATATATTATATTTATATAGAGGTATGTAATTAGATTTTATTTTTCTTTTCTTTCTTTTTGATATACCAAATGTATACGATGTGTTTTATTTTATTCTTTTAAAGAAGGTGGATGATAAATAAAGGGAGAAAAAAAAAGAAACTAAGAAGTATAAGAAGAAGAAGAAGAAGAAGAAAAAAAGAAGTGAAAGCGTCGAGGCGTTTGAGACAGTACCTATACGGGGGTGTATTTGTCAGAGAACGTTAAGGGGGTTGTCGCCACATAACTCTTGCCTTTTTCTCTGTATGGAAGTACCCTACCAGCTCAACTACGCGGATGAAGGAAGAAGAAAGGTAGAAAGTAAGAAAGTGAGGCAAAAGTAGTAGTAAAAGAAGAAGAAGAAGAAGATCTGAGAGGAAAAATTTCACATTTTCAAAGAATATTTTCGCGACAGGGTTGCCGGTAGCAATTTGTTTTCTTACATCGTGTTTCCCTCGGCTCGGATCAACACGGTACCAAACGATTCCCCGTTGCGACGACTTCCCCAAGCGTTACGTTACGTTACGTACGTACGTACGTTTTCATATTTAAATATACCACATTTATATTTGCCTATATATTTAACCGAAGAATACAGCGATACCAATGCAGATAGGTAAGAAATGCATTCGACCTTTTTTGAAGAAAATTTAATTGGCTTCAATTTTGATCTCTGGTGTGATCTCGATATCACTAAGGGTTACGGAGATATGATCGAAAATCTGTTTTCCAGTAAACGCATGTATGTGATATTCTACGATACGATGACAAGTAATTATTTATATTTAATTTAAATATACCACATTTATATTTGCCTATATATTTAACCGAAGAATACAGCGATACTAATGCAGATAGGTAAGAAATGCATTCGACCTTTTTTGAAGAAAATTTAATTGGCTTCAATTTTGATCTCTGGTGTGATCTCGATATCACTAAGGGTTACGGAGATATGATCGAAAATCTGTTTTCCAGTAAACGCATGTATGTGATATTCTACGATACGATGACAAGTAATTATTTATATATAATTATATAATATATCGTAACAGCTGCATGTGTGTGCGGTAATTTAGTATGCATATCTTGGTAGTAATATTAACTGGTAGGTAGAAGATAGGAGTTTCGTTGTCACTTTGTCATAGCAGTTGGTTTACTTCCTCATCCACTTCGCCCCATACACTGCATATGGTGATATGGCGTCGGGTCGTAGCAGCCCTTAGTGTGCGCAGGCAGTGATTTACGGTTGTTTCTATGCAGAGCCGGAAAGCCAGCTCTTTAAAAAAGGAAATCAAAAGGAAAGAAAATAAAATATAATGACCAAAAAAAAAAAAAAAAAGGAACGGTGGTAATCCTTTTGCACTCTGCACACGTATCTTTCGTGATAGGAAATGGGATTTGGTTGTGATCCTCGACGTTGTATAGGTATATGTAGTACTACAATGTACATAATGTACATAGTATAGGCACGAGTTCACGAGTGCCGTTAAATTTATAGAACGGGTAAGAAAATAAGCGGTGGAAAAAAATGAAGAGGGAAAAGAAAAAAAAAAAAAAAAAAAAAATAGGGACTCGTTTATTTTTCTTTTTTCTTTTCGTCTTCGTCTCTTTTTTTCCTCCCTTTCGTTTTCTCGCTGTCTCTCTCTCTCTCTCTCTCTCTCTCTCTCTCTCTCTCTCTGTGGCTAAATATTTACCGTGATACAAGTTAATAAGTATTTAAGCGCAGAAGGCCGAAGTAAAAATGTAAACGCTGAGGTTCAGAGCTACAAGGGGGTGGTGTGCTGGTGCCACCGCTGGTAAATGGAAAGGGAGCTAAAGACAGAGGGAAACAAGGGAGCCTGAGAGTTTGGGGCTGAGGGTTTGGGGTTTTGGGTTGGGGGTTGGGGGTTGGAAAAGGCAAAAGCCTCACGAGATATTCTCAGATTATGAAAATGAACTTCCATAAAATACATCCCGAAACGCGAACCCCGAGGCCCGACACTCGGCCGGAGGGGATTTACAACGAAACTGTATACAGATATAAATTGTGTACCTATATATATATACACATTATACCTGCATATTATATACCTTGGCGGTGCCACACAGAAAAATTTTCATCCCCAAATTATCGGTTAAAATATGGTATAAACCCTATTTCCAAATATTTCATAAAAGAAATTTGAAATTTGACAAAAAAAAAAAAAAAAAATTATTGTCCCATTTTTTCTGGGATCCGCGAGGCTGCGAATTTGTAAAAATATATCCCTGTATAGACGTTCTCGGAATTTGCAACCAGATCGAGAAAAAAAAAAAAAAATAAAAAAAAACAAAAATTAAATTTTTTTCCTCGGAATTCTAAATTCTGTTCAAAGTTTCGAAAATTTACTTTCATCATCACATCGACTATTAAATACATAACGTTGAAGGAAAAAAAAAAAAAAAAAAAAAAAAAACGAAATCTGTGTGTGCTTTACTCGAAAAGGCGACTCTGACTTTGCTTCACCCTGTTTTATACAGGAATATATACATTGTTCTTTTTTGATTTTTTTTTTTTTTTTTTTTTTTGTGGGGAGGTACAGGGTGAAGGGTTTGAACCGTTTTGTGATATACGGTGTGTACCTACACTTTGGTTTGTTATATCTAACCGCGTATATATATAGTTTGCTTGACGAAAAATGTCGCCAAAAATTTGTCTCCCCGAGAATTCATCTTCCTTGTTCTATGTAATGTGTGTTATAAAAATGTCGATAAAAAAAAGGTTGGAAATATTTCCCAGTTTGAAGAATAAACAAAAAAAATTTTGTACAATTTTCTAAACACCCTCCTCCCGGAGGTCCTGTATAAGCTGCAGTTTTGGAATTTTATCATATACGCTCGCGTAGGTGTATATAGTTCCTCAGGGACGTTCGTCTATATCAGCGTCGTTAACGCCGTATAGTACACCTATACGTATTGCGGAGATTTGTAATTCCCCAGACTTTCCCAAAGTCTTGAGACTCGCCTCATCATCGTGATTAATTGGTTCCATAAGATGCGGTATAATTAGTCAAGAGCACTTCAGCGCGATATAATAATAACTACTATACGATGATAAGAAGAAGAAGCGGATTTTTTTTCATATATATACATATTCACATGCTACAGGGTGAACCGTATCTGGTATTGCAATAACGATTATAAATATAAAGAGGCGGAGCGTTTGCGACGATAAGCTCCTCCCTCGTAGACGATTCACCCTGTATATTAAGCTAAATTTGAGCATTTTCGAAATTCAATGCTCCCACGCGGACTAGGACGTCCCCAAATACATAGAAAAAAAAGTATGAAGCACCCTAACACATAAATACATGAGAATGTGGCAATATACTATACAGGGTGAATCGTCTCTGGTATCGCAATAACGATTATGAATATAAAGGGGCGGAGCGTTTGCGACGGTAAGCCACTCCCTCGTGCGATACCAGAGACGATTCACCCTGTATATTAGGCTAAATTTGAGCATTTTCGAATTTCAATGCTCCCACGCGGGCTAGGACGTCCCCTAACACCCTGACACATAAATACAGGAGAATGTGGCAATATATGTGAAATAAAAATGAAAAAAAATTTGAAAAGAACATCATATTTATAATACCTAATACCCCTGGAGTGAGCATATTCGAAATTGTATCTGGTTAGATAGGCGAGGTGGTAGAAGCTAATAACAAAGTAACAGCATGGGGGACGTTCTACGTAGGTAGGTACGTATCCGAGTAGTGACAATATAGTTTATTACCCTCGCTTCAAAAAGCATCATGTCACGGGCTTTGCGGGACCATTTCTGTTACTGCTATGCGGTAAGGTTGCCTTTACAGTATATATATATATATCCATCCACCCCCGCGCCCTTACTTATGTATAACACGCGCGTAATTTACGCGCCTTTGGTCTGAGTAGCCTATTCCAGGTACGCATTACGTATAGAAATACAAGAGCCTGTACCATTCTGTATGGGATTTTCTATTTAAGTGTTAACGTGGGTGGATCCAGAGCCCCAGCGCGTTACATCTCGTATTCCATAAAATTGCCCCATCGCAACGCAACGGGAGGCTTTTCGCCTTTTCGCCTTTAAAACACCGCATCTATTACCTACATCCACGAAGCACTGCGTTTCCAGATTTTTTTACAAATTTTATAAAAAAAGAATTGCACCTGCACCCTAAGGATCAGATCGACGCGACCTACACTCAGAAAAAGGTCTTGTTGACACAACTAAAATTTGGCTCATTATATGCACAATCACATTTTTTGTTTAGTCAACCAAAAATTTTGTTGGAATGACCAAAAAATTTGATTGACTGAACAAAAAAAAATGTGATTGTGCATATAATAAGCAAATTTTGGTTGTGTCAACAAGAACTTTTTCTGAGTGCAAGGATGTTGCGAGAATTATGAGACGAAATTAACAATTCGACTTATCGCCTGACGATTGATGGGAATAATTCCGCAGTGGATTTTATTTATTATTAGAATTTCTATAATACGTAAATCAATTAGAGGTAATGACAGCGGGTATCGAACCACTAGGTCGATACGGACTACGAGCAATTGAACAATTGGCTTGATTCGATCTTCGGAATGATTGGCGATGGTAAATGGGGACGGAATGGTCGGCGCCCCGGAGATAGACGTTGATTGATGGCGGTGCCAGAGCTTATATATCCATACCTATACATCTATATATATATATTAGGGCTAATCATTTTGGGGTGATATTTTTTGATTTGCCTTCGCACCCCTCAAAATGTGAGTGTATGAGGTCAGTATCAGTACCTATCAATATGACCACGGTGCGATTTTTTTTGGCGTGGCCTATTGCAAAAGTATTTTTCCCATTTAAATAACACGGGAAATGTTTTTTTTTTTTTTTTTTTTTATTTGGAATTTTATTTCGTTCTAACGAATCATCGTGTTGTAAAAATCAATACATATTCTTGTACGAAATTGAACGATCTCCAAAAAAAGGTCTGATACGATTTTTCGTTAGGTCGAAAAAAAAAAGTCGTCAAATACCGTTTGAGGTCGAACTTTAACCTTGAATAACTTTCAAACGAGTGGACTTAGCGAAAAATCATATCAGACCTTTTTTGGAGATCGTTTAATTTCCTATAAGAATATGTATTGATTTTTACAACGCGATGATTCGTTAGATTGGAATAAAATTTCAAATAAAAAATAAAACATTTCCCCGTGTTATTTGAATGGGAAAAATACTTTTGCAATGGGCCACGCCAAAAAAAAAAAAAAAATCGCACCGTGGTCATATTGATAGGTACTACTACTGACCTCATACACTCACATTTTCAGGGGTGCGAGGGCAAATCAAAAAATATCACCCCAAAATGATTAGCCCTAATATATATATATATATGTATGTATGTATGCCTGATGGATTCGTTCTTTCCATTTAACGATGAAACCACGTTGCTGTAACACCAATTCATATATTACCGCAGGTCTAGGCCTCCAAGTGGGGTTGCTCGAATTTTATCATCACCATAATCATATGACTCGATGTGTATAGATAATTATTATTTATTGATTAAGATTGTCCTAATAATTTGATCATTTTCAAATTTCAATGTGGACACGTTCCAAATTTCAATCAGCACGTCTCGAATTATTGTACATAGAAAAGAAAAAAGAAAAAAAAAAAAAAAAAAAATGCAACCACAATCCTGTCTTTTTCGATTAAGACAGTATAAATTGGATTATATGGTGAACCGCGGATGTCATAATATTGTTTCTGCGTATAGTTTTTTTTTTTTGTTTTTTCGCTCTCGATCTGTTTCTGAGAGTCTCAAACTCCGGTTTCTGAGGGTTTAGGGTAAATAATGCCGGTCGTTTATCCTCTCATTCGATACAATACAGAACAGAACAGAACAGAACAGAACAGAACATAACATAACGCAGAGGCGGATGGAATACAATACAATATATATACAATACAATACCTATGCGAAGCGTTTATTTTTAGAACCTTGCAACAGAAGCAGCAGAGTATAGCAACGCAGCAACGGCAAAAGCTCGGGAAATGAAATGAAATGAAATGAAACGAAATGAAATGAAATGAAATGCAATGAAATGAAACGAAACGAAACGAAACGAAACGAAACGAAATGAAACGAACCAAATTTAACCTTCTATCATTATAAGTATAATAATAAATAAATGCTTTTAGATAAATCGTTGCCAGCACGAACCCGGACCCCCCCCCCCCCCTCTCCCCCCCTTCTAGCTACCTACCAAATTTCAATACACTCATATTATTGATTAATTATTATAGACGCGACGATATGATTTAATTCTTTTTTTTTTTTTTTTTTTTTCTTTTCATATCTTATATCAAAAATAATCTTATATAGATTTTATATCTATATAGAGAATTGATTCTATCATTTATATATATATATATATATATGAAGAATTATTGTATTACGTGTATGAAATATAATAGAACGGGGGCACGGTAGTATAATATGTATCATAACACGCGAAACGCGGAAACGTGAGAAGGGAAATTATAAAAATAATTTTTCAACCCCTCGAACGATTAACTGAAATTCAATTTGTTCAATGTCGATTTAATTAATTGCCATTTCTTTTTTTTTTTCCCCTTTTTTTTTTTTTTTTTGTCCATTCAGCAAACAAAAGAGAGTAAAGGAAAAGGGAAACGTTATAGAAAGGGGGAAGAAAGGAAATTGAAGGAAAATTAAAACGCCTTTCGGGAGATTCTTCATTGTTCAAACGGAACGGCAACTCCGGCTTGTATCTATTTAATCTACTAGCTTGTTATATCCGCAGAGCTTAATCTCAAGGATTATAAGAAACTTGGTGTATTTCTGATGCTCTCGCTAGAGACGGCGAGGATATAACTTTTCTCGTTATTATTTTCTACCCTTACCCACTTTCGACAAAGATGTAGGTATTAGTATACCTATACCTATTATTTTCCCATCTGAAAACGAGTTTCAAATAATATAATTATATCCCGCATTTTTTATATATATATATATATATCGGACAGAGAATTATTCGACAATCGATCCGTAACGTATTGCGTATAGGTATATAAAATGTCCAACTGCATCAAAAATAAGGGATGAAATAGAAAAAAACAAACAAAAACTACAAATTGAACAAAAAACAAACAAAAACTGCAAAAAGAACAGAAAAAACTACAAAAAGAACAAAAAACAAACGAAAACTACAAAAAGAACAAAAAAAAAAAAACTACAAATTGAACAAAAAACAAACAAAAACTGCAAAAAGAACAGAAAAAACTACAAAAAGAACAGAAAAAACTACTAAAAGAACAAAAAGAAAACAAACTACCGAAAGAACAAAAAACAAACAAAAACTACAAAAAGAACAGAAAAAACTACAAAAAGTCTAAATTACACCCTTTCCAAGATATTAAAAAGTTAAGAAGCAGATGGTGTGCCGTTGGATCTTCGAGTTACGGAAATAAGGGAATATAACATAACGTCTTGTCTTGGTCTTGTCTCGTACTTCGTTCGAGCTATAAGCATCGCGAAGATGGGGTGGGGTGGGGTGGGGGTGGGTAGATGATGAGACAACGAGGGTGAGGGCGAGGGAAATAAAGGGAAATATAAGAAGCTTCTTCATTTTCATTAATAAAACATCTTTTAGCTATACTACCAGTATAAGGGGGTGGGGGGGGGGGGGGGGGGGGGGGGTGGGGGGGGGGGGGGGGGGGTAGAGAGAAGGCCAGAGAACCCCGGTAGGGAATCACATCGGCTAAGGGAGCTGAAGCAGCCTCGCGACTCAACTTCTGCACCAGCTATGGTCTTCCGACTATTCCTGAATAACAACGACATGCAAATATTGAGGAGGATGGGTATATCCTACGGGAGGTAAAGGCGTTTCGGATACTTTCTCTCGTCTTGACTCATTTTTTTTTTTCACTCGTTTCAAATTTTTCTTGGAAAAAAAAAAAAAAAAAAAAAAAAAAATGGAATTAAACAAAAAAAAAACAAAAAAACAGAAAAAATTTGAGAGGATTGCACGTTCAATTCTCTCTACGTTTCTCTCACGCTCTCTCGGTTCCGCATTGAACGTTTTCTGCAATTGCAGCACCCCCCCCCCCCCGGTGTTTCTCGAATCTTCAAAGGTTTTACCCTTTCTGCGCGGTTGGGGTTGGTATTCCCAGCTCTTTGTGTCTATATCCATTTCGTTATTCGTTTATCTCTTTGTGAGTGTAAAACACTCGTGAGAGATTCGAGTAATTCCTAAGCTAAGAAACACCGCGAGCTTTCCTTCCCCCCCCTATCCCCCTGCCCCCCTTTTTCGACTTCTCTAACAGTCGAGGGAACGAAAAATGAGAAAATAGAAAAAAAAAAAAGAGAACGAAGGGTGACAAGAAATTTATTCACCCTTATAAGAGAACGGCATTTTTTACATGGGTACCCATTAGCACAGATTCTTTTCGGTTCATCCTTTCAGAAATGTGTCCATAAGTTATGTGTAGATTTTGCAGAATTTTTAATCAACTCCGCGCGGTGTTATATCTTTTTTTTTTTTTTTTTAGTTTTCTTAGTAGACTTCCGGGAGGTAACATGTATAGAAAATTTGGTAATTCAACCTGACCCATGATAAAATGAAATTTTAATGTGCGATGGGAATTAGTAGCGTATATCTGATAAAGTGCTGAGCGCAGTTACCGAATGCGATACCATTCCCGGGACGATTGGCTATTTATTTTTATCACATCTTCGTTTCGTTTACACACGATGAATCTATACTATCGATTAATAAATTGTCACTCGATAGAGTATCCGCGGGATAAAGAGGAGGAAGAGGAAGAGAAAGAGGAGGATGAGGATCGAGACCGGGTGGGAGAAAGATACGGCGGTAGTTTAGAGGGTACTTGCTTCAGCCCTGGACCAGTTTGTGTGCGTTAGGTCGGTCCAACAGCCTCGTGCAGCTTTCTCAAGATCAGTATAGGGAGCCCCTGCAAGACGGAACGAGGATCTCGGCAATCCTCATAAATGTCCAGACGAAGTGTCGATTCTCTACTTCGACGCTGGAGTATTTCAACTTTTACGAGCCTGGTTCCGAGTTCGGACTCGGAATCTCCTTCCACCTTCCATCCTGCAAGATTACCACGATTCTCTATACAGACACCAGATTTTCACAGGCAATGATCGTTTAGCCGTCTATGAAATTCGTTCTTTGATTCATTCCAACGTTCACATTTATTTTTCTTCCCTTTTTTTTTTGTTTTAACGCACATAAATCAAACGATGATATTTAAATTTACGTTTCTAGTATAATAATAAACGAAGGGATATCTAAATCTATCCCCTAATCTAGCGGGCAAGTGACTGCCCAACAAATCAGTGGCCACGCAAACCCGTAGGCGCAAAAGCCTTTCAGCGAATGGATTCAATTGATCCAATACCAACCAGGTATATCTACACCGATCCAGAGTCCCTGCAGTACTCTGTGTTGGTCCTTTGGGACTCGTCCGCTTCCGTTTCTTGATGGTATACCGCGCACTATACTAGGCATGGGAATTACTGAGGCTTAGCTTAGAGTACGGATAAGAGATAACGATCCTGTGCCAAGTAACACGCTGGTTGTTTTCGAGATGCGTGGTTTGGTTACAAAATATGGAAATTCTCACTCGGAATTAGTTTTTTGATTATATCTCGAGAACCGTGAATGATATCACGATCAAGGTCAGAAACAAAGATGAAGGTAATTGAATTTCCTATCAAAAAGGTAGAACACATTTTTCTCATATCTTTATTGGTTTAGCTGTATTCTTAGGCTGAATATTTGAACAGAAATAAAATTTTCGCTAAATCTGTAATAAACGTCATAATTATTCTATAGGTTGAAATACGACGAAACCAATCAAGATACAAGAAAAATGTATGATATCTTTTTGATGGAGAATTTAATTAGCTTTATTTTTGATATCCAGTTTTATATCGTTATCATTCACGGTTCTCGAGATATAATCGAAAAACTGTTTTGGAGTAGCTGCTTTTCCAAACGATTTATCCGAGAAAATGAATTCACCTTTTATATAAAAGGCAAGGCGTCTGTTATAGGAAAGAACACTGTTCCTTTTTTTATTTTTATTTTTTACTGAAATAAAATGTGAAATTGGGTGTTTTTCTCTCTAGTAGCCGCGGGAAAATTGAACGGGTCACATCTTCGCCGCGTATCGGGTTTGGTAAGTGATTTTTCCAAGGCGCTACGTCCTCGGCGTTCGGCGTCGGCGTCGGCGTCGCGGTCGTGTCGTGATGGCGAAAAGTGGTGAGTAAAAATGATAAGAAAGAAAAATCGAGGCACGTCGTCCCTCTATTCCTTATTCTACCTCACCGAATTCTCGGACTCGAAATCCTGCGGGCAAAAAAAAAAAAAAACTATTCAAATAAGAGTTTCTTCTGCTTCAATTATGAGAAAAAATGAAAATAAAAATGAAAATACACACATTAGCCGAGTTCATCATCCGCGTGAGTAATTATAACGTCAGTTTAGAAATGCGTGTACATAGAAACGTCCTGTTTTGTTTTAGACAGTTCCTGCAGGCTCATATATGTTTCTGGTAACGTCTTTTCCCGGTGGTTTACGGTTCGGCGAACCTTTCCGGTTTGGTGCTGGTCTGAAACAGGATCCTATAGCTGTAGCGCCACGACGTCGTAAGCAGTTCCCGCTTGTTCCAAAGCTTGGTAAACAGTTATGGCATAATTTCCTACAACTAGACCAGTAGTCAGACCTAGAAATTGAACAAACTTTACCTCGGTCTAGAACTATATATATGGGTGGCTAAGGTATGCGAATACATGCATGTCTACAAAAAAAAAAAAAAAAAAAAAAAACACGAATACATGCATGTGTTAAAAAAAAAAGCAACCTCCTGCTTTCAAATTTTCGTTTTTTTTTTTGTTAAAAACTTGTAAATTTCAACTTTCACAAATGACATGAATCTAGGACATGCCCCTACTGAAAATTTCCAGATGGATTCATCTGGTCGTTAGAAATTCCTATGGATTCCATACAAAATGTAGTGGATTCCATAGCAGAATCCAATGAATTCAATCTGAATCCTGCTGGATTTCCAGAAAATTCAATAGGAATTTCGAACGACCAGATGAATCCATCTAGAAATTTTCAGTAGGGACTCGCGAGCATTATGCACGTATGTGCAGCTTTTTTAAGGTGCAATATTTTCCCGGTAATTCGCACTTCGGTTTCACCGAACCTTTACCAATTCCCATATACTTAGGTATACATCCTACCGAAACACAATCCCACCAGGAGCACCACAACGTCCTGACCATTTTCCCGGTTGCTTCTGGTTACGCTGGATAAACATTTATGGCATAATGTGCTGCACAGTCTGGAGTCCAAACCGTCTTGAAAAACCAGAAGGATACCCTTATCCTGAGGCCACATGGACCTGGACTGTTAGCGCTATAAGTGGGTAATCAAATTTTCTTACATAATCCTGCAGGGACGAATTTTATCCTCCTTTTATTTCATTTCCTATTACAGAACATCAACGCATCTCATCCTGCACGTGCATGCGGTATGCGCGCCTGTTCACCTCAGCTCTGTGTTAAAAATAGAGAAAATAATAGACTGCAGTCAGAAGTCTGGGTACATCACACACCATATCTATGATAAGTACTATAGGATACGCGGGGCCTAATCCTCCTCGTGACATCGGGTTTTTCTACTAGAAATTCTTACGTCGATAATGCTTCTGGAAATACCTTAATTATTTATCTGTTAAGTACTTTAGCCATTCCTGTACTGGGTGGCTCGTCAAGTGTCATTTTTCTTCTATATTTAACTAGCAATTTCTGACAGTGCTTTTTTACCTTCCTTAATTTCTGTATGGGTATCCATCCAGATCGTGCAGGCTGAAGAGGAATAAGAATAACATTGTATTACCTTGGGGTATAATTCGTGAAATATAGTTTCGTTTCTATTTTTCTTATAGATAACTTACGACCCACCCTATCCACTTTTCAGCAAAATAGGTGAGAACAGGTTTACCAGTTAGGTACGTTTACGGATCGGTTATTTTGCATCGACCAAAGTGTAAAGTAGAACGTATGTGCAGGGTAGGATATGACGAGACGTACTCCATACTCGTAGTACCCTTAGGGTATCTAAGTGATAGATTGCGAGGTATATGATTACTACACCCTGTACTTCCCTGCCTTTTTATTCCACTTATATTTTTCTTATTCTTATTCGGTTTGTATAGCCGTAGGTATATGCCATTATTCGCCTATCTTTATCATACGTCTTGCTTCTGCACAGTACCGAAGGATCGATACAAGCTAATCCATTCTAAACGGTGCAAAAATTGAATAAAAATAAGGGATGAAAACGGGGCTGGGTTTGAGTTCAAAATTTCCAAAACTTGAAATTCGGGGATTGATTAGTATAATTTATCGAGTGTTTAATATATTATATCGAGACCAAAAAAAAAAGGGGTGGAATTAATTATTTCACGTTTTTGAAAATCCGTAAAAAATTTTATTATAGGGGGTAACCACTTCAAACTTATTGTGTGTCCCATCTATTTCACATTTCAAAATCATTTCATATGATTTCACAACTATTTCATATCATTTCACAGGCATTTCACGCAAGCATTTCATACCACTTCACAAGCATACCATTTCATACCATTTCATATCATTTCATACCATTTCACAAGCATTTCATACCACTTCACAAGCATACCATTTCATACCATTTCATATCATTTCATACCATTTCATACCATTTCACAAGCATTTCATACCACTTCACAAGCATACCATTTCATACCATTTCATACCATTTCATACCATTTCATACCATTTCATACCATTTCATACCATTTCATATCATTTCATACCATTTCATACCATTTCACAAGCATTTCATACCATTTCACAAGCATTCCATACCATTTCATACCATTTCGCGATGATTTCATACCATTTCACAAGCATTCCATACCATTTCATACAATGTCATACCATTACATACCATTACATACCATTACATACCATTTCATACCATTTCATACCATTTCACAATAATTTCAAGATAATTTCATACCATTTCATAGCTAACTGTCCCAACTATATCACGAGTATAAGTTACCCCCTCGGCTGATCGTTATAATTGGTAGAAATTTTTCATCTGGGAATCCTTTCGACGTAGTTTTCTCGGAATTGAAATTATTATTTATAATTTATAAACGTTGGAAAGTCTGGAGGGTAACTGTGTCGGGGTTAGGGGTGGGTGGGTGGGTGGGTGGGTGCTGCTATTATAGTATGATACAGCCAAAAGTTTAGCTATTATTACAAGCCGGGGGGTAACTTTCCGGTGCTGTAACAGAGGAATATCGAAGTATAAATATGTACGTGTATATAATATATATATATATAATACTGCGTAACGTAGCTGGTATATAAAGGGAAGTGAAACGAGGCGTTTTAAGATAACCCGCACAACCCAAACCCCAAAACCCAAAACCTAAATCTAATCGTATAGACTATATAGAGAGGAGAGTAGGTACCGAACGATAGCTATGTAATATAATATGCGCATGTGTCTAACACCTCGGCTAACGTTAATTAATAATCTTGGGGAGTCGATATTTCGGGATAAAGGGTGAAATAGAGGATGAGAGGGGGGGGGGGGGGGGGAGATTTTCCTTATACTGGTTTTCGAGAATCATTAAATTAATACACCCTAGCGTTATGTCCCCCCGTGGGCGGTTGTAGGTGTATATATATAGGGGTAGAAGCATGGCACCAGTTTAACTTGCGTTAAATTTCCTGTGCAGGTGACAGGATTAATCTCTTGGGACGCGTGTCTGTCGGGTTGCTGTTTCGGCTTTTGCGAAGTCAACGCGCAGTTATCAATGACACGGTGGCAAAACTCGGTTAAGAACGACGACGCCCTTGCCGAGCTCTGTCTTCACATTTTAGCAAACACTTATTCGAACCGAGTTATATACCTCTGTATATGGGGCATTCCGCGACGTTTCAGCCATTAATGACAGAAAAAAGAAAGAAAGAAAAAAAAAAAAAAAAAAAAAATTCCTTACAAAATTACAACAAGAGTTTTCAACGCCTATACAAGGACAAAATTTATTTAGATTTAATTGAATAATTTTAACCCATAGATTTTAGGCCAAAATATAATCGAAAATTGTTATTTTTCAAGAAAACGACGCGACGCCTCGTATAGAAAATTTTTTGAAAAATTTTGAATCTTGTTGAATGATTCGCGTAACATTCAATTAGTTGTAATTTTGTGAAAATTTTGTTTATTTTGTTTATTTTTTATTTTTTATTTGTTTAATTTACGGGGAACGACCCATATATGAATATATATATATATATGTATGTTTTTACCTGCCAGGGAAATATCTGCTAAACAGCTCACCTACCTACCTACCTCTGTACTTTGTTGTCGCGGAAAATTGTGTGAAATACCGAGTCGACTAGGGGACGGATTATTCGTTGACACGAACCACCCCATTCCCACCGACAATTATTATCCCCCTGTAATATCTGTTATTTTATTTTATTTTTTTTTACTTTTTTTTTCCTTTTTTTCTCCACTTTTTATTTTTTTATATATATATATATATATATATATATATACTTCGAGTTCAGTTTGGGATGACAGACTGATTCGAAACGCAGAACGACAAAGGAACCATACGTGTATATGAATAAATAAGTCAGCAGAAAAAAAAAAAAAGGGACCGGTTTTGAATTCCGGATGTCCGTAAACCCGGAAATTCCAGTAAATAAAAAAATTAAAAAAACAACAAAAAATCGATTTTTAACTATATTTAAGATTTTTTTTTTTCAAAATTCTTGCGAGTGACCTGTGAAATTTTTCGATCGGGGAAAAATGAGAGAAAAAAAAAAAAAAAAATCAAAAAATCAAAAAATCAAAACAGTCAATTTTTTTTTTATGGGCCATTCATAATCGACAGATATGACCAACGTACGAAGTATATATATATATATATATATATATATATATATATATATATATATGTATATACTTTGGTATACCTATATCGATCAGTGAAACTCTGTAAATGTTGGCTTGCGGCTAACCGCGAGTTTACCAAACGAAAATACCATATTGGTTAGAGGGTGAGTTGTGAGTGGGGTGAAACTGATGGTAGGTGAGTTAGATAGGTATATAGATATCTAGGTATATAAAAGAGTTAAGTTTTTTTTTTTTTTTTCTTCTATTTTTCTTCTTTTCTTCACTTTTTATTTGCAATTTTTTTTTTTTTTTTTCCCTTATTATCATTCGCAAACTTCGTGCAACGGTTGAAAAATTTTATAATAAATTTATTATCTAATTCGCAAACTTTGTATACTAGGTAGGTAATAATTATTGTTTCAATATTATATAGTATATATAAAGAAATAAAGTATTTTTATATCAAAGAATCCGAAGGATATCATAATTCGATAATAATTATCAATCACAAGCTTACGCGCGAAACAGGTAGTATAGAAGAAAAAATGAAAAAAAAAAAAAAAAAAAGTTTTCTCACAAACGAGGGAAAAGTTACAGAATATATAATAAGGTAGTAATAATAGTATTATAATATATTTGCGAATAAATTAATTGGCGACAAAAGAAAAAAAAAAAAAAAACATGAAAATTTGGTAAAGGACCCCGCACATTTCTTACGGGAACTGGCTTTCCGATGAATTTGGCTGAATTTTTCAGGTTTCGTAGTTCATGCAATGCTGATCAAAAGTTACCATTGCCACAACTTCCAAAAGTGAACCATTCGACCTTGGTAAGCGGTTGAGGTTTAAAATCGGTCAATTTGTACTCGCGTTTCCCCTGATCTGTGAATGAATAGCCCCTTCGCTTTTACCGTTAGGTGATTTTTTTAGTATAGGTTTTTCGACTCATCACTTCGTACTTGAGCTATTTGATAGTCAGTTACGGTTTAAAAGTTGGAAAGTACATCGAACGGAAATTTCTGCCTGCAAAATACCAGCACTTTTGGGTTGGAACTGATGTACTACACGAAATGGAATTTAAACTTCAACCGCTTACCAAGGTCGAACGGTTCACTTTCGGAAGTTGTGGCAATGGTAACTTTTGATCAGCATCGCATGAACTACGAAACCTGAAAATTTCAGCCAAATCCATCGGAAAGCCAGTTCTCATAAGAAATGTGCGGGGTCCTTTGTAAAATTTTTCGAAAAATCCAACTCGATTACTATAATAAATAATATTTTGTAGAATATATTCGAGGTTGAATATTTTGTCGATAATAATCGATCCGAGATGAGAAGAAATCATTAAACAACTATAAGGCGATAATTGTTCAGTGGATATAACACCTTGCGCCTGCAGACACGCGTGTGTTTCAACCCCTATATCCTCTCTTACTTTTGGGTAATGAGATTCCTCGCTAAAACCACTGATTAAACTGTGAAACGAGAGAGATAGAGACAGAGAGAGGGTGATGGCGATGAGGGGGTTGGGGGGGTTGGGGGTGGGTGTACCTACATTGGTGTATATTTCACCGTAGATAGGATAAGGACTAGCGTAAGCCTCTCTGTGCAGAAATTCCGTACCTAAAGGGAGCCGGATGAAGGATAAAGAGGGATGAATTTAGAGAGGGAAGGGAGGTAGAGAGAATCGAGGATTGAATAGTGGTGGTATAGGTAGCTGGTTAAAAGCAAAAGCAGAGGCACGGAGGGATACCTACCCATTGCCGCATTGCACCCTCTAATATCGATTTTGAATCTGTATACGTGTTTTCTCTCTCTATGTCTACGTGGGTTGTTGTTCGGTAACTACCCTATCCTACCTACAAACCTACCGACCTACCCTCCTTTGATCGCCTTATTATATCCGTTTATCGTGCTTTGATGGCTGGCACTTACTTTATACCATGTCGAAATGTTGTTTCACCAACCAGATAACCGCCACCCCGATTTTCATCCCTCGAAACAAATTCTTTCATTATTATTATTATTATTATTATTATTATTCGGACAAATTTTCGAGAGAAACAAAAATATTGAAAAAACAATACAAACATCCATTTATTTATTTATTTATTTATTTGTTAGAAAAAAAAGTAAAATGAATAAAAAAAAAAATAAATAAAATAATGCTATTTCATCCCCTTATCACCGAAACCTTTCAGCTAGCTATATCTACCCATACCTCGCATCGCTCGAGGCCGTGCATTAGCGGGAGGCTAGATGTAGGGTGTAGCTTAGCTGTCGGGGTAGTAAAAGTTAATATTTCGAGTGGCCAAGCGAGAGAACTAGCCCACCACACGCCCGATCTTCATGGCTTTGAAACACGCGAATTTTGCACGTCTACAACTAGCTAGCTAGCGACCTTTGAATCAGTGAGAACGCAAGACTAAAGGAAATTTGTGTAAGGTATACAGGTATTTGTAGCGGTAATCCATGTGCAGCAGCAGCATATGGTATGCGAGTAAAAAATTTTTTGCCCCACATTCCGAAGGTCTTAAATAATTTCGAGAATTTTTTTTTTTTTTTTTTTTTGTACGTCACAAATTTTTCAACCCTCGTCTCGATCTTGAGATACGAATTTTTTGACAATACCTACTATATAGGTATTCGCTAAATTCCCTGCAGACACCAATATTGCGAAAAGTTAAAAAGTCAAAGTCGGATCAAGAAAAATAGAAATTTTCAAATTGCTGCGCGAGTTTGAGATTAAAAAAAAATTAATTAAATTTTTTTTTTTTTTTTTTTTTTGTCTTTTCTTCGTAAACGGTGTTATCAAATTTTTCTTTTTTTCTTTTTTCTCTTCTGCGGTAAGAAAAGTTTGACAATTTTTTTTTTTTTTTTTTTTGCTTAATGTTTCTTAATTTTCTGTGCAAGGAGCGCTTATACTACATATATATATATATATATATATATATATATATATACCTACACAGTGAATATATATATAGGGATAGACAAATTTGCATACCGATTTTATACGGCGAGATAGGTAGGTATGGTATGTACATACAATACGTACATACTTATATAGGTACTATATATATATTATATACCTTATATATCTGCAGCGGTTTCTTTAAAAACTTTTCAAACCGCTTATATATTATTCAGAGCCCCCCCTGTAATCTTAATTCGTAATCTGATCGTCGATAATTCAAACAACTTTATATACTTTCATATTAAACGAGGAGGAGCGCGGACTAGTAAATTTCTAACTTATGATTTTATCATAATGGGGGGTGTAATTTTCAAACTCCGACGAATGGGGGGAAAAAAAAAAAAAAGAAATGCAATGAAAATGAAATCTTAGCGAAAAAAAACAAATTTGATTTAGAATTTTGACCAGATTCCAATATATAAGCTCGATCTGTATATAAATGCGCTTCTTATATTTTACACACAAATGAAATGATTCAAGGGAGCTTTGCTGCTATCGGTATACCAAAACGGCTATATAATTGTTTAGGCAAAGTTTGAGCTTGTAGCTTCGCGAATAGCATGCTCAAGGTATTTCGTATATATATATACCATTGCAGTGCGCAGTTAGTTAATTAAGCTCAGCCGAAGTCGAAGACAATCAAATTGAGTAGGTATTTGTACACATGTACATAAGTATATATATATATATATGTGTGTGTACATATAGGTATACCATATAATACTGGAAGCTATGGTTTCCCCTGCGTTTCTGCATAGGATAGTCGTTACCACGAGCATTTCTGTTAGTCGCATCGGTGGTAGTGCCCCCTCCCACGATATTAGATGCACCTGAATCCAATTGTGCCCGTCTTCACGTCTCAAAGCTTCTAGGTACACGTCGCGTCGCGACGCTATGCGATGGGTATATGGCATGGCGTCGGCTAAGGCTATGGATGCCCCGATCCGCAGAATCAAGACCATAATAATACTTGGCGGACTCTGCTGTGCTCCGCAACTTAGACCGTTTGATTTTACGAGCTAAGTTTAAACTGCTTCCATAAATGACGAACGCTTAATATAGACGCTCCTCTCATACCATATACCGTACCATACATATATATATCCATATATATCCTCCACCATGCACTCAGAAAAATAACAACCAAAATTTGGTTACTACCTATAGTATGCGCAATCACATTTTTTGTTCAGTCAACCAAAAATTTCGTTGGGATAACCAAAATTTTTGGTTGACTGAACGAAAAAATGTGATTGTGGACATAATAACCGAAATTTTGGTTGTGTCAACAAGACTTTTTTCTGAGTGTGCTAAAGCTAAATTTGCTAAAGTTGAATTTTCGGATCCGAAGTCTGAAATTTTTGGATCCATCTTGTCCAATTCTTTCGCACGGTCGGATAGAGAAAATCGAGATGGAGGATTTAAGGATGAAAATCATTTGTCACTGTATTATAGAGTCTGCGAAGAAAAGCAAAAGAAGAATGAAATTTATTCTACTGATCCCCGCGCAGTACTCTTAGTAAATTTTTTACTTTTCCTATTCCTACACTACTCGTATAGCCGGGGAGTCATCCTAATATAATGTTTTCTGGTAGTCGTAAGTCCTGCTGGCATAAGACGTACCTACCTAGGAAGTATTTTCCGCGTTTCTGTATATATATATATATATATATATATATGTGAGCGCGAGTCGCGTTCACTAGGTACCTACACACATATCCAGCTATACCTGTGTGTGGTATAAAAATATAGGTATACCTATAATACACGTGGGTAGACGTGTTCCCGAGATAAGCTAGATTTATGTCTTGAAACGGTAGTCGAGGGGGAGCCGCTTCCTGCAGGAGTCGGACGTATACGCTATACTAGTAGTCGTATAGGAACTACGCCTAGCTAGTTTCCCAATGTCCGTCTCGACCGGAACATTGGCTAGTTTATTGCCAGGCCTTAAGAGACGATTGCATTCCCCGCTGCACACCCGGGTCCCATATACGTAGTCTGATGGGGGTAACCGAGATCGAAAGATTTTTGTCGAAAATAATATCCCATGCTCACGTGACAGTAATTTCCGCACATAGTACCTATATTTAACGAAAAATTATAGTTTTTGGATTTTCAGAATCTCATATTATATGGCTAGTCGAGTTTCACCGAAACGTTACCAATGCACTTTAAAATGTCGAACAGAGTTCGGTATATCGACGCCCGATACGAATAACAGCACATTTCAAATTCCGGGTGGAAAAGAGCACATTTCAGATTCCGGGTGGAAAAGAGTACGTTTCAGATTCCGGATGGAAAAGAACACGTTTCAGATTGAGAATGAAAAATAGCACGTTTCAGATTCACTCGAAAATTATCACAATTCAGGTTGAACCGAATATTACTTATCGGCAAGTGTCAGGGTAGGTTTATTATAAGATTGAATTAATCATTCAATGATAAAATTGAATCGAGTTTTTGTGCATAATTGTGCATTTCCAATTTCATAATAAACCTACCTGACACTTACTAATGAGTGATATTCGCTTCGCCTGAATTGTGCTAGATTTCGAGTGAATCTGAAACGTGCTATTTTTCATTCTCAATCTGAAACGTGTTCTTTTCCATCCGGAATCTGAAACATGCTCTTTTTCACTCGGAATCTGAAACGTGCTCTTTTCCACCCGGAATCTGAAATGTGCTCTTTTCCACCCGGAATTTGAAACGTGCTCTTTTTCACCCGGAATCTGAAATGTGCTGATATTCGTATCGGGCGTCGATATGTACCTATATATGCGGAAAGCTCAATACGAAGGATAAAACTAGAGCAAAAAAGTATCCCTGCACTTTGCTACTAGACTGTGCGAAATACAGATATCGTATAAGAACGTTTTGCAAAACCGATTCCGTCCGACTTAGGGGGGTGTGAAAATTTATAATCAAATATCGCATGCATGTACACCAAACCTTTGGCGAAATTGTACTATCTAGAGGATAAGGGGTACAGCACTTGCCTCTTCTCTTCCGTGGCGTAAATTTTGTCTGTGTAATTTTTTTCTCCCCCTTGGTATAGTACCACTACTATACGTTTATGGAATGATCGTATTATACGCAATAATTTCTCGAGAGATAGTACACCCTAAAATAAAAAATAAAAAAAAAAGAGGTCAATTTGTTGGATGTAAAGGAGGGACATAGAAAAAAAAAAGAAAAAAAAAAAAAAAAAAGAAATAGCATGAAGGAAGAGGAGAGAATATGTCGCGAAATGTCCGAGCGAAGTGGAAACACACTCATGCTCGGTGCGCTATACGTAGTAGGTACGGGGCGTCAGATCTTGTTACACGCGTTTGTCGGTTGAACTCGACCCTCCCTTGGTTGTCGTTGTCAGTTTTCTCGTTCAGGAAAAGCGCAACAACCATCCACCCTAACGATGACGGACCGTGCGTCGCCCCTCGTACGTTGATTCGAGTTTAATTGACACGAAGTAATGCGGTTTTCGTTGTAACTCATGCAGCAGGGCATCGGGATTTTTTTTTTTTTTTTTTTTTCTCAATCATAACGCCGTTTTATTCGGGGGTTAATCTCTTCTTGACCTATTCGCGGTCTTATCCTCCCGCCCCCATGTGATGCGCGTGCAGATGACAGAAATTGAACCCATGTATCGATATACTCGTTAATATTTTTCTTCGTTTTAACTCTCTCGCATGTTGATATTGACGGAAACGGCCTTTGACGCAGCCAATCAGTATCTGCGTTGGTGCACTTCAATCAGCTCTCCGTTCGCAACGTCTATTGACTCATGAAGCAAAACGTAGCTGGGGTACTAGCGCAGGTATTGAAACTTGATTTAACCGTCTGCGTATCTCGGGCGTAACGTCAACGCGGTGTTTGTCATTCGGCGAACAAGTTATACCTACTATATGCGACTAGCGTAGTTCAGTACATCGTATTTGCACAGTAACTGTACACACATATATGAGAAGCGGAATTATGCCCATGTGCCATATGACGATAAATATAATTGTTCCGTAATTTTAGTTCTTAGATAAGCATAATAGAAGAAAAAAATAAGATTTTTCACTATCCCATCAGTTCTATCCTATACCTCTACCTCTACCTACCCTTGTCGTGGTAAACCCTGGCACCCTGGCACCTTGGCACCCTTTCGATTCGACTACCTAAAACTGATCGAGCATTTTACCACCTCGATTGAGAGTAGAAACCGCGGACAAACGGTCCCTTACAATGCTTCGCGGGTATGTATTGCCGAGGGATTTGATCTTGACCGAAAACAGCCGGTGAACTGAACCGAACCCGCGAGTTAGGCATTTGACCTTATAGGAAAGTTTAGAATTCCGATATGTATACTAGGATGGTTTCCTAATTTAGTCATATGAGGATGTCGATGCTCTCATGCGCCAGTAGTTTTCCAAATTTATGAAAAGAAATTTTGGTCAAAACCCCAGGTTACTATCTCAATTTTAAGTACAACCCAAAAGTCTTCGAACTTTCCCATAAAAACTTGGGATTTTTGCTACATTTTTTTACATGCAGATATTTTGGGACTTCAGCTGACCTATGGGATGATTGATATTTGAGTTTTGAGTGAAGAGTAACTTTGAAATTGTCGATCTTTGATACATTGTCAAAGAGTGTAGCTATCCAGTTTGGATTTCGGGTGCAACAGGATGGAATAACATCGTTAGGTGTGTGTCCAGAAAGGAAATCCTGGTTGGTCAGACCTCGAAAGACCCTCGTCAGGGTATAACGTTGGCCGTAAGCCGGTGCCGTAGGACGAATGGGGCCCCGACCCTGTGATCCCAAATATTAATTACAAACATAGTAGGGATTGGCCGAGCGTTGATTGCGTACGAGAGATATCTTGTTCTAATTTGGAAAAAAACAAAGTCGCATGAGAATATCCCGTTCTTCATCCCTTTGCAATTAATTAACAATTCCGTTACGACGATGGGAGAGGGGGATGATATTTTCGGTCCAAGTAGTCCGGGTTAAGGTAAGGGCTATATATTTTACCTTCACACTCTCTTTACGAGCACACCAGCGTCATAAGGGATGATGAAATAAGGGTAGAGAGTGTTCCCCCCTTGAAGCCACTTCTCGCAGTTTCATGGAAGCCCAACTACCCATATCGCCACGTTAGCCTATATCCACCGGCTGCACAGCTTACGGTCTTGTAAGCAGCTAAAGGTTACGATTAAATGGGGTGTAGATGTAGGTGTATATATTTATGAAATTTATCCAACTGCTTCCGCATATACGTAGTAGTCGGGTGCAAAAATTTTCCACAAAATTCTCTGAACGTGCAGGCGCGTTAAGTAAGATATTTTTCATGTTTATTCTACTTCATGATTATGGTGTTGCACATTTTTACCACTGCGGGTTTAGTTTCCCTCGGTTTATTAACACTCGTTTAACTCGAGTCTTTTTTTGGAGGGTAGCTGTGTGTGGGTGTGTAGGTGGTATGGAAGTTGGTTACATTAACTACTATGGCTATACATGCCTAATATGTATAATATTGTACATTGGGGTGCAGCGGGTTTATCCCTAAAAACTAACTCAATCCCTTGATACCCTGTACCTACCCATGTTAACGAGTTTTCGACGAACCCCTTCGGCGAAATTCATTCACCTAACATTATCCCCCCCCGTGCTTGACACACCTTTGGCTTTGGATACACCGCGAAGCGCGTTGCTGGGATGGAAAACGACTTGATTTAATTTCGTTTTGTCGGATTTGTTTGGTATATATAAGTGATGCGCGGAACATCACCGTGATCCGTAAATTTCGAAGTGGTTCAAAAAGACAACGCGCAATTCGTTCGTCCCTCGCTTTCTAAATCGTAATATAAATTTTTAATAAACAATTAACCGAGGGTTCTACAACTCCACAGGCCGAATAATAAGACGGGGTATTAAAGGGGTGGGACTCGGTTTAAAAATACCAAATCTCTGTCTCATGGCATATAGCGAGTTTCATCAGGGCTTTTATATAGAAAAGGAGGAAAATTTTCAACCCCGTGACTCTCTGCCTCGTTTTTCACTCGCTTCTGCAGAACTTTACCCTTATATGCTAGAGGGTTGTGTGGATGTGCATTTACCACCTACCTTCGAAATGACCCGGTATAATCTACCAGCGAGAAATAGCTCGAATTCCAAGCCCCCGTAAGCGAAGGCTGAAATGAGTTCTTGGATCGTGCAGGGGTGAGCCGAAAAAGCGTTAATGACTTCAGGGCGTTTTGCCTGTCTGTAGAAGAACGCGTTAGCTACGCATGGGTAATTTTAAACGTAACCAAACAAGTAACAACTTCATTGAATACAGCTAGGAGCAACGCGCGTTGTAGTAAGCGTTAACCGGCACGTGTCGCGTACCCCGCCTCCCCTTTCCTTATTCTCCTTTATAACCAACCATTTCTCAAACCATTCTACAACCCCGACTAATACACTGTAAAGTGTACGAATATAACAATCAAGGGGTTGCACCATACCCACCACTAGCCTCCACCCTTGTTTGACCGAAGTGCCTCAACTCCGAACGCCTCTGGGCGGTCTCGCTGGAGTTTGAGCAAACTTGGAAGTCAACCTTGTTCCAGGACCAGACGAATTTAACAAGTATATACCTACCTACCTCCTACGAGAACTACCGAGTTTCATCTTTCCCTTCCACCCTTCCATCCTTCCACCTTTCCACCTTTCCACCCTTTCCACCCTTTCACCCTTACCCCCAACTCTCTCTCTCTCTCTCTCTCTCTCTCTATACTTACGTTGGCTCAGATTTCCATAACGTATAACGTATAATTATACGTGCGGTAGTCCAAAGTTTGACACTGGACGAATGAGGGAAGTTTGAGAAATTCATTCTTCATCTGAGCACTTTTTTAATTGCCACCCCAATTTTGAAAAGAATCAATGAAAAATCGAGAGATTTGATTTTTGTTTTAAGGGTTGTAACGTTTGGGAACCTTGTTCTCTAATCAGGATGGATATGGCGAGGTGATAATGAGGGGTGACCACGCGGTGCAGGGGGATGAATGAAGACAAATAGCCTGGCCTCTCCCCTTTGCGTTGGGTTATTCCACATCCCCTATGAACTCTAGGGGTCATCTGGCCTAGACTCGAAAACCCACGATTCAGGCAAGCGACACTTCCACACGAACAGTTGGCCAACTATAGTTGCAGCTCCATAGCCAAGGGCGAAGGTGAACCCGAAGTCCTATCTCCGGGGGATCGGGAGAGCTCCTAGCTTTCACTAACTAGATAAAACTGTCAAACGTGGAAGTTTGTTACCGTCGTACAAACACCGTATAATATCCACAAGCGGCTGGATCACGAATTCCAAATTTTCAAATAAAAATTCCGAATTTCGATCACAAATTCAAAAATAACTTTCGAACATGTGAGTCAAATATGTTAATCGTCTCGAATTTCATTTTTTTAGAAAAAACGAAACTAAAACATGTTTTTCTGTTCTGCGAAACGGAACGAAATTAAGGAACACTATGAAAATTCAAAATCTTCTCAAACAAATTATTCGTATAATTATTGCGAATAAAAAATCGAAAAGTTGGATTGAATTTATACCGGGGAAAATGTCGCGTCCACGTCGGGTAGTACCTATATAAATATCGATCATATCAATAAGGCAGCGGAGTGTAGACCAAGGCACAAGATGGTACGGCCTTTTGCCAAAGTTATTAATCAATTTTAAAATCCGAACCGCAAAACTCCCTAAAGAATCGCTTAATTACGTAGCTAGGTAGGTGGGTCGAATCGCCCTGTATTAACAATGTCAACAATAGGGAAGAAGAGAAAGAAGAAGAAGAAGAAGAAGAATAAGAAGAAGAAGAAGGAGGAAAAAAAAACAAATTTTTCGCACCATGAATTGAATTATTTTTTTTTTTTTTTTTGTTTTTTCTTCCGTTTTTTCGATATTTCTTATCCTGCTGAAGAAATCCGAAAGCTGATACATCATTTATCGGTTAAATGATTAAACGTACTATATAATAAGGTATAGGTATTGTATAGCCGCGTAATATCAGATAATTTCGTAATTGTTCCAGAGGATTAATGGCGGGCGTAATTCAAGGATGGTCCAAGTCGAGTTTAGGCTTGGTGTTGGTACGGTTCAGGTTCAGGGTTTAGGGTTTTAGGTCAGGTTGGTTTCCATCGAGAAACGGCAGTGGAACTCGCCTGAGGCTATCGATGCCATATACAGTATTGGCGGTGTGTTAAAGGGGCCCCAGCCCCGGCCCCGGCAGTGCGGCGGCGCGCTTTCTGTAATCGTATTTAGCCCGAAATTGTTTGCCAGAGCTTTCGCCCTTCCGTAATTAAGAACCGTCGTTATTGCGTGGTCTTGCCAGGGCTGACCTCAACCCCCTTAACCCCAATTGTAGAGTGTTTATGCGCGAGGTTCAAATGCCTGTAGATACCTATCTATACGTACGTCAATTTAACGGATGTCTATGTATGTTCCCATCAAACAATGAAAGAGAGAGAGCTGGGCGCTTTTCACCGTACGATGAATACGAGGTCGGGTTCAAATTCCGAAAGTCAAAAGGCCAAAACGAAATTTTGGTACATTTCTCAGGATCTAAAGACTAAAAAGTAGTTTATTACAATTGAGACCCGTTTTATCTATGTAGTAAATAATTGTTAGGATTTCGGAACATTTTTTTCCAAAAGTGCGTCTCAAGACGATTGATTTGACCACTTACTGGGTTCCGATACGATCAATACAGCCAGAATGATCAAACACTGAATGAACTGCACATCCGCAAATTTCAAATTTCGGAGGTTTATCACAATCGAAACCCGTTTTATCTATGTAGTGAATAATTGTTAGGATTTTGGAACATTTTTTTCCAAAAGCGCGTCTCAAGACGATTGATTTGACCACTTACTGGTTCCGATACGATCAATACAGCCAGAATTATCAAACACTGAATGAACTGCACATCCGCAAATTTCAAATTTCGGAGGTTTATCACAATCGAAACCCGTTTTATCTATGTAGTGAATAATTGTTAGGATTTTGGAACATTTTTTTTCCAAAATCGCGTCTCAAGACGATTGATTTGACCACTTATTGGTTCCGATACGATCAATACAGCCAGAATTATCAAACACTGAATGAACACATCCGCAAATTTCAAATTTCGGAGGTTTGGCCTTTTGCGGATCTTTAGCTTTCGAAATTTTGACATTATTTTTAATCTGCTTTGTAATACTATACCTTCGATCAAGGCGTTTGATAGATTTCATTAACGGCTGCTGAGCAGTGAACTTGAAGAGCTTACAGGTACTGGTACCTATGAGGCATCAGTGTTTAGATCGCCTCTATCGAGAGACGAGGTACAGAGATTAGACGGATAATGCCCAGCTATACTCGACGATGCCTCCAATGTGTATAATCCCATTATTAGACTTAGGGACGGATGTGGGAATCAAGGTGTTCCGCAGGGCTTAACAGCATTCTACCCGCTACAACTGTAGGACTTTGAACCAGGATTCGTTGGGCTATTTTATTTTTTCTCGCTTAGTAAGGTGTAGCTGCAGTACAGCCCGTTACGAGATTTGGAATAGTTATTCCAGCGGTTGACGCGGAACCTTGGGAATTGCCAAACCCCGTACCACTATGTCTGAGGATGTTCCCTTGGGAAGGAGATCCGCGCAACCCGGATTCCCCGCAGGAGTCGAGGTCCCGCTTTGGCTCAGCCAGGCTCAGCCCTGAAACTGAGGTTTGTTGGGGGTCGCTACAGCACAGCACAGCACAGCAGAGCACAGCACAGCACACAGCATCCTCGGAGGGGAATCCCCGCGCCAGCTCTTCCGCACCGCCTATTTCAAATTATTATAAACATCCCAAGCTCATCCAGCCTCAGCCTCAAACCTCTTTCTCCGCCTCAGTGGTTGTTTCCCTTCGTACAGCCAGTAGCTATGGTCTCAATAAATACATAGGTATTATAAATTGTACATTGAAATTCAAAAAAAAAAAAAAAAAAAAAAATGATCAAATTAAGGAGCACCCTAATATGTATACATGAATGTGATGGATTTTTCGCTTTATTTTTGTAGTTTCGCGTACCTCGTGCAACAAGGATAAGAAGAAGAAGAAGAAGAAGAAGAAGATGATAATGAAAATGAAGGGTATACCAGGAAAAACCGGAGGCAAAAGCTCATGAATTAAAAGTTACAGGATAAAGTTAAGGAAAAGGTAAAAGGTAGAAGTTGGCCGAAAGCTTTGTCCATCGATTTTACCTCTGCCTCTAAAAGCCAGAGGTTATTGGTTCGACATCAGCAACACTGCAGGGAGTTGGGTTTGATCGAGTAGTTAAAGTGAGAGAAAGAGAGAAAGAGAGAGAGAGAGAGAGAGAGAGAGAGAGGTGTGGGTATATGTATCTAGGGGTTGGTTTTTCCTCATCATAAATCTCACAGTCTAATAATTACGGTAATAATTTCTACCACGATGTGTTTCAGATGTGAATGGGATCAGTACTCGCGATGGATTTATCTTAATGACTGCGTTTTTTTTTTTTTTTTTTTTTTTTTTTTATAAATGTGTGTGCAGATTCATCTGCAGAAATTCACAGGCTTATTCACAAACTGCAGCACAAGTGCCAGAAAATGAAAAAAAAAAACGTCTTCTGGACTTATGAATGTCGTTTGTTGTGTCTGATCATATACGTGTATCAAAATAACTAAATAAATGAAAAATCAATCAATAAATCTACTCTCTAGAACTGTCGCTCCTTTTCTCGAGGATCAGGCCAGTAAAATACGACAAAGAACACGATTTTCCACTTGAAAAGCTCCGGGATAATCGCCGGCTTTTCCTCTGCACCTGGGAGCCCACATATAGACGTACATACGTGACTCGATTTTTCGCACTGGGGATAATCCTCGCCGTTCGTTTAACATCATACAGTCAATTATCGAGACCCGGATCCCCCGAAGGTCCGTAAATCAAAAAATTGTCAATTCTAATCGATATAAGAATTTAATCTACTTCGATCGATGAATCATTCGCACGATGTCGTAAATAATTGACCAGATTTTGAAACATCTTTTGCATACTATTATGTGTAGACTTTCGGGGAAATATAAGAATTTCGAAAAAATGCGTTGAATTTTGGAATTTTCAAACTTTTTCTGAAATTTTCTGTTTTTTTGAACTGTAAAGGGGTTGATTGCGCGCTGGTCACGTTTCTCAACGTTATAGGTACTAGCCAATGAATACCCTTTAACGATAAGAATGATGGAGTTCGTATCTATACCTATATACTCTTTCGCAAATGAAATTAAACCCAATTTCATTGGACAAACAATCAATAGATTCTAATTCACGATCCCCTGCTCGGCCTACAGCTCGACGGAGAATTTCCAAATTGAAAAAGGCGTTTGAGGCGAAATTGGCTAATAATTAAGGAACGAGCTTTCCGTATATTTATATTGTCAGACTGGAATAATTGCTTTACTGCTAAAAGGAGAATCAAGTAAATGAATGAATGAACGAACGAACGAATGAATGAACGAATGGATGAATGAATGAATGAATGAATGAATGAATGAATGAACGAATGAATGAACGAATGAATGAACGAATCAATGAACGAATGAATGAACGAATGAATGAACGAATGAATGAACGAATGAATGAACGAATGAATGAACGAATGAATGAACGAATGAATGAACGAATGAATGAACGAATGAATGAACGAATGAATGAACGAATGAATGAATGAATGAATGAATGAATGAATGAATGAATGAATGAATGAATGAATGAATGAATGAATGAATGAATGAATGAATGAATGAATGAATGAATGAATGAATGAATGAATGAATGAATTAACGAGTTAATAAATTTGTAAAAAAGAAAGGTTTCGTTATGTCTAAAAAAAAAAAAAAAAAAATCCGAATATCTAAACTCGTTAGTTCATCAACGGGATACTTTCACACCTTATACTATCTATACCGTATCGTGTTGCACCTGTTACGCGTTGCTCACACCGTATTATACCTTAACGGTTAAACGAGTTACGGCACCGTTGGCTACCCTCTGCTCGTATACGGAAGTAAGGAAGTAAAGAGGAAGAAGAAGAAGAAGAAGAAGAACAACAACAACAACAACAACAACAACAATAAGGACATTACTCAGTTCGAAACTGTGACCGGCATAACTTTTCACTTACACTTTCTACTTCTCCAAACCTGCGGACCCAGTGTTTTACCCCCCTCGTACGTTTTTTCCCATTTTTTCCTTTTTCGGTCTCCCCTCTTTTTTTTTTTTTCTACCACGAATTTTATACCTCTTGAACCATATATATGTATATGTATACGCCGCATGGAAACGACATTTTTCTTTCACCCTTATATAGGGATGAAGAAATTTGATTAGGAGAATCGCCGTAAGAGAGATACGCTCGGAGGTATAAAATCGTTTTCGAAATTTAACCGGTTGGGAAAATTCTTTTCTTCGGACTTTTGAGATAAACCTATAATTCCTCGTCCCATCCTCTTTTTTTGTTTTTTGTTTTCTATCAATTATACGAACGAGAACGTGATAATTAAAAACGAGAGGAAAAAAAAAAAAAAAAAAAAAAATTAAAATAAATAAACTAGAACGAAAGATGAAATTCTAGCTGCGGCTTGACTAGGTTTTACGATTTTTTTCTACCATTTTTTTTTTTTTTTTTTTTTTGGTATCCGTAATCGATAACAAAATAGTTTATAAACTTGGGAAAAATCCACTCGACGCGAATGCCGAACGAGGTTGAGACGAGTGAAGCTCTAGCTATGCACATACCTCGTCATTTCACCTTTTACGTCTCGAGTTTTAAGCTCGGAACTTCGAACTTCCGAGTTTTTATTTCCGACAAGTGGCTAGCTACCAAGTAGGTACTGTACACATGTTCCTTTTTTTTTTTTTTTTTTTTTTTTTTTTTTCTCTTGCTTTTTCTTTTTCTTTTTCTTTTACTTTTACTTTTTCTTTTTCTTTTTTCATCCATTATTGCTGCGTGTAAAAGTCTCGATAAATCGTAAAGGCGAGTGTTAAAAAAAAGTTGACGAAAAAGAAAAGGCTTCGATCGTTCGATTGAACGGAGAAAAAAAGAAAAGAAAGAAAGAAGGAAGAAAAAAAAAAAAAAAAAAAGAAAGAAAGAAAGAAAGGGAACGAATTTTCAAAGCGACAAATTTCGAGGCAGTGTTATTCCAAGAATTATAATAAAATCGATGAAACGTTTATGCTCGATCAACAATAACGATTTTTACTTATTTCATGGGTAAAATAAATGGAGGAGAAAGAGAAACCTCGGGTACAAGTTATAAAGTCAAATTAGGCTGCTTGTCGTCGTTCCTGGAAACTCGAAGAATCCGCATGATCGTGTGCGGAGAAAGAAAGAGAAAAAAAAAACAAAAAAAAAAAAAAAATCAAAAAAAAAAAAAAAAAAAAAGGAAGAAAGGAAAGAGATGGATAGAAGGAAGGGTATAGGTATTGCCTTATTTTAGATTCAATGGGATCCCTTTCAGGCGTTATTCGGAAGGAGTAAGAAAAAGAAAAAGAAAAAGAAAAAGGAAGAAAGAAAGAAAAATAGAAAAAAAAACCAACAATTTTTTCAACCATAAGCCTCCTCCACATCTTCGAGGGAGTTGAGGTAAAAAGAAGTAGAAAAATAATGATAAAGAAGAAAGAGCTAAACTATAAAATTTTAACAATTAAATTAATTATTATTTTTATATTCATTCTTATGATTATTATCAATTTGTTACTCTCTTTCTTTATTACTCATCTCTTACTTCCGGGCGAGGTGAGCGTTTTTTATTTCTACAAAGGACGATACCGTTGAATAGGGGGGGGGGGGGGGGGGGGGGGGGGGGCGGAGTTTTAAGGGAGGTAAGAAAAGTTCAGGGCTAATAAAGACCGACCGGAGGTACACCTCGAAACTATATGTATGATCGAAACGATCAAAACGAGAGATGAAACGAAACGAAAAGAAAGAAGAAAAAAAAAAAAAATAAAAAAATTGGAAAACGAAACGGCTGAGTAAACCCATTCTGAACGCGATAGGGTTATTCGTGCCATAGCTGAAGGGGGATGGATAAATGTGCAAACAAATTGAGGAAGCGCGAGTCCCTTCTTCTTCTTCTTCTTTTTCTTTTTCTTCTTCTTCTTATTCTTATTCTTTTTTTTTTCACGCTAAGTAATAACAAACTTTTGACGTTGTACCTACAACACAAGTAGGTACATACCTGCCCCGAACTCATGCCCCGGAGAATTCGTTATCAAGTTGTTTAATGAGTTGACAAAGAAAAAAAAAAAAAAAAAAAGAGAAAAAACAAAAACGAGATAGAAAAAAAAAAAAAAAAAAAAAGTAGGGAATAAATATAATTAATTTTCCTTACCCTGAAGCGAAATATTTACCTACCAACTGGAAATGAAATTTTTTTTGTCTTCTTTACATCTCTCTCTCTTTCTCTCTCTCTCTCTCTCTCTCTCTCTCTCTCTCTCTCTCATTCTCTCTCATTCTCTCGTTTAAACACGAGATTTTCTTTTTGCTTTTCTCTTTTACCTTTCGAATTACGCTTATATAATTATATTCTGACCATACTAATGTATGATGTACATACCTACTACACTCCTTTCGTACCACTGGTCGAATAAATACGAGAGTAAAGTAAAGGCCGGAGTTTTTTATAACAAAGTTTTAATTCTGTGCTTTGGATGCTGTATATAATATACATGGTGATACAGTTTTAACGTGCGAAATTTTCAGGGTAGATTCCTCGCGAAAATCTAAAACTAAATTCCCTTGACCAAAAATTCGTGGTACCGATAGTTTCCGAGCTACGTAAGATCTTAGTTTATCAATCGCGGAGCGTATTGTATGGATTGAGCGCCGCGCCGCTCAACTAGCGCTCATGATCAGCCCAGTCCGAGTTCTGTGATTGGTCGACTAAGATCTTACCTAACTCGTAAACTATTGGTCCCACGAATTTTTGGTAAAGGAAATTTAGTCTCATAATTCGCCAAAGAATCTACCCTCGAAATATGAAACCCCAAACCTGAATCAGACTGTATAAAAACGCGATATATCCCGGTAAAAATTTAACCTCGAACTATTTGAAAAATTTGTAAAAAAAAAAAAAAAAAAAAAAAAAAAAAAAACAAGAACTGTACACTGCCGCACATACTCGGGGCTTTCAGCTTTTATGCCAGCAGCGAAAAGTTCCTATACTACCGATATAAATTATTGCGCTTCGAGTCTGCCAGTATTATATCTACTACTACACCGCACCCTATATTCCGTATTGTTCAATGCTCAAAGCTTGTTGAAAGCTGGCTAATCCTTCGACCCAGTGACTAGTTTGTTTTTAGTTTTATACCAGTTTTGGCAGCGAGATTCGCCTAGCGAAATAGCGAAGTAGTTATAGTATAGCGATGCGGCTAATCACCTCAAACAGATCCATGAAATCAATCCTAGTAATTTTTTTTTCAACCCTACAGTCTGTAACCCATGACATGATCATACGCATATGAAATTTACTTAGTGCAGTTAGTACAATTTTCCCTAGCTGTACCTACCTATCCGTAGGATATAAATCAGTTTTCGAATTTACTATATTATGTATATATATATAGTATATATATACGGTGACGTATTTCCGTTAACGTATCTCTGCAGCTATACCCTATAGTATATGTAGTATGAGACAAGCAACGGAGACCGACGGGGGTTGAAATTATTAATGAATTAAGGTGTCTCGACAGATGTATAAACCTCGGAACAGGAGAGATCTCATCTGTTCCTGTTCTTATATATATATACGTCTAGTCGACAAAATATCTCTGGCTCCGATGTATCAGCCAGTAAATTTCATGACGACGTATAATAGATATTCGCGGATTTCAATCCGCGACTATAGTCATCATCGCAGATGATAATATCTGTGCACACGGAGAGAAAAGAATAGTAATATTCACAATGTAACATAGTAACCATTACTATGTTACATGGTAACGTAGATTTTCAAACATTAAATTTGCTTAGTTACCATGTAGCATGGTAATGGTTACCAGAAAAATAGTAATGAATCCTATTTGACATAGTATCATTTACGATTTTATGAGAAATAAGTCTGGTTACTATGTAGGAATGGTAAATATTACTATTCTCTTCTCTTCGTGCATGCAAATATTAATTTTCCCTTTCATCATCATTATATAAAAAAAGCAATATCTGATCGTTAATTTAGGCTTACATTCGCATTTTTTTTTTTTTTTTTTTTTTTTTTTCTCAACTGAATTTTTGACACCACCCTTTATTCTTTTTTTGCTCTTTATACTTTTTGCCAGTTTTCGCGGATGTGTATACCGCGTTCTGTCGGTTGTTCTTATTCCCGTATGTATGTATATATATATATACATGGAGTGTGTCTATATACGTACATGTAACACACACACATACGCATATATATATATGTATATATCCGCGCATAAAAGCCGCGGGGTAAAAAGGCGTGGGACAATTAGCGCGGCTGCAATGCGTTATACGAGATGTGATGTCAGGCCGTTTCATACCCCGAGGGAATTATTCTTTGCATCAACTCAACCCCCTACCCTTCAAACTCTCCACGGATACTGACACTTCTTTCATAATACGTATATATAGATATACTATGTATATACCTACCTATATGCGTTTCTACTATTATATAGATTACGGGATGAATGTAGGTACCTATATACGGGATCTACAGCTCTTTGGTTTTAAACATATAATTATACATCGCAGTTTGTGATGTAATAATAATCGAATGCAAATTTGATAGAGAAATAGCGTGGATATATATATATATATATACAGGTATAGCTGGTATCTGTTCAATATTTATATAATCAGTCAAAATTCAGACGCGGTGATGAAAATCGATCATCGCACTACGTCCGCGGTGCGGCAAGGTCCATTTAATATACCCTAAACAATGCAAGTTAATTGATGATTTTCCGTGTTAATGCGATGAAATCGCTTCTGTTTTATACGATCAAATTTTCATGCCTGCGATTTAGAGAACAAATAAACACATTTTTCCACACGGCGTGCGTAAAGTTCGATTTTGCGCACGTTTAAAATTCAACTCAACCCACGCTGTGTTGAAAAATGAAGTTCGATACACGTGCGAAAGATGATTCTCGACTCGTGTGATTGTCACCCTCGATTCACTCGGGCGAAAAACTTCAATAATCAACATTTTCGCACTAGTATCGAAAATTACTAATTTCTTAATACTTTTGTTACTCTCATCGGGCGATATATATGTATATATAGTTATTCAGCATTCTAGATAAGAGATCGAGCAGTTATCACAATCCCCTTCCCCTACTGGCAGCAGGATTTCACCCTTCTAAAATATATTCTTTCTATATCCTATGTAGGATCGGGATCGTCGTACCTTAAGGTGCCTGAAGGAATAAGGGGTTTTAATTAACTCTTCTGCTCAGCGAAGATTCAAGATTTTAGATTCGAGATTCAAGATATCTCGGGGAGGGGGGGCGAAGACTTCAGATTTCATCCGAGATCCAGGAGATCCGGAGATCCTCTGGTATCCTGAAATTCCAGCTTCCTCTCGGCCCGCAATAGCTGCTGCTACTGCTGCTGCGCTTCCCGCTTGCCTTCAGCCTTCAGCCTTTAGCTTTTAGCCTTTTTTTCTTTAGCGATAATTAAGAACTCGACGGGGAGAGATATCTCTTTACGCAGTAATTATTACTCCCTCTTTATTCTCTCCTCAAATACTCGACCTACCTACCTACCTACCTACCTACTCTTTCCACCTATTAAAAATTTATAACCAAAAAAGAAAAATCCCTCATACCAGCTACGCGTACTGTACTTTACTTCTCTGTACTGCTTTATTTATTAGACTTTTAATAATAATTCGAATACAGCGATGTACAAATATACACTGTGCACACACACACACACACACACACACACACACACATACACACAGCGAGATCTATATTTACGATCCTTTTCAAGAAGTCGAATCAAGATCAAAGGATAATACCACCTGCAGGTTTTGCCTCGGTATTATTATTTCCCTTATAATTAGTTATTTCAACGGTATATGCTGGTATATATATATATATAGTAATCTTGCTTTAGATTTTATCATCGACATCAATTGCCTTGGCTTTGGGTTAAAATGAATATTTCGTCCTGCGTGGATCAGTAGTAGTGCAGGTTCGTGGATTTTCATATCCTTATTATTATATAATATAATTATATAATTTTTTTATTTTTTTATTTTTTTTTTTTTTAGCAAACTGTTAAATCCGGGGCGTATGAACGGTATATTATGCTATATTATACGTGTGTACATACCTACACCTTATGGGACGTTATGAGGAAAAAAAAAAAAAAAAAAAATTTGAATAATCTTTTGGCACCAGGGAGAGACGCACACCACTGGGTTGCATACGGTATAAAATGTATGGGAAATTCACTGCTGGTTGTGGCATCGGCGCAGCAGCAGCAGCAGCAGCTCTAGATGGTAGAAAATTATTGAAATATATTCACCACCCGGCCCCATCGGAGCTCGTCCAACGGCATAGTTTGCTTCCGAATGGTCTGCAATCAGTTCCTAGCGCTCTGGTCAAAAGCTATGCCAATGAGGGAAGTGCTGGTCTGCGAACATTTCTCGAATCGTGCTGCTGCTGCTGCTGTGCAGGTACACGAAAGCATCTCGCACTCAATCATTATGATAAACAGGAGCGGTAGATATTTATATATTACGAAAAAAAAAAATGTCAAACGTTACATGGGAGGAGGAATCGATGATAATTATTAACGTCCTTCAATTTAGCTCTTCTACCTAATACCAAAGGGATTTAGGAGCCGGTTAGAGGATCCTGTATCAATTACATTCGCATAGAGCTACACTACGGTGCAGAATGGCATGGCATGGCATGGCATGGCGTGGCGTAGCATGGTGGTTCGAGTTTACGACTGGAAGGTTATCCCGTATCAAGCTCTTACCTTCCAATTAGAGACAAATTAACCAAACCAGTACTCGGTAGGACATGGAGCTACACACCAACCCCAATATTATCAGGAGCCAGTTTCCATGGCAACAATTTTGCCAGCGAATCATTCTAGCTATAGATATAACGCCATTCGCATAGCTAACGTAAATTTATACCCGGCCATATAGATATATATACATATATATATATATATATATATATGTATATACAGATGCGAACAGAATTTCGGGGCACAGCATTTGAACGGATCTCTAATCAACGGAGACAATAGTCGAGGAGTTTAGGCCATCTACTGCTGATGAGAATATTGTCACCCCCATACCTCCGCACACACTTACCGATATCAACAATAATTATTATCATCATCTACCCCGGCTACATATATATGTGAGGCATTCTGCGTCACATCAGTCACTAAAAGAGAAGAAAAATTTGAAATCTCGTGCATTTGCTCATATCATATAGCTATGGCCCGATTTGTTGTAATTTTGTGAGGATTACTATTTATTTATTTTTTTTTTTTTTCAACATCCCGTATCTCTGTTTACAGAGAAAATAAGGAAGTTATTGTTTTCACACCGAAGATGAGGCACCGAGGGGTCAAAAGATGCACCGATGGGTCAAAAGAGGCACCGATAGGTGAAAAGATGCACCGATGGGTCAAAAGAGGCACGGATGCCTGATCAATTTTTTTGTCCGACGATATCTCGAGAACGAGTTACCGGATTTGAATGATTCTGGTCTCAATCGACGCGGATTTTCCAAACTTAGAACTGACCGGAATTCGGATTTGATCAGCCCAGTGGTTTTTGAGTAATTAAAACAAAAATATTTTGAACAAAAATAATGTAATCGATGATATGTGGAGATCGAATCAACGGATTTTAATGATCCTAGTTTCATTCGATGCAGTTCTTCTCAATTTCGGATGTACCGAAATTTCGGTTGATTCGTTCGAATAGTTTTCGAGTTATTGATGAAAAGAAAATGTTGAAAAATTAATTTAATTTTTCTTATCACAAATGATGATATTTTCTGGACTACAAACGAATCCAAGTATAAATTTCGAGAACTTGCATACCGGGCCTAAATCACGCGATCGTTTCTTATCCCGGATAGAGTTTTCAATTTTTTTTTTTTAAACCGATTTTACTCAAAGGTGAGAAGTTCTCTTCTACGTAGTTGCGTACTAGTGCCTACTGAAGCGGTACATATACGAGAGTGTTTCACACTTCCGTACTCAAAGTCTGAAGAGCGTCGGAACGACCGTTTGCGGCACGGTGTAGTTCTCCAGTACACATCACAGTACCCCGACGGTCGTAACGAGTTCCGGTTGAACAAGTGCCGTAGCGTAAGAGTTTTACACGCACAGTTGCAGCAGCCAAGGTTGCACCGCCACGCGATTTCGAGAGTAAACGGTGCTGCACCAGAGAGGACTTATGCTCACGAGTTTTCCGGCGCAATGACTTCCGGTTTTATCCACCAACCACGAACGACGTCTGATCGAGGTTCTTTTTCCATTATTTTTTTTCTCGCGGCAAAGGTACCAGAAAAAGAAAAAGGAACTCCAAACTCTCGTAAAATTTCATTTCGTAATGAAATGGTATTCTCCTTTTTTCTTCTTCGATCATTCTTTATCTAGTTTCATTCCTTTCGGATGAAGTCTCCCCTGAAGTTAGGACCTCGACTTTGGCTCCTAGGTTTCGCACGGGTTTTGACACTTATTACTAGGCAGAACGAGCTCTGATATTGCCAACCCTGTAGCTACTACGAGCTCATATTCTCCCCTGAAGACCCTAGCTAGTCGTCGAATAATTTCGGAAATTTGCCAGAACCAGATCACTGCCAAGGGTCCCTCCGGATCATTTCTGTTAATCCCAAACGCGTTTGTCGGAAAACTTGATTATATTCATCCGCCTTCTATAGGCAGGAACCTATTCTCTTCAAATATCTCTTCAAGTTCGTTAGCTCTCATCAATAAGCGTTCGATATGTATAGAATATGTATAATTTGTTTTATACAGAAAAAAGAATTTTTCCCTATTCTAGGAGGTAAAATTTGCAACATATATATATACGTCGAATGAAAAAGGTAAGAAGTACTACTATGAGAGGGTGAGGAGTATAGCGGTGTAACTTTTAGGCGGTGTGTAGGTAGGTATATGAGGGTAACTTTTGAGACGTCGTTAAATTTCGTCTGCAAGTTCCGCAAACTCGAACTCAAATTCGCATTCGTATTCTAAGACGGTATTCAAAGCCGCAAATAGTTTGCTTTAAACCAGAGTTCAGTGAATGACGAGGTATTTAAGTGTCACACACGAATCTCAAACCGAGTTAAACATAAGACGAGGAGAGAATGCCCGTTGTTGTTTAAACCGCGGCAAGTAAGTTTCCGGTATATACGTATGTGTATGTGTATACTGTATATATATATATATATATATATATATATATATATATATGCACTCGTATATATATATATATATGTAAGTGAGTATATATCAAGAATTTATATACCTATATGTATACACGTGTATATACAAGCGGTTGTTCCAACTCGGTAGAAGATTAGAGCCGCCGTTACAAGGTTAAAACCGCACCGCAACCTCGACCGGGGGGGGGGGGGGGGGGAGGGGTAGAGAGAGAATGGAATAGAATAAGGTAGAGAAAGGGTGTGACGAGAAATCCCGGCATAAAATCAGGTCTGAAAGGAACTGTGTTACCCGGAAAGTTTACCTCCGCTAATTCAACAACTCTATCTCGAAGGATTTATGCCCTAAAAAAAAAAAAGAAAGAAAGAAAGAAAGAAAGAAAGAAAGAAAGAAAGAAATTACACGCCACTAAACTGAACCGAATCCGCATATGATTTTTCCGGATTTTTAAACTTCAAAGTCATGAAGATGCAAATTTTGAATTTTCGATTCGAATTTGTTCGATTCGTCGATACGGTCTTTTCTCTCGACAAATCTGCGGTGCAAAAAGGGAAAGAACTTTAGTCATGTACTGTAAAAAATTTTATTAATTGCACATTTGCACATTAATTTGAAGAACACGTTCAGAAATTACGAATTAATGTGCATTTACATTAAAAATCATTAGGTATTCATTTATTCTCATGATTTTGTCATGAAAGAATGCGTGAAATTTAACGATTAGACATTGAAATTAATGTGCATTATACACAATTTTACAGATAAACATTAATTTGATTTCATGTGCTTTCATAACTTTTTCTTCATGCACTTTGCATCGAATTGAATGCATCAATTTTTTACAGTGTGGCAAAGAAAGCAAAAAAAAAAAAAAAAATGACTTTTAATTTGGCCGAGGTAATCCAGAGCTGCATTACACACCCTACTCTGATAGAGCTGTGCAGAATTGAAATTCTGGAAACTCTGTTAATTAGAAGTGATGTAGTAAGTTGGTTGGTACCGAAATGGCGAATGGCACACCAGAGTTTGGCGCAGGACTGCAATGGGACGTACCTTATCTATTAATGACAGACACCTGGTTAGCGTTCTGCCTGATACGGTACGGTATGGTAGTTATATACCGAGATACTCGGTATAACACGATCTTTGATATGCACTAGGTACCCACGTGGCGGTGTTACTTGAGACGTATCCAAATTAGATACTACGTCCTTATTACGACCGAATGTACGAGGTATAATATACCCTCCGCTTGTTCTGTCATCGACAGTACGTAGAGCACCCTTTGCCTGCCAAATGACGAGGGGGGGTATTAATTGTGCCAATTTCTCTACCCCCAAAGCTTTGTCTTAGTGCCTTACGGTCTGGTCTGCCCCTTGCACTCCCGGTACCAAAATGACAATTTAAGGTCTCATTCATGCCGCAGTTTCTCCCATTCCCTGCAGGATTAAGCTCAGCAACTATTCCCTCTTTCACATTGGGGAACAGATTATTCATTTTCCCTTAGATTTTTCACACCCTTATATGATTCTATGACTTTTTTTTCGGTGCATAAAGCACGTTATTTCCGAATAATGGAAGAAATCGAACTTTCTTTGTGCTGCAAACGACACTTGTCGGCGGATATTGCCTACCTTCCACACTTGTATCACAATATACCGAGAATATTCGGTGACACTGGACGGTCCCCCGTTGGTTTTACCGTAGGTGGGGGACCGTCCAGTGTCACCGAATATTCTCGGTATACTATTCTGACTCAAGATGAGAACTGCGCTTTTTCTTTCTCTTCTAATGTCTGGTGCACAGTCACCGCGTTCTGTGTGTCTCTCTCTAGTCATATAGTTAAGCTTAGATATTTTCCCTCGTAGGATACGTTTCTTCGTCAATCTTTGCGGAAGCGACGTCGCGACGTCGCGACGGTTTATGCATGTATATATATATATATATAGTATATATGTATGTATGGAACTGCAAGTTACGCGCCATTAATTTAAAATCCGAAGTAAGTCGCTTCTGTCGTAGACAGTGACTAACGACTTTTAACAACCGCACGCGTCCGGGTAGATGAGGATAAGGCGCTGGTGCACCAACGAGGACGAAGGAAGAGAGTAGGATCAGGAGTCAGGACGTGGATGGGGCCCCGTCCAAGGTGGGTGGTTGCTCTCCGATTCATAAAGTATAACTTTTCCTCACTCCATTCAACTCCACCCGAACCTCTACCTCCACAACGCGCTTCTTGAGTGACTGATTATTACTGCGTTGGCTTAGAGAGGCATTTGAAAACTTTTCAAACGTTTTAAGATGTTAATTATACGACGTGACGCGGAAGTGATGGACGGAATAATTATTTCCCTACCCCCTAACTCCTACCCCCTGCCCCTACCCCTACCCAAGATCCAAAAACCCAACGATTTAACGGCTATTTATTCAACCAATTAAACAACCAATTACATAATCGCGTAGACGTGCGATTACGTCAATTCGTTACCGCGGATCAGATATTTCCAAATAAGTCCAATATAATATGAAAGGAAGAACACCTAACGATCTAGATTGCAAAATTTCTAAACTTGAATTTGTTAATTTGAAACTACCCCTGATATATATCACACGTAGCAAATGACCCTTTACAAATGTTTGGCTAACATATCCATGTTTGTTTTAGGGGTGAAAAATAAAACAACGTTTTTATTATTATGTTTTCCTTATGTTTTTTCCACGATCCTATGCGCAATAAGCCCCTCATATATATATATATATATATATATGTGTTTTATTTATATTTGTTCAAACGACAGTAAACGATCGTAATCCGTACTGACTGACAGTCTTCCTTTTATACCATGTGTATAGGTATTTTTCACTAAGCATTGAATTTAACCACAACCGAACATATACACATATATACCCATATATATATATACATATAAATATAAAATATATATATATATGCATATATGCAAGGACTAAAGCAGAGAGTAAAGCTCACTGCCTCTAGTGAAATATGAATCAGTGTTTACACTCGTGTAAACTGTGTGCATAACCTACCCCCGTACCCCCGTACCATTCACCAACCCCTTATGCTATCTATGTGTGCTTTGGAACGAATTTTCTTTTTTTCCTTTTTTCTTTTTTATTTAAAAATTTTTCCCTTTTTTCTTTCCTCTATATACCTACCTACCAAAATATATATTTCATTGGTGTTGCCAAAACAGAAGGTGAAAGATAAACGGGCTTTGATCGTAGTATATATATGCATACCTATAGGAATTGATACTCAATAATAATTAATCGCTCGATTGATTGATGCACTAATTCATTTTGCACGAATGAACAAGAAAAGAAGTAGAAAAAAAAGGGCTCGGAGGGGGGGGGGGGGGGGGGGGGGGTCTAAAATCGCCAAAAAAAGCGAACGTATTTGTTGAATGGCCCCTCGTAGAAATATCGTTTTGGGGTGAAAGAGAAAAATTCTTCACTCTCTGTTTCCTCATTTCAAATTAAAGACTAATCGCAGCCGTTTATTTATTTATTTTTTTCACGGGGAGGATGAAAATTGCGGGAAATTAAATTGAATTTCTGTATAAGCGCACTATACATATATATATATATATATATATGCATTTTTAAGGGGATGGGGTATGGGGTGCGTTTGTCTGCGTGTCGACTATTTTATAAATCCATTTGCATTTGAATGGGTTGTTTCCGACCTGCGGTGTGTGCCTTTACTTTTAAGCCAAATATCACCACCCCACGCGTGCAGCGGTTCGCCAACGTGCAAACCCTGCACATGCACCTGCACCAGGTTCGTCCAGGTTCATACATTTGCGCATATGCTCAGGGGGGTTAGTAGGTATATAAGGTAAATATTTCACTGTGCTTTTGCCATTGCATAATATGCCGGGGTAGTTCTTGCTCCTGTTCCTGTTCCTGTTCCTGTTCTTGTTTCTCTCTTCCTGCTGCAACTTTACATTTAATTACCTTTCGCGGCTTTTATGGACGGGGGGGCAGCGCACATATATATATACAACCCATGCAAACCAACCAATTCCGAGGGTGGTTATTCGAGCAGATATTATCGCCGAGCTTCTCTAATACGCGCTTTCTACGTGGTTGGGTATACTACATACCTATACCTACGGTCTATACATCATATTATGTACATATATCATATATACCTCTATATACTATATAAGTAAATATATACATAGTACTACATATTATTATGTACAAAAGGTAAATTTCTATAGTGGATAAGAAAATCTTTGACGTAACAGCTTCCCCGCGACTCCTTATAAGAGAGGAGCGAACGTGTAGGTATATATATATATATATATAGATCGAGGATTTAGAAGGTGAGAAACTCCGGCTCTCTCACCCTCGAAAGTACTGACTCGGTTGAGTTAGGTTGTGTACTTATTCACCCTTCTGAGAAATTGTCTCTTCTCTTCGCTTCTCTTCTCTTCTCTTAGCTCTTCTCGAAAGCAAAGCCAATGGTAGGTATATCTAGAATTGCGGAATGGTAGGTTTACCAAAATGCCGGAAATTCATAGTCTCGAATTTTCAAAATTCGCTAATATACATATTTTTCAAAAATTTTCCAGGGTAGAGAATGAAAAATTCATTCAGTGTTTAATAAATCGGGTTCTATTTATCGTATCGTAATCAATAAGGGGTCAAATTAATCGTCTCGAAAAGCACTATTTGGAAATAATAATTTGTTAAATCGTGAATTCAAGATTAGCTGAAGGAACTGTGTTTTCTTTTTTTTTTTTTTTTTTTTTTTCGAATTTTTCTTTATTTCAAATTCTCATGAAATATAAATAAATTATATATAGGTATGTAGTAATAATTAGTCGAAGTGCGTCTTATTTTTTAATTTCTATAACGAGTTGGTAGCATATATTATTCGTTGGTATGAAGCTAATTCTATCAGTATAGTTGAAGTTCTAGGCAGACAGCTATACAAGGCTGTTGAATATTCAATACGAATGTGCATCTATGCGGCTACGCCACGTTTCCAGGACCTTGCGGTTTCCCTAGTCTTCCTTCTGACACCCTGAGAGACATCCCCGAGGCTTGGGGACCGCCCGTGAGACAAGGTGACGGTCTACCGTATACCGCTTTGATCCCCGAAAACGGATTAACAGACTAATAGGCAACGATAGTTCTATTGTCACGTTTAGGTTTAGGGATACGAGGGTTGATTCGGTTATGGAATTTCACGACACCGCATTACGCCACGTACATTATTATATAGTATACATAGAATATAGATATATATAATAAAATAACAATTCCCAAAGTTTCTACGTCAATGTTCGTTAATTATCTCTAAAATGAATCTCCGATTATCTATAAGCCAAAAATCAAGTGAAAGCAAAAAAAAAAAAGAAAAAAAAAAATTAATTAGTGGATAGAATTTCTTCTTCAAATTGTCTAAAGTAATATAAAACTGAACAAATATATAATTATATATGTATGTATTTATATTATATATAACCAGTGTCGAAATATTCCAAGGCACGAGGTTTGTGTCTACCAATTCTGTTATAGGATACCGCAGAAATTTCTGGGCATTAACCACAGCGAAATTGAGTGAAACGGTAAAGCTAATTAGTCAGATTTAATTAAAATATATAGGTTTGAAAAGTGCAGCAGCTAGGGGGGAAAACCAATTGTTACCAAATTCTGTTAAGAATTCCGCGATATGTAGGTACCTTACTACCTAATATAAATTTTTTGGGGATAAAACAGGGCGTGTAATTTGTATGAAATAAAAAGTTGAAAGGTTAACAGTGCGCAGTCGGCGTTTCGAGAAACTAAAATAGTGGATTTTCCACGCTAGGACGTTAAACCGTAGGAATATAAATCAGACCTACAGCAGCAGGAAGAGAAAAAGGAAGAGGAAGAGGAAGAGGAAGAGGAAGAGGAAGTGGAAGTGGAAGTGGAAGTGGAAGAGGAAGAGGAAAAGAGAATGGGAGAAAAACCGGAAGCAGACCACAAGCGTGTACTCTAAGGGTTGGAAGTAGATGAGAGGGGGGCAATGTTGTTACTTACTGCCTTGGTGCACGGAATTAATTAAAATGCATATAAAATTAACCCCGGCTCACCGCATTGTGAAAATTAAACTAATTATTAGTTCAGTTAGTGGTAGTATTTAAAGGTACCTATATAATGTTGCGATTCTTAAGTTTAAAGTTATGAAAATGAGATTTCACTCTCGTTAAGTAAATATGAAAGTCTTTTTTTTTTTTTTTTTTTTTTTTTTTCACTGAACGTTATTTAAAGAGAATAAAATCGGAATTTTCACTCTAAATCTCGTCGTCGCGGTCGTTGTCAGATAAAGAGAGAGAGAGAGGGAGAGAGAGAGGAAAGAAAAAAGACGGTGTTTCCGTATCCTGGGAGCAGTGGTCCCTCATGGGGCTAATACAGCGTATCCCACAGGGCCGTGCAAAGTGCACTCAGTACTGAAGCTCATGCATAATTATATATTTACAGTAGAGGCTGGTGGCGGCCGGCACCCTGCCGCACATATGTTGCCGCTTTAATTAAATATTTGCATACACGTTCTCCCGTACCCCCACACGTTCGTAAAATGTATGAGTATGGGTATGGGTATGGGCATGGAACTGCGGAAACGCCACGCGCGAGCTAAAACGAACTCCATAAATCCTTAGCGGGGCGAAAATTTTCGGTAATACGAAAATTGGGGGGCGAAAGAGGGCGGAGAAAACTCTTTTACCTGATCTACCATGATCAAATAAAATCAAATTACATTATAGGTCACGATTTTTAGAAGCTGTAACGTATAGTTCCAGAAAACGTAACGTTATTATAGATAGCGTAACGTCATCCTGCAGATCAGTGTGATACGATTTTATAAATCGTAACGTTATTCAAGATCAGTGTAACATAATTCCAGAATGTGTAACGTAATGCCAGAGATCGTAAGGTAATTCCAGAGTTCCAGAAAACGTAACATTATTCCAGATAGCGTAACGTCATCACGCAGATCAGTGTGATACGATTTTATAAGTCGTAACGTTATTCCAGATCAGTGTAATGCGATTTCATAAGACGTAACGTAATTTCAGATAGCGTAACGTCATCCCAGAGTAAAGTAACATAATTTCAGAAGACGTAACGTAATTCCAGAAATCGTAAGGTAATTCCAGAGTTCCAGAAAACGTAACGTTATTCCAGATAGCGTGACGTCATCCCGCAGATCAGTGTGATACGATTTTATAAGTCGTAACGTGATTCCAGAAGACGTAACGTTATTCCAGATCAGTGTGACATAATTCCAGGTCTGTGTAATGCGATTTCATAAGACGTAACGTCATCCAAGAGTAGAGTAACTTAATTTCAGAAGACGTGACGTAATTCCAGAAATCGTAAGGTAATTCCAGAGTTCCAGTAAATGTAACGTTATTCCAGATAGCGTAACGTCGTCCCGCAGATCAGTGTGATACGATTTTATAAGTCGTAACGTTATTCCAGATCAGTGTAACATAATTCCAGAATGTGTAACGTAATTTCAGATAATTATAATGCGATTTCATAAGACGTGACGTAATTCCAGATAACGTAACGTCATCCCATAGTAGAGTAACATAATTTCAGAAGACGTAACGTAATTTCCAGAAGACGTAACGTAATTCTAGAAATCGTAAGGTAATTCCAGAGTTCCAGAAAACGTAACGTTATTCCAGATAGCGTGACGTCATCCCGCAGATCAGTGTGATACGATTTTATAAGTCGTAACGTGATTCCAGAAGACGTAACGTTATTCCAGATCAGTGTGACATAATTCCAGGTCAGTGTAATGCGATTTCATAAGACGTAACGTCATCCCAGAGTAGAGTAACTTAATTTCAGAAGACGTGACGTAATTCCAGAAATCGTAAGGTAATTCCAGAGTTCCAGTAAACGTAACGTTATTCCAGATAGCGTAACGTCGTCCCGCAGATCAGTGTGATACGATTTAATAAGTGGTAACGTTATTCCAGATCAGTGTAACATAATTCCAGAATGTGTAACGTAATTTCAGATAATTATAATGCGATTTCATAAGACGTGACGTAATTCCAGATAACGTAACGTCATCCCATAGTAGAGTAACATAATTTCAGAAGACGTAACGTAATTTCCAGAAGACGTAACGTAATTCTAGAAATCGTAAGGTAATTCCAGAGTTCCAGAAAACGTAACGTTATTCCAGATAGCGTGACGTCATCCCCCAGATCAGTGTGATACGATTTTATAAGTCGTAACGTGATTCCAGAAGACGTAACGTTATTCCAGATCGGTGTAACATAATTCCAGGTCAGTGTAATGCGATTTCATAAGACGTAACGTCATCCCAGAGTAGAGTAACTTAATTTCAGAAGACGTGACGTAATTCCAGAAATCGTAAGGTAATTCCAGAGTTCCAGTAAACGTAACGTTATTCCAGATAGCGTAACGTCGTCCCGCAGATCAGTGTGATACGATTTAATAAGTGGTAACGTTATTCCAGATCAGTGTAACATAATTCCAGAATGTGTAACGTAATTTCAGATAATTATAATGCGATTTCATAAGACGTGACGTAATTCCAGATAACGTAACGTCATCCCATAGTAGAGTAACATAATTTCAGAAGACTTAACGTAATTTCCAGAAGACGTAACGTAATTCCAGAAATCGTGAGGTAATTCCATAAAGCGTAACACGATTCCGTAACAGCCTTGCATCTTTACAGAATATATATTCGCACTTACCTAGAAACGTATATCGTCGAGTGGTTTATATCGTTCTTCATCCGAAGCTAGGTAGGTATACCGGCTATTCTGAATGGTTACAGTAGCTAGCTCGTATAAAAATGATTTACGGGTTGACGTATTATATATATAAAAATATAAGTCGTATAGTTCGTTTAGTATCGCTGAAAATGGATCGTCGTCGTCGTTGTCCTTATTATACCCTCGCAGTTTTCTGTGACGGAAAACTGTATTATACCCTCGTCAAATATACAATATCTATCAAGATATAATTTACTGTGGTCCTCAATTCGGTCAAATTCAAATTTTAATGCTATAATCGACGTTTCCAAATATATAATAAAAAAAATAAAATAAAATAGATCCACTCAAAATTCCAGTTTCCTATCTCAATTCTAAGTACCCGTTTCAAAGCCTTTGAACTTTTCCCATTTAAACAAGACACGATTTTAATTAATTCAGGGTTATTTTTCACTTCGATATACCATATACACATACATATGGTTACTTATACTATTTATACTATGGATATAACAGCATCAGACCCAAGTACTAGCGGGTCTGATATAATTTGCGATTTACCTTGGTACTAGGAGCTAGAGGCGACAACTGGTGTCGCGGTGCACCGGTTAATTGCACTTCTATGCGGTATACTATGACGTATAAATTAGCGTTAGAGAAAGAGAGAGGCAATGCAAGGGAAGGATTCAGAGATGAAACGTTGATTTGTTTAAAGGAGATAATGAAATTGATAATTAATTTTTTTTTTTTTTTTTTTTTTTCCCTCTAGAGTTCCTCTGCGATTTTCTAATGGGAATGGAAATGAGGAAAGAGCTATTTTAACTCGGGATTAAATGACACAACGATTGAAGTGGCTTTTCGTACTCGAGTCGTGTTTTAATCTAATCAATTCAAGCTATCCAATCTCGCAACGATTTCTGTTTCTAATCGCATGTCCAATTACAAAAAGACCATTATTTTTTTTTTACATGGGTTTGTATAATTTTTTTTCTTCTTCTTTACATCCCGTGATTCGATGTAAAAACGATTAAATCGCGTGAACATAATTACGAATTAAGAATTTACTTTAACTTAAATGCAAAATATGCGCCGTTCCATTTTTAATTGGCCAATTTTTAATTTCAACGTTTTTTTTTTTTTTTTTTTTAAAAACCAAAACCAAAACCAAAAAAAAAAAAAAAAAAGGTAAAAATTTCGTCATGTTTTCTTGACTTTAATAACCAGCCGAAATGTCTCGCCGCGGTAGTATAGTATAGGGGTGAAATATTTCATTTTATTTTTTATTTTTTTCACCCTCTCCTGTTTTTCTGGCCTGGCAATTGCAGACGTGGGGTTATTCGGGGTGGCTTTTAGCGGGCTGTCCGAAACCGTCAGTGTCTCTGAACCGGAGATTCTGCGGTCCTCTCTTCGAGTGGCTTGAAATCCCGGGGTTAAAACTGTATAATATTTTTCTGTCCACCCCAATTTAGTTTTTTCTTTCATTTTTATTTTTATTTTTTTCTTTTTTTTCCTCTCTCGCTCTATATTTTAGAGAAAATATATAAGTAAAGTAAGAGGATAGAAAAATTTGTTAAAAAAATTTATTAAACACACGGAAATATCTCCCCATATTGGATTAATACAATTTTTCATTGTCTTTGTAAGGAGGCGATATTCGCGATCATTCTAGTCGTAGGATAGGTATATATAAAAGCTTGATCGTTAAGGGGAATTTCCCACATCCGGTGCTCGCTAAAACGACCTTATAGTAGTTAAGGTCCTTCCCATAAACGACTGCTAGCAAAACTGGACGAACTGAACGAACTCTGAACGAACGAACGGTCAAGGCAGCCGTTCGACTCTCTTAAACAACGGGCCGGACCTAAGGCCGTCTTTTCTACTTCGTTCACAGCTATTGCCGTTTAAGACTCTCGTATATTTACCTTTCTTTAACAAAAGGCGTCGTAAAGAAATTCCCACATATTTTTCAAACCCCGATAGCGCCCATTTCTTTAGTGCTGAGGAACAATTCGATTCCCATTTTACGTATATAATTATATAAATTTCGTATATAATTTAAACTGATAAAATGAAATTTATACGATTTAAAACGCGAATCTGAACTTTAATTTTTGATCTTCCTACCCTTATATATATATAGGCGAAGAATTAATTTCTACCCAAGTTGAATCGTTTATATATCGGCTAGTTGTTTTCCCTTAGGAAAAACCGTAGGAGTAAATAGGAAAGAGGGTAGGGAAACGGGGCAATTGAATCAAGCGTAGATTTGGTGGAACTGTCTTTCACTCCTGTAGGATTTATCCCTTCTTTCTTTCATTTCTTTCTTCGTCTCTCTTTCTCTCTATCTTTGCTCTGATTGGTCTCTGTCCCAGTCTCAATGCGGAAAAGAATAAGACGGAGGAGGAAAAGGGAGGGATGTGATGCTGTACGGTCCAGTCTAGTCCAGTCCAGTCCGCAGTCCGGTCTCCGCATTTATCAAACCTTTATTTAACCCCTGGAAAAACGACCTCTATTTCACGCCGACAATAGCGAATGCCCTACTCTCTATTTCCCTCTTTTTCTCCGGTTAGCTCGCTTTCTCTCATTCGTATAGAGAATTCTATGAGAATGAGATAAGATAAGGTTGTCTCGGCTGCCGCAAAAAAAAAAACAAAAAAAAAAAAGAAAGAATAAGAAGAATAAGGACCTCCGCGGTTCGGGTATGGATAGATCGCCGTAATAACTACCCTGCGATGTAATTCACGAGGGTAGGGTGCAGCTCTTTTTTCATTTCCATTGACAATTAATTAGGGAGGAAAAAGTGGGGAACATTGTGATATTTACTAATGATTTGGTAGAAAGCACCAAGGGCGAAGTCGCAGGGTGCTGCTGATTCAGCATAAGGTAAAAGTTAGAGGGCCAATTTCCCTTCCTCATCCCCTTTTCCCCATTTCGCATCCCTCTTCTATTCCCTTCGGTTCTTCGTTCCCTTCCCCTTTGCGGTAGAACAGGAACAGAGGACACAACGCGGGAAGCAACACTGACGAGCACAAACACCCTGAGGCCTGGAGGCCTGGGAGAAGCCCTTCCAGGCCAGGATCTCCCCTTTCCTGTGCAGGAACCTCGCGCTACGTCCAGTAATTGGAAGCTTAGCGAGTCCGGCGCGTCCTCTTGGCAGCTACCTCGACCTAATAATTTCAGCTAAGCTCCAAGTGACAAATAGGAGACTGTCCGAAGGGAATTCTCCCTTCCTTCGCACTCACACGCGTGCAAAACTCACCCCGGGTATAATAAGGTTCGAGGAATTTACGCGCTGAAAGATTAACCGAAATTGTTTCTGTTTCTCCGTTTCTTTTATTTTTCTATTTTTGTATTTTTTTTTATTTTTTTTTATGTTTTTTTGTTTTACCGCGGTATTATCTGGCAATTTGTCACGAGAGGACACACTGTTCTGTTA
>OX031022.1:18495038-18752538 GCA_943736025.1 Tenthredo mesomela
TAATCAAAGAACTTTCATCCCCCCCCCCCCCCCCCCCCCCCCCCCCCCCCCCGCCCCGATTAAGGCATGAATGTGTTATAATATTAATCGTTTTAATAATGAGATAACATTATAATAATAATTACCACTAAACCTGCTGCGGCGATAATTGTTCCGCGATTGTTGGGGGGTGGGTGGGGGGGGGGGGGGGGGCAGTTGGGTAAGTATAGTACCTATTCAGTATATAGTCAGTAAATCGCTAAGTTGGGGTATCTTTTTGTACGAATATATATATATATGTATAAAATATCTACCCTGTATAACTCCCAAAGGAAAATGAACGTGGGTGTGTACCCTACAGTACCCACCACACCGGATGTTATTAAGGGTTTAAAGATAATTGTTTTCGATTGTTGGGTAATATTACTTAATATCAAGTAGACAAAGGGCCCATGATGGGGTACCCAGTTAGAGGGGGTGGGTGCGGGATACGAGGGCTGCAAATTGCCTCGCTAACTGAGATATCTAATGCCGTTTATATTACTACCTATACCGAGAATATTATATTATTATATATTGTATTTCGGCCGTTGTTTTAAGCTTTGGATATATTTAAAGGCCGATAAAACCATTTGCGATTTCGACGGTATTTAAACTCTAATTTAAACTGTAATTAAAGAAAACAAAAAAAAAAAAAAAAAAAAAAAATACAAAGCGTCGAGTCAGGATAAGTTTCAAAAAAAAAAAAAAAAAAAGAAAAAGACTTATAATTTTTGAGACAGTTTTTTTTTTTTTTTTTTGATGTGATCATAGAAATTAAAGTCAGTTAAATTATCTACAAAAAAAAAAAAAAAAAAAAGGTTTTATTACATTTTTACCCTATTTTTCATTAATTTCATTCAATTTCTACGTCGAATGTGCGACTGATAATTATTATCACGTATTACGTGTTCAAATATTCAGCCTTGAAATACAGCGAAACAAATGAAGATACGATAAAAGTGTGTTTCACCTTTTGTACAGGAAATTTAATTTACTTTAATTTTCATATTTGCTATTATCTCAATATCTTTGACCGTTCTCGAGATATCGTCGAAAAACTGAACATTATTTTGGGGGGGGGATATTTTTTTTCTTCCAAGATGTAAAAAAAAAAAAAAAAAAAAAAAAAACAACGATTCCAAAATGAAGATCCTAGCGATTTTTTTTTTTTTTTTTTTTTTTTTTTTCTTTCATTTCTTCCCTGGCTCTATTGTACTAGTTAGTATATAAAAGTTTCCTCTCAATCGGTTACCGCGATCCCACAGGGAATAATAATTAACAAAGTCGTTAGGGTTATATATTCCCAAGCCCTTTATATATATAGTAAGCCCCTTGCACAGCAAGAAAGGAGGCATACGATGGGATCGAGTCTCGCCCCTCCCCTAAAGTCCTGGACAAAAAAAAAAAAAAAAAAAAATAGGTCGGAATAATTGACGGCTTCCGATTTAGCCCCTAGCACCCTTAAAACCCCAGCTAGGTGTATCACTTAAGGTGCCAAGGTCGGTGTGATCAAGAAGATCAAGGCCCACTGTAGTTAGCTAAAAACCTTGGTAACTGTTACCCCACGTAATTGCGTAGGACGTAATCACCATTCACCCCCCCCCCCCCCCCCCCCCTCCCCCCAAACCCCACTCATCGTATTATAAATTGTCGTAATCCGAAGAGGTCTTATAGGTCAGAACCCCCGATTAAACTGACGTTTTAAATCGAGCGAAAACACCCCGTTGTTTGGTGCTAAATTGGAAATATTAATTTTCGAATCACCCCTCGCCCACGCCCTCTCTCTCTCTTTCTCTCTTTGACTATAAGGTCGTTTACTAATTGGGTGCGATATAACGGAGTGAAAGATAAGTCGGAGTGACGGCGAGGGTGTGCTGCTATGGGTGCTGCTGCAAGAATAGCAGGGGTATGGCATGGCCCCAGCAGAGGAGGATGGAATGTAAATTCAAATTAATGTAAGTTCGAATGAATATCATTAAGCTGGTTTAATTCTACGTTCCTCTCACTCTCTCTCTCTCTCTCTCTCTCTCTCTCTCTCTCTCTCTACTCGTGTTTAATAGCTCCGAGTCTCGACAATTAACGGTTTTGCTAAATGGTCGAGTACCTTATACATACTCATACCCATATACGAATTAGAACCTCGCACTTAGGAGGTTCCTCGTTATTTTCAGAACTGGAACTCTGCAGAGTGGATCCCTCCTATGTATGTGCGGAGCAATTAAAACAAAAAGAACGAGAATTCCAAACACCTAATCCCTGATCATCGATCTTATCCCTTTTTTTTTTTTTTTTTTCAACTGCAGTACAAATAGCATGCACTCAGAAAAAGGTCTTGTTGACACAACCAAAATTTGGGTTATTATATGCATAATCACATTTTTTTTGTTCAGTCAAAGAGAACACAGAGATTTTCAATTTTTTTTTGCACAAATTTTGTTAAATTTTGATAAGCAGGGCACATATGCTATCAGCAATGTCTATTTTCCAGCAGAATTTTCGGGAAAGCCCTACACTCAGTAAAAAGGTCTTGTTGCCACAACCAAAATTTGGGTTATTATTTTATGGAAAATCACATTTTTTTGTTCAGTCAACCAAAAATTTTGTTTGAATAGCCAAAATTTTGGTTGTCCCAACAAAATTTTTCTTTTCCCAACAAAATTTTGGTTTACTGAACAATAAATTTGATTGACTGAACAAAAAAATTTGATTGTGCATATAATAACCAAATTTTTGGTTGTGTCAACAAGACCTTTTTCTGAGTGTGTGCATGTGCATATATTCACGAGTTATTTAGAATTAAGCAGTCTTGCTGCGCTAGAAAATAGGCAACCCTACTTGCTGAAGCGTTTACTCAAAAATCTTCGTGACAATTATTATTCAGGTGACCCAAATCTTGCTGTTTAACTTCCTGAAGTTTGGCTGAACAGTCGAGTACCTTTTACATACTCATACCGATACCTACATGAATTAGAGCCTCACTCATGAGGTTCCTAGTTATTTTCAGAACGTAAACTGTGCGCGAATCCATTTTATAAAGCAATTAAAAAAAAAAAAAAGAACGAGAACTCAAGACACCTACTCATCCCTACTCATCGATTTTCTCCCTTATTTGAACTGCAGTGCAAACAACAGTCTGTGCATATTTACGAGTTAATTAGAATTCAACAGTCTTGTTGTGCCATAAAATAGGCAACCCTACTAGCTGAAGTGTTTACTCAAAAATCTTTGTGTCAACCATTCAGGCGAGCTCGTTTCTACTGTTCAAATTGCGATCTAATTGCATCAGAGTGTTCGACCACTTGAATAAATTAACCAGAATCTCAAGAATAATTTTAATCAATTGAGATCTGCAGTGCAGTTTGCTCTTTTAGTTCACTTTTCTGTCCTTTTCTACCCCTAGATCACATCGTAGACCTATTTTTTGTTTTTTTTTTTCGTTTATCAATTTGCTATCGACATTTAAATGCAATAATTGTATTGTCGACGGTTGAAGAGTGCAAAAATGTAGCCTGAGGCAGGCATAGAGCGATATCAATCTCTCGAGGGATGATGTCTGGCAGAAAGATTGATGCAAGTCAACGAGTAACCCCCACGACTCAGTCTTGGGTTCTATGCAAATGCTCTTCTTCTTCTTTTTCTTTTCGTTTTTTTTTTTTTGTTTTTTTTTTTCTTCTTCGTCTTCTTCTTCTTCTTCTATTCAGTCCTCAGTCCTCGGTGTACATAAATATGCAGCAACGTGAGCAGAAGCTGCCATGTCGGGAAGTCGAATAGAAACGAGATACGAGAAACGTGAAACGTGAAACGAGAAGCAACCCCTTTCAACGTTCGTTCTCGCGACTCTCAAGCATTATCCAAAACCATTTGAATAATACGCCCGGAATTAAAGTATCTGTCTCTCTCTGTCTCTCTTTCTCTCTCTCTCTTTATTTCTCTCTTCGTATTCGTACTGTGAGGATTTAATAACACCTGCAGTTGAATTTATCTGCGTGTGTTTATAGTATACATATATATATATTTTCCCACTTTTATTTTAAATCGCGAAAAATTTATATTTTGCTGAGAATTATATGACCGCATTAAAAAAAAAAAAAAAAAAAAAAAAAAAGAACCGCTCACAAATCCAGTGGAAATATCATTTGGAATTCGAATTTTAATATAAAAACTGAAAATGAGCAAAAAAATTTTAATTGATAACATCGTTTATTGAATCGTCGCTATAATATAGGATATGCGGGTTGGAAATTTTGATGTATAAAAATGGCGAAATTTGTTTTCTCCAATAATATCGTAAAGTGGTTTCCAACCCCTTTTCAAGTATATATATATATATTTATGTATTTGTTTTTCCCCAGATTTACCCCTGTATTGAAAATACAATTTCAATTGGTGGCTGGGGCTGGCTGGCTGTCTGCCCTTTGTATATTCATGATCAGTAATGCTTTTTCGGAAGAATTAATTATTCCGTTCTTATACCAGTACCTACCCTGCAGCAGCACCACCACCACCACCACCAGCAGCAGCAGCAGCAGCAGCAGCGATCGGAGTCGTTTTACAATTGAGGTAGTGGGTTTGGGGTTCGGGGTATAACAAATAACAGGAGAAAGAGAAATGAATAAAGGGGTGAGGCTATATCGCAGAGCTGTTTCGTTAGAAACAAGAAGATGAAGAAGAAGAAGGAAAAAATAAAATACAAAGAATAGAGAGAGAGAGAGAGAGAGAGTAGCCAATTCCTTCGAAGCTTTTCCGCAACGAACCCCTTCATATATATATATATATATATATTTTTTTTTTTTTCTTTTTCTTTATCTTGGGACCCCATACCAATTTTCTAAATCTATTTAGTTAAAAAGGAGAGACGACATCGTCGATACAAGTACCTATCTACTTACCTACCCTCTACCTAACGAAAACTTTAAAGCGAAACGATATATTTTGAGGTGAAAAAAAAAAAAACAAATAAAAAAAAATGAAGAAAATGAAGAAAATTTCATTTCCTATTTTAATATTCTTACCTCGTCCTCACTCCGACGTATTTTAAAGGTAAAAACTGTGCGAACGCGTGTGGGTATATATAAGGCTGGGAATTTAACAGCTCGTGAAGATCGTTCCTGTGGAAGGGGGTGGATAGGTGGAATTGTGTGTACTTGGCGGTAACGAAAATTGACAACTTTATATACGAAAACCCTTTCTTTTCGTTTCTCTACCCCCCCCCACCCCCCTTTTTTTTTTTTTTTTGTGTGTTTTATTCCTTTTTCTTTTTTCTACCCCCTGCACTTTGGATTTTCACCCCTAAAATAAGACGATGAAAAAAGAAGAAGAAGAAGAAAAAATACTTCGGGGTGGATAATAAAGGGGCGTCTTGGATGCCGTTTAGGGTGCCATTTCCCCGATCATTTTCAGCTCTAAAACCGCTTTACGCTCTTCGCTAAAACGTGACGAAAACGTGTGTAAATCCGTCCTTATACCTTTAATTCGAAAATTTGTTTTTAATTATTAAAAAAAAAAAAAAAAAAAAAAAAAAAAATAGATGAAAATTAAAATGGAAAAAAAAAAAAAAATATTTAACCACGAAAATACAGCGAAACCAATAGAGATACAGAAAAATTGTAGTCTATCTTTTTTGTGGAAAATTTAATCCGCTTTATTTTTTATTCACACGTTTGTCTCGATATTCTTCACGGTTTTCGAGATATCTTGAAAAAAAAAAAACAAAAAAAAACAGTTTGCTTTTTTTTTTTTTTTTTATCGAAATATAGTTTACGTTTTTTTATTTTTCATACCTATTTTCTTTTAATATAAAAATCAGTTTTTTTTTTTTTTTTTTTTTTATACACCGAGCTGATTTAATCCCTCTAATACCTGCAATCGCTGCTTTTACAGCTACTTTTACCACCCAGATTCACCTGCCGCAGCTAACTGCGGTCAATATTCAGTCAGGCAGCTCCCTCGCGTGTAGAGCGTGCCTAATCGTTTCCTATGTAGGCCGGTCACTTGTGATAGTAGAATTAATTAGATGGCTCTCGAGTTTGTAACCGATATATATAGGTATATATATATATATATATATATACCTACATGAGAATCGGCTTAGAATTTTCATCGAATAAGTATTAGAAATTTCGTTGAAATACAGGAAATAATTTATCGTGTAAAGGATTAATAGATACACAGAAAAAAAAAAAAAAAAAGGTTTACTTGATTCAAGATAATTTTGGTGGTCCAAAAATGAAGACCGAAATTTTCTCGGATCAAATGCAAAAATTTTTACTCGAACAAAGAAAATTTGGAAAATTTTTCAAAATTTTTTTATTTGATCCGAGAAAATTTCGGTCTTCATTTTTGGACCCACAAAATTATTTTGAATCAAGAATAATAATTTTCTTGGCTCAAGTTAAACTTTTTTTTTTTTTTTTTTTCTGCGTAGGTATGAGAGTGGATATATAATGAGTGTGAAATAAAAAATTCTTTCAAATTTCGTAATTAATTGTATAATATCTATGCCTATTTATTTATTTACAATATATAGTTTGTACAAAAATTTTCTGTGTGTTATTATATTCTTTTTTTTTTTTTTTTCAATTTTTTTTTTTTTTTTATTTTTTTTTATTTTTCTTCATTTTGTTCATTTTTCAACATCATCATTTTTTTTTTTCTTATTTTTAGATATTTTATTTTTATAGCTTCTTAGTTTTTCATTTTAGTATACCTATATAAGTATTTTTATTTTTTTTTTATTTTTTATTTATTTATTTTTTTAATCTGGTTTTGTATTTTATCTTTTATTTCAGGGCGTTTTATAGGAACGGGGATAATATATATCTATAAGTATATATATATATATATATATATATATATATATATATAGTATATAACGTGATTATTTATATTTATTCAAAACTGTTTTGATAAATTCATTCGAAATTTGAAACATGTATTTTTTTTTTTTTTTTTTAAATCTTTTGATATTGACTAGATTCTACTAAAATGATATTCCCGTTCCTTTAGAACCCGATATATATATATATATATATATATATATATATATTCCTAAGAATTATATTATATGGCTAGTTTAAATTTCAATGGTATAACAAATTCTGTACAATTTTTATTTTATATATATATATACTATATAGTCGATGAATCAATGAGTCAATGGAAAAATGAATAAACGTCTGAATATAATAATATATGAGATAATAATAATAATAATAATAATAATAATAATAATAATATAACGAACAACTTTTCATTTTTTTTAATATATATATATATACTTTTTTTTTTTTTCAATAACTATAATGAAAAATACATGCAAATCTATGGGGAAGAGATATACCATGTTAGTTTGCTCATATATATATATCCCCACCATGCAGTGCATGGAGGGTATTTTAAGAAATTTTGTTATCCTCTTTATTTTATTTTCCCATTTATATTTCGTTTATCAAAAATTTTCACATTATTTATAAATTAAACGCGTAATTTATTTATTTATTTATTTATTTATTTTTCTATATGCCGCGATACGAATTGAAAAATTTTCATCGAAAATTGAACATGTGAAAAATTTCGGCTCGAATTTTCTTATAATAATATAATCATTACGATTTTTTGATAAAGTTTATCTTTCAATGCAGCGCGAACGCTTATATCAACTACCCCTTATCCTATAACTTATATACAACTTTCCTGTATTCGATTTGATCGGGTGACCACTTCCGGCTGATGAAACTTCGCGTGTGCTGAAATCGAGGATGATACTGGACGCTGGCTAGGCATTGATGATACACCCTTGTTCGCTCTCTGGAGGCTGTAGTACACCTGTGCACGAACCGAGAGAAATCCTCAAACTTATAAAACACGTAGGTGGGTGCAAGAGTGGGTGCAGGGTGTAGTGTGTATGTATGGTTATATCTATATATGGTATACACCTATACTACCCCCTAAACTCTAAAAGCCAACAACTACCATACAACAACGAACAAACTTTTGCGAACTATTCTACAACCCCCGATGTAGATATACCTAGTGAAACACCGCGTGGGCATGAGATCTTCAAGCTATGAAAACTTCCGGAACTTAATACCGAAGCATTAGTCGATCTAATAATTGGCGCCGAAAATCTATGAATGTCCTTTTTTTTTTTTTTTTTTTTTTTTTTAAATAACTTACGTTTTGATTATTCCGTTGATTGTAAGCGTCCATCGCCATCTGTTTGAAGTCCGCCATTGTCGGTTGTTGGGTGTAAGTATTTTGGTGGATGAAATTAGATTCTATCTCAGCCAGCCTCGGGTCAGGTTGAAGGTCCAGTTTCTGTTGAACTATGGGCTTTTCATCGCTGAGTGACTCGCCGAGACGTAAATCCTTTCTTCTTCGTTGCGGCGGGGTTTTGTATATCGGTGTATAGGTCAGTGGTCTCCTTTCTGAAAACCGAACAAAGAATATGCGCGGCAAGAAGTATTTCCCCGTTTCTGAAAACGCCAGCTCCCATGTCAGTTCCTGTCTACACTCAGAAAAAGATCTTGTTGACACATCCAAAATTTGGTTATCATATGCACAATCAAATTTTTTTGTTCAGTCAACCAAAAATTTCGTTCGGATGACCCAAATTTTGTTGGGAGAATCAAATTTTGTTGGAACAACCAATATTTTGGCCATTCCAACAAAATTTTTGGTTTATCAAACAAAAAAATTTTATTGTGCATATAATAACCGAAATTTTGGTTGTGCCAACAATACCTTTCTCTGAGTGTACCCCTTGATTTTCAGGCCCGAAAAACTCACCATACTCGTTGGGTATTATGTCAGGGTCCATGTCATCGGCGGTTTGTTTGTTCTGAGGATGCATAGGGGTAGTGACACCAGGGTGAGGCGGTTCTCTGGCAATCGGTGCATGTTTTGGACTCTGTCCACCGCCTCTTCCATTTGTATGTTTTCTATAAAGAGCTGCGAGTACTCCTGCGACTGCAAGAGCTAGGAGGGTAGCGGTAGCCGCTAGCCCTAGGAGTACAGGACTAAGAATTGCTGTGTCTGCGTTACCTGATAGCAAAAAATTAAAAATAATAAACAAAAAAAAAAAAAAAAAAAAATTCGAAAATGATCAGATCTAGGATTTTTTTTTCACAATTCATTTTCACAGCCACGAGGATTTAGGGATTTAAAAAAAACCAGTGTCCAGTGATTCGGAGAGATGACGCGCAGTTTAGTTCGGTCATTAGTTACGCGGTAGTTTAAAATAACGAAATTTAATACGCGGTCGCTGCACTGCGCGTAGGAAATAAAAATTGGCTGCGTTAAGCCGTAGATTTTTAATAATCGAACTGACATATGAAAAGTCGCGTTCGAAAAAAAAAAAAAAAACAAAAAAAAAGAAATTTCGTTTTTCATTTTAACGATCTCAAATCTATAGAAGGATTTTTAGAAAAATCATATATATTTGTTTTTTTTTTTTTTTTCTACCCTTATTTTTTTATTTAATTTAACAAATTCTGAAAAATTCTGTTTGGGTATAAAAATTTCGAGGGTTGAACAAATTACGGAATCGTTGATAATTATTCGGGGGTAGGTAGGTAGGTAGTATACCAGGGTATAAATTATGAGGTTTTTATTCTTATTTTTATTTTTTTTTTTTTTTTATTAAATTAAAGGAAAAAAAAAAAAAACAGAATATAATAATTTTCTCCTCATTCAAGCGACTCTCATACCTATATACACCGTAACAGCGTGTAATTGAAAAGAGGCTTTTTTAATTGCGCCCTGGCTGTGCCCATGCCGTGGGCATAAATACGGCTATAGGTAGGTACCTACAATTATTTCCTTAATGACAGATTCGAGGTTCTAAACCCGCCCTTCCATCTCTGTCTAGCTTTGACCCTGCATTAAAATGAGGAATAACATTAAGGCAGGGTGGTGGTGGTGGTGGTGGTGGTGATGGTGGGCGTGCGAAAGTTACGAGTTAATTCACGCGCCTTGAATTTAAGGGAATAAATTTAAAAACCCACCCCCGCCACTCTCTATCTCTCTCTCTCGTCAATTTTATTTCTCTTTCTACCCCTGGTCATTATTTTCCTGATATAAAAATGTAACGAGCTATTATCGCACGCGGGAACTACATTTCGCTTAGGTATATATAAAACGTATTATAGGGGTAGTAGAAAAGCTGCCGATATAATATCCCCGCGAAATCAACGAACCAAATTTGTTTTCTTCTCTCTCTTCTTTTTATTTTTATTTTTATTTTTCTTATCCCCGACTATATTATATTCTTTTTTTCTCTCTCTCTCTTTTCACCATCCCCCTTCAGATTTCTATAAAATCTTTTTTTTTTTTATATTCGTTCGTTCCTTTCGTTCGTTCACGCGTTATAATGCGAATGAACCCAATCCGTTATGGCCGTTGCTGATCCTTTTTCCTGTGTCGTTGCTGTTTCACATCTACTATATATACCGTTATACTATGCTGCAAGAGGAAGATTCTTTGATGTTTTATTGTGTCGCAAAGGAATTTCATTTAAACACCGAAATATACGGAGAGAGAAACCAGTATAGCGCACAATACCGGTAGAATTCACGGGGACAAAGTAGGCAAGTATACATAATAAAAAAATGAGGATGAAAGAAGAATGCAAAAAAAAAAACAAAAAAAACAAAAAAAAAAAAAAAAAGGAACAGAAACGGATAAAAATGTAGAATGAATATTTTTACAAATTGTGAGATTAATGACAAACTGGCGAAAAAATATATATAATTCATTTATTCGAATGAATTTGATTTTTTTTTTCTTCTAATTTATTTATTATCACAACTCTACTATATATAGTATGCAAGCACCGAAACGACCAACCCTTAATATTGATATTTAAAAGTCGTTCGAAAAGCTTGGAACAAAAATTATTATGTAAAATGTTAAAAATTCTTTAGCGACCCCCTGAATATTAATATTTTTTTTTGTCAAAAAATTTTCAACACTTCCATGAATATTGACGATAAAGTAATATATACCTAGAGGGTGCTGATGTGAAAAAAAAAAAAAAAAATGAATAAATAAAATCGATTTTTGATGAATAAAATTATTTTTCAAATGACTTTTCTTCATATTTCATTTCATTTCATTTCATTTTATTTTATTTTATTTATCAATCATATAATTTAGGGGATGAGATTGAATCAACTGCTAATTAATTTTCATTTGGATATTGATCAATCTCTCTCTCTCTCTCTCTCTCTCTCGCGACTCTCTCTATATCGTGATTTTTTTTTTTTCTCCTGTTTTTCCTTTCTTTATTTTTTCTTTCTTGTCACCTTGCTGCCGCATGACATGTGCTAATTTTCTCTCCCCATGGTGTTTCTGCAAACTCACCCTGTCCCCCTGTACCCCTGTACCCCTGTACCCCTTACCCCAGACACCTCGCATATGTAATCAAAAAGTCTATTGACTAATTGTACAGCACCCTGTTACATATACATGCGTGTAACGTGTATTTCTATGCACGGAGGGCTGGTTGTTTTCCAAGAACCTGGTGTAGGCTTTCAGTTTATATAAGGGTAGTTTTGTCGTGCTAGTTATTAATATCTCGTTAATCACGAAAGAGGACAAGGAGTTATAGGTATATATGTATATGGCAGCGTGTTGTGCACTTCAATGAAATTAGAGTAAGCATATACTAGCGTATTGAAAAACGAAGAAAGAAAATAGAAATAGAGATAGAGATAGAAAGAGAGATGGAGAGATGGGAAAAAGGGTAAACAAAAAAAAAAAAAAAAAAAAAATAAAAAAGAAAGAAAAAAAGTAAAGTAAAGTAAAAAATGGCAAGATGGTATAAAAACGAAAAACAAAGAATGGCAATTAACCTGAGTGCCTTCGTTCGGCAGCTATACGGCAGAACGAAGAGCGTAGAAATCCCAACGACAATATTGTGCCTTGTATATAGAATAAAGCACATTTTTCATCCCCCGCTACTTTTACCCTGAATTTACAATATTAGGAAAAAAAAAATAAAAAATAAAAAATAAAAAATAAAAAAATAAAAAGAGAAACAAGAAACAAGATACAAGAGCGGAGAAGAAGGTCTTACTAAGAATTCAACAGGATGAATTAATGCATCGACGGTATAAGGATAATAAACGGAGAAGATAAAATGGAAACCAAAAAAAAAGAAAAAAGAAAAAAAAAAGGAAGAAAAAATTGAAAAATCACTTTCTTTATTATAGATAATCGAGAATCTTAATTTCCGCGTGATCCGCTTATACTTTACTTCCGAGGTACTCTAACAGATATTTAATTAACGTTCGTTAAAGTTTTAGAATTAAATATCTCTCTCTCTCTCTCTCTCTCTTATGCTTTAATGGTTTTTTAAATTATCGTTGAAAAGTTGAAAAGCCGCTTACCAGCAGCAAGCCACTGGAAAAAAAGGTAAAAAGGCAAAAAAAAAAAAAAGAAAATTTCGTCTTGGGTGAAAATAAATGTAGGTACTTCGAAATTCGAGGGAAAAAAAAAAAATGTAATATCTACCGTTTTTCAGAACTACGTTTAATTGTTTTATTTTATTTATTTTTTTTTATCTTTTACGGGTTTTCCGGGCACAAATATTTATAAGAAAATTGACGGAAAAAATGAGACGAGTAGACTGCTAGAGGTTCGTTCTTCTCTTTCAACTCCGACATACTCCCGAGGCGGGAATCGTTTCAGAATGCAATTCTTTCGAAATTGGTTTTCGGGATCCACACTACGATATTAGAAGGAATTCGAAAATAGGTGCGAGCCTGTGCAGTCTCGGGGTTCTGTTTGAATCGCGCCCGTTCGATTTAGGGGTGTGAGAAAAAAGAAAGAAAAAAGGAAAAAACAAAAAAAAAAAAGAAAAATTAACTGGGAATAACCAGGGGAGAAAATAGTCGGAATCGTAAATCTACGGAGAAGTTGAAACTTGGAAAGGGAATGGGGAAACCAGAAATTCGTGGTCGATAGGAATAAGCCTGCAGATATGATCGCAGTTGGGTAAATAGTTTCAACTCGGACGCGTCAATATTGCAATTAGTCGGTTAACCGCGAGCCGGAGCTGACTACGAGTTTGTAGATTCAGCGGCGTGCTACCAGCCAGCAGCCCACCAGGTCGATAGCAAAGCAAAGGGCCAAACGCTGCTATACTGCTGTTGCTGCACTCCCACTACACCATATGCTAGTATTAGGGGTGGTAATACCACTGAGTGCGCAATTAACGAAACAAATTACTGTCAATCAGCGGGAACTTTTCACCCTCTTCAAACAGGAAGCATTCTACATCAAACCCAAGCCGCATTTTTTTTTTTTTTTTCCCTCCATAAACCGTTCCCCAAAAATTTTCGAAACATTCCCAGTTTGTAAAAATAGTTGAAGAGACTTTCACTGAATTATTTCCAATTTTTAAATCCAATTATTTGTTGGAAATTTTTTGAATTTAGGGAACATATACGTCCGAATTCCGTTTACTCGGTGTTTTCATTCGAATTTTCAAAACAAAAAAAGACACGAGGAATTCGTGAAATTTCAATAACAGTTGAGACAAATTTTGTCAGGCATTAGACAAGGTGGAAACCGTAGTTGTAGCTTAAGATTTGTTGAAATTTTCGCATCAAATTTCATGTAAATTCATAAGTTTTTAAAAAATTTAAAGATGGATAAAAATGGCTGGGCGAGGATCATCGCCACGTTGTTCCTATTATAGTAAAGAGGGAAGGGGACTGGGGAGTCAGTCGCCAGATTAAATAAGGCAGAACAATATAAACCCACACCACGGGGATCCTGTGTGAGGATATTGGATTTCTAAGGCGAGCTTTTTCCTCCCTATAAGAATTGAGGGGCTCTGGTCGTCGGACCTCTTTTGGTGGCTCAATATAAGGTCTGCCAATTCATATAGGAGAGCGAAGTAGTGAGCCGTAGGATTGAGTATGCGCGTTGGTAGTCAGGGTAATCGACTCCCTGTACCTGCCTCAACCCCTCGTCCTGCACAGAGTAACTGTATAATCGAAAGTCATTGGTAACATACGGCGGTCGGTCAACACGCGGGTTAATTTAGTTTACCCTCGATTTCGAGAACGGGATGACGGCCGGCCCTCGACAAACCAACCCTCGTCGACGCGCAACCTCTAAACTGCAAACACTGATTCTCCAGTTTATATACCCATAGTGCAAAATCGTCGACACCGCGTAGCATTTCGTCTGAAACGGTGGGTAATCAAGTAATGAAATCAACCGGGACTCACCAGTCGTGTACATCGCCACCCCCTTCAAGGTAACTGGTTCCAAAATTGCCGGCTCGCTTCTCCCCTTAGCGTTTATGGAGTACAAGAAGAGCCGGTAGCTTCTTCCCGCCGTCAGACCAGCAACTTCAAAAATCGGTCCGTTTGGACCCGCGGTCACAGTTTTGTTGAACAATATCCACGGGTCGTCGTCTTCGCCGACTACCTCGAGCTGGTAGCTGTGGATTGGAAGTCCACCGTCGTAGCCCTCCGTGCATTTCACCATCAGACCTGATCCGGACTTCGATCCTAAGTCCTCGAACTCGAGAGGAGCTGACAGCTCGTTTGCTGTGCAATTGTGCAGAGGGTATGGCCGACCTGCTGCTATAACCTGAAGAGAATGTTTAAGGGTGGTTCTTCCTCGTAGATTTTCGCCCTTCATCACGACTTACCTGGAAGAGACAAGGCGTTCGTTGTCTTCCAACCTGGTTGATCGCCCAGCATGCCACCGTTCCATAGTCCATTTCTGTTGAAGGAGTGTAGTTCAATTTTGAGCCATGAAAACGCTGATATTCTCTGAGGCTTTCGGCAATCGATGGTGTTCCCGAAGGATGTTGCTGCTGCTGTACATTTGGGTATTTCGACTGTGCGACCTCGACGAGTTCACCGGAATTGTTGAATGTCCAATGAAAAGTGAGAGGCGGAGGACGACTCTCTACGGCACATACCAAGGGGACGGTTTCCTGCTTCAAAGCACCGACGACAACCTCGGCCTTGCCTTCCTTGCAGACTGGAGTAACTATAGAATAAGGGATGGGAAGGAGGAGTTTTGAATTTTTCTTATTTCGCTATTGTTTTGGTGTATTTTTGCTCCTTCATATTTTTCGCTTTTTAGAAGCTGAAGGAATTCGCCAGGTCGCATAAGAAGAAAGAAATAAAGGAAGAAAAAGGAAAAGGGAAGAGCAAGGCGAAAAAGTTTACGTGTCTTGGGTTATTCAAATTCCACGTCGTCTGGGCCGGGGGGGTTGGGGGGGAGAAAGTCTTTGCCCAGAGCCAGCCCCCCCGGCGTTACCCCATAACCGTATAAATAAAAGAAGAACAATAAACACAAAGGGAAAGAGCGCGAGTCGAAGGAAAATGTGGTGGTAGGGTGGAGTATGAATACATTTTCCTGAACCACGACGACGACGACGACGACGACACAGGGGGGCACGATTATTCCCCGTCTCCATAAGCATTTATATATCATGTTTACCATGGGACCTAACGAATGGTGGTGGCGATGGTGGCGTTGCCTCAAACCGAAATGTGCCATGGGATAAAATGCATGAACCGCAACTGTAACTGAAATCAAAACCCTCTATACCTCGTATTGAGTTGATGGGTATATTTTTAATCAGCGGTAGTTTGACCAGCTAATAAACATCCCGCATTTATACGAAGTGCAAACAGTTCCAATGGATGAAAATTTCATTAGGTAAAAGGGTCGAGTCCATACTGGAGCTGTGCAACGAACTGGCTTACGCTCATCTCCGCTACAGTTGTGATCAGGATTAAATTCGCACGCCATTCTATTTCACTATTCGTGTTGTGCATAGAAAATCAGAAATTATATGGAACACCGAGTCGCCGGAGGCTATAGCTACAGTATTCACTGCGGTAGCTTAAACGTACGACCGAATGAATTGACCAGGGATTGAATAAACCGAAAACAAATCTACGAATCACTACCGTCATCATTCAATCAATGATGAAAATTTCCGCTCACAAATTGCACAGATTTTTTTCAGGGTTTGCTCTCTTCGACGACGACGACGACGACGACGACGATGACTTCTTTCCTTGCATAGGTATATTTGCCCACCAGACTGACCCACGCATGAATATTCATCTGCGCTTTACATACACTGAATATGCATCCACCCCCTTCTTCCGTCACCCTTCCCAACCCTTCTCTCACTCTTAGCTCATCTACAAGATGCATGGATACGCGCTGCGTCCTGCATCCTACGCGGAGATTCCAGGTGAAAATTAAACTAGCTAGGTAGGAGAGAACCTCTTTCCGTTCTGTGATGGGTGCTCGCTATAACGAAATAGCACTCGTAGTCCAGTCGAGGTATAAAATACACTTTGTCAACTGCCCACGTTTTTGATAATATCTCGAGAACCGTTAATGATATCAAGATTAAGGTGAATATCAAAAATGAAGTTGATCAAATTTTCAACAAAAAAGATTCACCACATTATTTCTGTATCTTGATTAGTTTTGCTGTAATTTAACGCGGAACTTGTAGTCAATTATCACGTTTATTCGTCTGAAAGCGTTCGAATGTTCAGCCTGAAAATACAGCGAAACTAATAAAGACATCGAAAAAGTTCAGGGCACTTTTTTTGTAGATAATTTAATCAACTTCATTTTTGATATTCACCTTTACCTCGATATCATTCACGGTTTCCTGGATATAATTGAAATACTAGTTTTCGGATACGTTGAGTCGAGAATTTTGAGTAAAATTTTTTAAACACTCACACATTATCTGAAGAGGCACCGAGTTGCTAGCAGTTTTTCCCTCGCTGTTGGCAGCCAGGCAAGTGTATTCACCAGCTGAGCTCCGGGTCAGCCCTTGAAGTACGAGGGAGTAATCGCTCAGTACGATCCCTGCCGTTGCGTTATTTTTCATTTCTTTACCCTGCAGACGAAGGGAAAGAAGTGGCGTTTCGTATTTCGCATTTTTTACAAGTGGGTGCGGGAACTATACCGAGCGGGGGTTGAGGTCTGGTGAACTTTTAGACAAATCTTTCAATTCCAAAGCAGACTTTTTACTTCTTGTACACCTATAGATGATGAAACTAAACTCGAATCGTAAACAACTCACGTCTTTGAACCAAGCCAGTTTGTACTCCTTCGGATTGGCTCTGACTTTGCACTCGAAGTACACGTCGTCGCCCTCCTTTATATCGTCAGGATTCAGCGTAGATCCCATACGGAGTGTCACTACTGGTTGATACTGCACGTCGAGACGCCACTTGTCTTCCTTTATACTGTCCGGTATCGCCGGATTCTCTGCTCTACACGTCAAGTACTTACCGTCATCGTCGATCGTTGGTACGTAGCTGAGAATGCTAAGACTCTGATTGTTTTCCGGGGGATACTGAAACAGGTGATATATATATACGATTTGGAAAATCCCTTATATTATTTTTACGACAATTATAACAATGCCATATTATATTATCCTTAGGGGTTGTTTTCCGCGCGAATCATCCTTAGATTTTATTCTCAATGGTCAGAAGGTCCCGACGCAATTTTCCAACTGATTCAAGCCCTCATGAAACTGAACTGTTATCGTTTAACCCGAGTTTCAAATTAAGGGATGGTTGAACCGATCGGGTATAGAAAAGATTGGAAAAAGGCAAAGGCGAGGAAAACAACGAGTTGGAAATATTTTCCTTTCATGCAGCTCCAGAGGAGGAGGAAACTACATTCGCACACGAGGTCGTGATCCTTGATCAGGAGTACCGGAGAAGAGAGAAACGCTACGGGTAAGCTAAAGCTATAAGCTTTGACGTTTCAGTTTTCCTATTTTTCATTTTTCATCTTTTACATCTTTTTTTTTTTTTTCTTTTCTTTTTTTTAAGACTACGGTAAAATTTATGCCACCCTTCGATCAGGCGAACCAACCGCCATACGGCGACTAATAAACCTGAGCGATAAACTTTTACAATCTTAGCTCGGCTGCTCTCTTTCCTCCCTCTCTTCTTCTTCTTCTTCTTCTTCTTCTTCTCCTTTACCAGGACGGGGGTATTATATACCTTAGGTTTAGCGGTCGTAAATCTAGACCATGTTGGGTTTTTTTTTTTTCATTTTTTTTTCTAATTTTCGAACACATTTCTATATTTTTCTTCTGATTTTGGACTTACGCCTTCGCAGCTTGCTTTCTCGAAAGTTGACTCTTCCAGATTTCTTATAATAAATAAATAAATAAAAAAAAAAAAAGATTTAAATTCTCATTTCACTCACGCTCTTCGCCTTCTTCATCTGTCTGTTTGCTATCCACCACGAGATTGCGGCTTTTGGTCTTGACCCGGTACTCCGGCACTCAACTTCGTATTTTTTTTCAGCCGATAGACGTGGTTCCTTGGTAAGTATCTGGACGACCAATGGCTTTACTGTAAAAAAAAGAAAAATTTTAAACTTCGTTTATCGCCTATGATTGAATTAGTTTCTAAAAAAAAAAAAATAGTTTTCCACACGGCGTGCGCAAAGTTCGATTTTGCGTTATAAAATGAAGTTTGATACATCGAAAATTACTAATCTCGAGTTGGTGGATTATTATTTTTTATTTTTACTAGAAACAAAAACTTTGTTTTAGAAAACTTGATGTGCGGACGATCGCGAATTATGTTTTCTCGCGTTATACACATGGTTTGTCCATATATATATATATATATGTATACATGTGCGGGGTGGGTAGATTCCGAGGGTTAGATAGCAGCAACGCCTCTCTCAGAAGACGGATCAGAGGATCGCGTGGATCGCGTGTCTAGTCGTGAAAGGCAAGCGTTCAATTCCGCGCGGGAATAAACCGGGAGCAAGGGGGTCGTAGTCGACGTCCTTAAGGTCCTCGAGAAACTACGGAGCTCAGGGGTAGAAATACGAAGAACGAGAATACGATGTCAGGGGTAAAGAGTGAGAGAGAGAAAGAGAGAGAGAGAGAGAGAAGAGTACTATTTGAATCGACGATAAGACTAATGCAAACACGAGTAAAACCATTACGGCGACTCGATCTCTCTCTCTTTCTCTCTTTCTCTCTTTATCTCTATCTCACTTTCCTCCCTTCGTATTATTCAGGACTTGTAGATTTTATGAGATATTCTTTAACAGGGTATAGCGCGGCGTCGCGTCGCGCCGCCCCCGCCTCCGCCCCATTCGAACACGCTTTTAACCGTTGGAATAAATAATTTATAAACATAATTTCCCCGAGGATATTTATTCAAGACTCACAAGTCTGAAGACTCGCGAGACTGAATACCGTGTATAAAACAAAATTCAGGGGGTGCAGTGTGTTTTTATTTTCATACGATGTAGGGTAATTAATTAATAATTACTATCGTCTATTAGCAAACCTACCCTTGCGAAACTACCCTGTACACCAAAAACTCACCGTTGATAAATTAATAATAATCTCATACCAACTAACTACACGCTTCCATCTCCAATTCCTATTACCTCGAATAAAGAAGAAAATGTTTATGCACGAGTCGTATAAGGGTTGTTAAGGAAAATAAAAAAGAAAAGAAAAAACGAATGAATTTCCTTTACTTTACTTTACTTTACGCTTTTATTCTTTACTATATAGGTATATATACGACGTATTCTTGAACGACGGACAACCCGGTTTCCTGACGTTACCTCTACGTCGCGTCGCGTCGCGTCGCGCAGACTGCGGTAATTAACCGCGAAACTAATTGTACGCGTCCGCCAATTACGCGCCGTTGGGTTTCCTGTACAGATCGTGAATGGAAATGTGAATGGGAGTAATATAGCGGGTAAGTCTGCAATATCTGCACCCATTGCAGCAGCATATATATATATATATACCGATACTTTTCAACGCGGTGTAATACAAATACGAGGGTAAAATATCGAGCGTTTGTGTGTGTATGATAAAACTACACCCGGGCAGCACGATCACCGATGTTATTTTGATTTATTAGCAAGTAATAACACTGCGCGCTGTTCCCGGATACAGGATCACGATCACGATCACGATCACGATCATGCCTATCGAAAAGCATATCGGTGCGGTATACGATAGGTAATCACATTGTATAGGGCGTGCGGGTATACACCCCCGCAGATTAAAGGATTAAAACATCAACCGCGAGGGAATTTCGTTCCGTTTCCTGAAAAATAAGATCTAGAAATAAAGATACACCGATAAAGAAACCCTGCATCGATTTTAAATATGAATAGGTATAGGGGGTTGGTGAAAACCGGGTGCAATTACAATAACTTCAATTTATCCAAAGACGAATATTATACATAGCAATGTTTGAGGGAATTGAGACAGAGAGAGACTCACGGTTAACGTTTAGAATTAAAACTTTCGACTGGGGTTGAACCAGGTTCGTGTTGCTGGCCTGGCAAATAAGTCTGGCCTTTAGATGCTGTCTTCCAACTTTCGGATATGATAAGTGGTTGATGGTGATCTCGGTGTCGCTTTTGTAGTGGTATGATTCATCTATCACCGTATTTTCCAGAAACCAAGTGAGTTTTGGTGGAGGTTTACCCCCTTTAGTCTGACATATGAGGTTGACGTCGTCACCCTCGTTGTATGGTTCCTCTATCCTTGATATATCCTTCGTTGTACCGTCGAATATAATTGGCCTCCCGGGAGTCACTGGAAACGATTAAATTAAAGCGTTTAATTTTCGTAAACCTTATCTTAAGGGGACAAGTACAGAGGCGACTTTTCGAGAAATTATCATAGTCCGAAATAAATTTATTTCATAATCAAAGTTCATTTCACATCAAAATATATTTTTTTTTTTTCAAAATCATGTGTCGTAAGGATTTCAGAACACCGTTGTACCGATTCAGGTCATCTTGGATTCATTTTCTTCAGAAAACAAATCCTCATCATGTGAATGTAGGAATTTAAAAATAAAAAATTATGTCATAAGTTATGATCAATTTACCAAATTTGCAAAAATTATTATCACTCATTCCTTAAATAACTTGGTAAAAACGAAAAATTTTCAAAATTCCTACGTTCACATGATGAGGATTTGTTTTCTGAATAAAATTAATCCAAGATGACCTGAATCGGTTCAACGGTGCTCTGAAATCCTTATGACACATGATTTTGAAAAAGAAAAATATTTTTATGTGAAATGAACTTTCGTTATGAAATAAATTGATTTTGGACTATGATAATTTCTCGAAAAGTCGCTGTACTGGTCCCCTTATAAGTATACGAACAAAATTCGTCCCCTTGCAGCAGACCAGCTCCTATACATATTATAACATCATTTGCTACAGAATACAAGGCATTCAATAAATCATTAACTTCCGTTATTATCCTCTGCAGAGATCCCAGAAATGTTCTGTACATCGTTCTGTATCAATGATTAAATTTCATCCCTGATTAATTAATAATAATAATGATCGTGCTAACCAATCACGGTCAAATTCATCTTCTGATTTCTTGTAGGTGAATTTTTGAAGTCGACTCTACACCTGTAGACTCCTTCGTCTTTGATGTCCAGTCTATCGATGCTGAGGTGGGCCGGGCTCGCGGCAGTTACGAAAAATGCTCTAGGTCCTAGGGCTGTGGGGGATGACCAAAGCCGAGGATCGTGAAACGGCCGGTCCCGGACGTCGAAGCTGTAACGTTTAAATAAGGGATGAAAAATATGAGTCTTTCGAATTCTCTCTCTTATCATTTCGTTTGTTACTTTTTTAGGAAAATTAAAAAATTTTTTTTTGTTACTCCCGGCGATTTGTACACACATGTGGCAGTTATTCCTAGCTTAATTATATCGAGAGCTTCTGCAGGCAACCTTGGGGAGTGATCCACATGCGTGATTGCATATCAGGCATACAGAGTAAACTCCGGGTCTCTACGGCGACTAAAAGTTAAATTGCGTTCGGCAACTGCACGGAGTTTTCGAGTCTCTGGCTCTGACTGAGCACTCTTATGGCCAGAACGAGAGAGAGAGAGAGAGAGAGAGAAATTTAGAGAGAACGGGACTCTGGCTCTTCCATTTCTCCCTCAGCTTCTATCCCACCGCCGCCGTTTCACAAGGGGTTGCGGAATCCACCGACGTCAGACAAGGTCCCAAATTAATTTTGTCACCAATTTTTTTTTTTTTTTTTTTTTTTAACTTCTCTTTTCCTTATCATTCTCATTCTCATTCTCGCGAAAAGCCCGGCTCGCGTTGTTTCAACCCGTAGTACCTTGAGCTTATTCTCTAGCTTCGAAGATTCACAAAGCGAGGAGAAAATATATATCATAGAAGAATATTCGGGGGAGGCGAGTTTCACCCCGGAATAGGAGACGATTTTTCTTCGGACATTTCCGCAGTGTGAAAAGAAAAAAAAAAAAAAAAAAAAACAGAATAGAATACTTACTCATCCCCCCGCATTAGGCCAAAAGCAACTGAAAATATTCTTGAATTTTTTAAGAGAGATTTATAAACCGATAAGCAAAAGGAACGAAACGAAAGGAACAAAAAAGAAAAGTAAAAATGAGAAGAAAGAGCGAAAGCAAAGTCGCTATCCTTCGTATTATAAACATAGTCAGGACTGTGTGTATAAAGGGAGGAAAAAAAAGAAAAAGAAAATCAAAATAGTAGTACACGTAAGGAAAAAGAAAATTGGGAAATATTTTCGTCAGAGGAGAGCGTGGAATCAAATCTCCTCGAGGGATATATCTCATGGCCATAAATTCGTATCTTATTCTTCTCCAATTTTCTTTCCATCCGTTCCGTTATCCGTCGTACGACTTACCTGTATATTGGCTCTCCTCCGTCCTCCTTGAACCACAAAACCATGAAGATAGCGTCATGGGGGTCGGCGGGCAGCACGTCGCAGGGAAGTTGAACCTTGTCTCCAGCTACTCCGAGGACGTCGATCACAGGGACTGAAAAATGAGAAAGGAATAAATAGAAGAAAGAAAGAAAGAAAGAAAGAAGAAAAAAAATGAAAAAAGGGAGGAGGAAAAAATAAACTTCACTGCCATCAGCATTAAATCTGAATTTGAATTGATATCGGCGCGGTTTTCAGTCTATGTGACGTCGTGTCGCAGCTAAAAGTTCGCCTCGTTTCTCAGACCTCGTCGCACGTTTTTTCATCCGGGTCTAACTCACCAGCTATGTGCCTCTCTGGCAAGAGCGATACAAATAGTAATAATCATCGCAATAACAGAACTCCCCATGATTGGCACCGAGCACGCTACGTTCCCATCAGGATCGAGCAGCAGGCAAGGAAGGAAGCAAGGAGGCAAGGAAGCAAGCATGGAACGATTCCGAACAAAAGTGGCTTTCCAGGAACTTGACGTTTCTTTCTTTCCTTTCCTTTCTTCGTTGCTCCTCGTTCCAACCCCCGTTTCAACCAAGGCACATTATTACTGCAGAGTAAGGCAAAGTCGACTCGCTGAGAAAACGGCAGCAATCTTTCATTAGGGTACCTATATAGGTATAGTATATGGATTTTTCCTTTATTTTTCAAATCACTGCTACAACCTTTGAGGAAATATTACAACGTTCTTGGTTCTTTCACAACATTCTCAACATTATTCAAAATTATTTCACACTTTAGGGGGAAACCCGATTTTTTTTTTTTCGCACCGATTAATTTTTCGCATCATAATCTGAAATAAACAGAAAAAGATGAAGAAGAGAAAACCAAAAAATGATTTACACGATTCGAAAAAATCGTCGAAGAAAAGGGAATGGAAGGGAATGGAAGGAAATGGAAGCGAATGGAAGGGAATGGAAGGGAATGGAAGCGAATGGAAGGGAATGGAACGGAATGGAAGGGAATGGAAGGGAATGGAACGGAATGGAAGGAAATGGAAGCGAATGGAAGGGAATGGAACGGAATGGAAGGAAATGGAAGCGAATGGAAGGGAATGGAAGCGAATGGAAGGGAATGGAAGCGAATGGAAGGGAATGGAACGGAATGGAAGGGAATGGAAGGGAATGGAACGGAATGGAAGGAAATGGAAGCGAATGGAAGGGAATGGAACGGAATGGAAGGAAATGGAAGCGAATGGAAGGGAATGGAAGGGAATGGAAGGGAATGGAAGGGAATGGAAGGGAATGGAAGGGAATGGAAGGGAATGGAAGGAAAGGGAAGGGAAGTGAATGCTGTTTCTTCTATTCGACACCCTTCCTAGTTGTGGTAGTTTGAAAGAAACCTAATCCACTTGAACCCTATCTCTATATCTAACATGAGTTAACATAACATAACCGAAGTTAAGTTAAGTTAACCCTGGTTAAAACTGTGGGTAAGGTGTCACCGCGTCTCGCCCTTCGCTCTTTGCCCTTCGCCCTACCACCCTTAGTCAGTGCCTTATCTTGAGGCGATTAGATTTACATGTAGATGGAGTTATCACAATTTAACGAACTTTACCGTACCGCCGTAGCACCTCGTATACGTACGGGGAATATAGCTTTAGCGTCGCGACACCGACGCCGACCCCGACGCTTTGCCTCACCTTAGTTGGGGTGGGCTTTGTCTTACATACACCTCTCATCCTTTGAGACAGACACCCTCTCATCTGCACGCTTTCGCAAACCAGGTTCGTTTGCAGAAAAAGGAGATCGTCTTTGAACTCGTACGCGACATGGGACTCGGGAGACCTTAACTTTTTTACATGGATTTTAATTACTAATTAAACTCACTGCAGGATATAAATCCTCCACTTTGACAATATTATAAACTATTAGTTTATTCACTGGAAATTCAAAGTGCGCTGCCCACTTCTCGGGACAGAAGAAATACATTCGAACCCCAGTTTATCGATGATATCTCGAGAACCGTCTATGATATCAAGATAAAAGTACAGAGTAAAATTAAAGCCAATTAAATTTCCAACAAAAAAGATGGAACACATTTTTCCTCTATCTTTATCGGTTTCGCCGTATTTCGTGACTGAATATCGAAACATTTTACCTCATCGTATATAGAAACAAGATAGACGTTATTCAGCGTTGAAATACGGCGTAACCAATCGAGATAAAGAAAAAATGTATTGAACCGTTTTGATAGAAAATTTAATAACCTTCATTTTTGATAATCACCTTTGTCTCGATATCATCAACGGTTTCTGAGATATAATCGGGAAAAAAAAAAGTTATTCGCCTGCAATGAACTAAAGACGTCATTTTTAATGAGCGAAAGATTTAGCTGATATTTATATGCACATACCTATAATTTGATTGAAAAAAAACAGAAAATTTCACACGACTTTATACCGCCAACGGTACGGCGCGGTCTACCGGTCTGCCTTCGACACGAAATGCCAAGGTGCGGCGGGTTTTACCGACACGCAATTTTTAAAATCGCGATAAGAATTTTATTTCCAACGTTTTAGATGCCATTTTCATAACCCTGAGACGTGTTCAAGGAGTAAGCCGCAGTTCGGTGAATTTCTTATAAAGACATTAAAGGTAAGGGATGAATTTAATAACGAAACTGGGTAAACTGATATTTCTATGATTTCGGATATTTTGAAACAGTCGAATTTAATAAGTCATTGAATGAATGAACGACTTTGATGATATAGTTTTGAGCTTTTAAGATTAAAAAGCATTCAAATTCTGATGGGTTTTCGTAAACCAACCCTTACTAGGAGTTAAGATCATTTTTAATAACAAAACGGAGTGCGCGTCGATGTAAATTTTCCCTAAGGTTGTTGAATCGTTTTCGAGAAACGAGCTGGTAAAGGGGGAAGAACTGCGCGGGGATATAGGATGTAATTTATCGGATAATGTGAAATCGCCCCTCCGACAGAATTGCCTCGCTCTTGTAGGATGACGTAGCCGCGTCGAGTCGCGTAGCGTAGCGTCGCGTCGCGTACCACCGTGGCGGATTATAAGTTCGCATAAACTTCGGTACCGGGCTGTTCTCCGAGTAGCGAATGGCGAATAGCAAGCTGCGAGGGTCTCGCGCCGACCAACCCATGGAACAATTTCATTTATCACGAGAAAAATAGCGGTTAAAGTCCGTAAGCGAGTGTACTATAAACTTTCCACGAGGAAAACTCAGGGGGGGAAATGGGAACTGGGAACTGGGAACTGGGAACTTGGAACTTGGAACTTGGAAAGGGTAGGAATTGTATAAGAGGCAACGGAGTGAATTAGACCGGCATTATTTACTTCTCCCACCCAAAAAAAGAAGAAGATAAAACAAAAAAAACAAAAAAAAAAAAAAAGAAACTGGGTGTTGGAATAAATTCCAAATTTTCATAGCTTCTGCCAAAGATTTTATATCCCGGAAGTCTACGATGCAAAATAACTTTACCAATTGTATTTATACGACATCATCGAGTCTCGATATCAGAAAGAAATACTTTTTTTCTAAACACATGCACCGAAAGTATTCCTTTTCGCACTGTCTACAGCCACCCCCAAAGTAGACTTTCCCGCACTGGTATGCTAAGACTTGCTTTCGTGCTCGCAGACGTTAGATGCGTTGAGAAAAATAGATTTCGATAAACGAGCCCAAGGCAGCTTAAGGGGACTAGTACGACATAAAAATATTTTTCATTTCCAAAATCATGTGTCGTAAGGATTTTAGAGCACCGTTGTACCGATTCAGGTCATCTTGGATTAATTTTCTTCAGAAAACAAATCCTCATCATGTGAATGTAGGAATTTTGAAAATTTTTCGTTTTGGCCAAGTTATTCAAGAAATTTGGAGGATGTTTTTTTTTTAATTATTTGGAACCCTTCTAGGGGGCGAAGAAATCTCAATTCGAAAATGACCAGAATAAGGACCACTCTAATATGTATACGTATATATAATGTATCTTCTATAAACAAGAAGAAAATAGAAAAGTCGTTGAATAAAAAAGAACAAGAAAGCAAAAGAAACAGTAAAAAAAAAAGAAAAAAAAAGAAAAAGAAAAAAAGTAGTGCATATCAAGTTTTCCTCTCTTGGTCTGAATGGCGACGTACAGAGTACTCTTTCACCGCTGTAGGTAGGTACACCGTGGTACACGAGGGAACATCCTTTATCGAATAGTGATGTGAAACTTTTGAGATCTATCCCCTGTACCTACTACTATACCTTATACTATACGAAGAAGCTGGGTACGAGATCTTTTTGAATTCGGAAAGTAGATACGATACTAGACCCGTGCATTCAGACGTCAGACTATTATTATTGTTATTATTATTATAACTATTTTTATTTCCATTTCCCTTTAGCGGGGGACGATGATAAAGTCGTAGTATATATTCTAGACCAGCCCCTTCTATAGGGGTTGTTGACTCGATTCCTAACGTCTTGCTTCGAGAAACGACTCACGCTTCTATACTATATAGTAGGTATAACAAATTGTACCCAGTCACGAGAAAATCAATCCGACGATTAGTAGGATCGTAAAATTTGAATTGCTGAACTGATGTTGCAAGTGATTATAGACCTAGTATACAGAAATCGAATGCAGTTTTTTGGCGATATCACAAAAACCGTGTACGATATCGAGATCGAGGTAAATCCCGTGCAGAAATTTTGTTGGGGGTGCATAGAGGACCCTGATAGTTTTCCCCATTTCTATTAAGGCGTTATTGGGGAAATGTAACGCTTTTATAGCCATACCCTTACGGAAAAAAACCCTCAAAATATCACCCTCAACTGAGCCCTCAGCTTTCAGGGTGATTTCACACCCCCAACTTGGGGGTTAACCTTGAATTGAGGGGTACCTTCAACTTGAGGAACAACCGTCAAATGGGGGTCCCTTTAACTTCAGGGTTCTTGAGGTGACTTTTTGAAGTGACTTTTGAAGTGACCCGCCACTCATCAGGGTTGACCCCTAACTATTCAGGGTCATCCCTCAATTTTCAGAGTTGTCCCAGAACGTTTCAGGGTTACCCCTCAATTGTTGGAGGTTGTCGCTCAATGTTTGAGGGATATTCCACAATTCTTGGGGGTTTTCCCTCAATTTTCAGGGTTGATCCACCAACTTTTCACGGTTGACCCTTCAATTGATGGTTCATCCATAAGAATTGAAGGTATTACCCTGAATATTGGAGGTTGAACCCTGAAATTTCAGGGTTTCACCTCCAGAATTGAGGGTAAAACTTTGAAAATTGAAGGTTCACCCTCAAACTTGAAGGGTTTTTTCCGTGAGGGTAGCCCTAACCACGTGACGGGACCCTGACAGAGCCATCTCTCAGTTCTGTTGGGGTACCAAGTCAGGGTCCCATCAGGGCCCAACTAGAAACCTTACATAGGGGCTTCCTGTCTGGGCCCCCAATACAAATCGGGTATGCCTCGATAGATTTCTAACATGGGTAAGTTTATTCAATTTTCTATAAAATGATTTTCCACAATATTTCACTGATACAGTACCAAATAGTTATACACTAATCGTGTTCAAAAACTATCTTCCCGTTGTTAAAGCTGATAATTATGTCCAAGACCGAGTAGGGATTCAATGAGGTTGAAGAGGGTCTGGTTCTTAGCATCCCTCGGGTATCCTTAACCCTGTGAACTCCTTATTCTGCAAGGGTGTGCAACTCATAGCATGATGTATCGCGGGGCGTTAGTATTATTTTGTGGGGGATTAATTTGTCATTCGGTTATCTAATTGAGACAATTTCTGACACATATACGATACTACTACTATCCGTTCCCATTTCAGTATATCGAACGGTTTATATTATATATATAATACGAGTCCAGAGCTGTACGGTACGTCCGATCCGGAGTTTATCACGCTTCAAAATTTACGGTATATAGTACCGGGGGTTGTTTCACTCGGTCTTGAAAAGGATATTAAATTTCAGCTAATTCCATTTTGCAAGGCAAAGTATATAGTAGTAGTGGGATTGGGTGCAGGCTGTAACGTGGGTTTATATGAAGTCGTAAGTTTCCCGGAGCTTTGACTGACTTCTCCATTATATGCTTCACCAGCACATCCCGTCTCCCCCCTAGGCATCGCGTTTCAAACCGTGTTTAAATTTGTTTTAATACACTAACCCATATAACTAGGACAGGATTGCACTGAACTTAACTTCGATGAACGTATATACCATGTATGTACTACCTACGTCAGGCGATATATCCTTCGCCTTGGTAAAACGCGGTTATTATCGCGTGAAGAGTGAACTTTTCCACTTTGAATTCGAATCGGTATATATATGCATGTGTAGAACAATATCCATGTGCATACCTTATACCTATATAGTAGGTGATGATATAGAAAAAGTTTGATCATACCGATCATAAGGCGAAACGAAAAATTTTAATCATTTTGACTCCTCGTATACATAGGAAGGCTTTTATGCTCTTTGGTATACTTGCGGTATAAAATGATATGGGTAGAATCAAAACTGCACATGAAGCACAAGCATATGCATGGGGTTATATATGTATATATTGGAAGGGGTAAAAGCCTGAAAGAAACTATCTATCCGTCGAGCCATCTATCTAGCGATCGTGGAACTGGTGCTGGTGCTGGTGCTGGTGGTGGTGGTGGTGGTGGTGTTCTCTCGTGTGAAAGATCGAGGACGATTCCAAGCCATTTTGCTGGGAAAATTTATGGCTGAAATAATGCGGAAATAGTGGAATTCTGCAGAGTAGGTATAGAGGCGAGGTGAGGGAAGGGAATGTATAGCTGGGTGGGTAGTATAAGGAGGAAAGAAAGAAATAAGGAAAGAAAGAAAGACGATATGAAAAGGTGGAAAGAGACGCGATTCAGGCAGGGTGTATTACGGCCACGGGGGCGTCTATGAGGGATAGGAAAGAGAGAGAGAGAGAGAAGAAAAGGGTGCAGAGCAAATATTGCGAGACGTATTAGTTCTCGGGGAAAAAGATGAAGCGAAGAGTATGAGAGAACCATGCCGACGGGATTTTTCGCAACCAGGTTAAGACGGAAAGACTCGATTTTTGCACCCGCTACACGATCGCACTCTCTCTTTATATCCACACTCGAATAAAATGGGTCGAAAAAAAAAGTATAGAACGAAGAAGAAAAGAGAGAGAGAGAGAGAGAAAAAAAAAAAAAATTGGTACGACGATGGGAGGACGGAATCGGTTAATGAAATAAAATCCCTTTTCAATATTATATGCACATTGCCGATGGAATATTTAATTATCTTTCTCCATTAACCATCGAAGCTCTTCTTCGCTCTCTCCATTCTCTCTTAATTACATCCGCTTGCCCCTTGCCTGAATAAATATCCGTGATCATTTTTAAGCGAGAATGTTATACGCGATGCAGGGCGAAAAGCAAAAAAGAAGAGAAAAATGGAACGAAAAAAATTGAGAGAAAAATAAAAGGGGTGAAAATTCGATTCGGCCTTTTCCCCCCATCCGCCATATATGATCATGTTCTCTATATATATTGCGATCTAGTTTGCGTGCGTTTTGAAATAACTCGCGCGGTAGCTAGTAGACGTATTATATAGGAGAGCGATAGCGTTTCGCTGATTTGAAAAGCGGTGCGGAATTCGGGGATGAAATATATAACCCGTCACGTAGGGGCAGCAGCTAGCCGCGGTACAACCAAGGGCTATAACGCCATACCCACCAGCATCCTTCTCGAGGATCTTAGAATTGATTTAGGTATATACCTCCTCGGGACTTAATCCCTGCGGGTATCCAAGGGAGCCTCGAAGCTCGTTCTGAGCTGTACCAAATGTTGAGAAAAAGAAAGCGAAGAAAAAAAAAGAAAAAGAAATGAAAAAACTATAACGGTCTTCGTTGTGAAGATCAAGGGATGACGAGAAAACAAGAAAGGGAAGAATTATGGCCGAATGAATCTGGGCTTCTCCTTCTCCTTCTTCTTCTTCTTCTTCTTCTTCTTCTTCTTCGTTCGTTCGTTTGTTCATAATATCTCAACGACGGATGATAATAACGCGATACGAAACTGATGTACACCAAGTGCTACAGTACTCGGATCATCGAGGGTCTTTCGAGAGGCCATATTCCCTGAAAGCGTACGTTCCATCCCTCTTTAAACGCGGCTTAATGGCCCGATTTATAAGATATTGATTCAGTTTTAGTCTATACATTGTGGCTATTAGGGTGGTCCTTGAATCGGTCATATTCGAATTTCAATGCTCCAGCATAGGCCCGAACGTCTCGAAATATACAAGAAAAAAATAAAAAATTTAGTCAAGACCCCCAGGTCCTTTCTCAATTCTTTAAGTACTGTCCCAAAGCTTTTGAACTTTCCCCATTTAAATAATCCGCACGATTATTTAACGTATTTTTTTGTATATATTTCGAGACGTACTGAACCCGCGTGAAAGCATTGAAATTCGGAAATGATTAAATTTAGGAACGCCATATTGCGTGAGACTATAAAGTAGATATATCTGCACCGCTAAGTGTTCTCGTCCTGGGCTCCTCCTTTTCCTTTTATCCGACAATGAGCTTGCAAGGTATAAATAAATAAACATCCTCATTTCCTGTCACTCGATAATATAAATATCAGCTCGACTGTATGACTGATTGACTATATGGGTTCCAATTTACTTCTACAGGGTTCTATTTATCGTTTACCCAATATACTGCCGAAGTAGAATAGTTTGTGTACCCTGGTTCTACATGAGACACACCTCAGTTATTTTTCAGGTCAAAAATGATCCATCGATTTTTTGTATCGGCACAATAATCACGAACAAATATGTACTATACGAGAAATTGAGTAAAACGTGAACCACAGTCAGCGGTAAAATACAGCGAAATGAATGGAGATACGGGAAAAATGTGTTGAATATTTTTTGTGGGAAATTTAATCACCTTCATTTTTGATAATCACCTTGATCTCTGTACAGTCAACGGTTATCAAGATATCGTCGAAAAACCAAACCGTTCTGCGATTTCGAAGATATAATAGTACTTTTCGATACTATTGCGAAAGTGTCGGTTCTCGGACTAGTGTGACAATCACACGACTTTTATATTTCAAACACAACGCGGGTTGAATTGAATTTTATGCGAAAAATCGAACTTTGCCCACGCAGTGTGGAAAAAATAAAAAATAAAAATAAAATCTATGTTTTTAAGATCGTGCTAGGTGTGACTCGCGTTGCGTATATAATTGACCCGATATTCCCTCGTTAGTTGTTATACCTAGTACGAGAGGGTTAAGAATAATTTCGAAGATTCAGTGCGCCTAACGATCCCCGCGTATTAGCCTAAAGAGACCCATTCCTGTGGGACGGACGTTAATAATGTAAAACAGCGACAGTTTCGGTCTTGCCCATCTTCTTGCTCTGCCGCGTAATTAAGGAAGCCTTGAAACTGGCCACGTCCTTTTCCCTACTCCTCCATCCCTTATATACCACCTCCTCGACACACGCTACTGAGGGAAGGTTTATGGCTTGCTGGACCTCCATAAAGGACACATTACGCCATTAGGCTTCCAGAGCTCACACAGTCTTATACACCCACACTTTCCCATCCGAGTCTAGCTAGGATACAAGAACACTGCTACGTCATTACTCGTCTTATACGAGTTTCTTTCTTAAAGTAAACGACGCCACCACCATATGGGTGTTTAAATTCCCTATACTTTATGATTTTCTTTCCTTTTTTTATTTTTATTAATTTTTTTTTTTTTTTTTTCTATTTTTCTATTTTTTACGAATAGATATATATGTCACGCGGATTTGTCAACAACAAGCCCCCAAAAAACCTGCGATAGTAGTATATAATATAATATATTTATACTAAATATAGTGACGTGAAAGTGAAACAAATTTTCAAACGGTCTTCGTTCACGAATTTCCCGCCGTTGGCAGGAAATTAAACTGCAATTTTTTATTTTTTTTTCTTCTCTCTCTACTTTTCACCGCGTAAACCGAGATTCATTCAATTTCACTGCGAAATTCTCTTTACAATTCCTATACACGTGGAAGTAACTTTTTTTTTTTTTTTTGTTGGTCGGTTCGTTGATTCGTTGCAATGGATCTCATTGGATTTTTTTTCTAGTCTACCAGGCGACAGTCTCTGCCCCCCCCCCCCCCCCCCCCCCCCCCCCCCCCCCCAAATCGGAAAGCCTGGTGCAAAGAGCTTAGCTGATCCCTCAAGACAGCTCGCTGAGATAACTGCGGTGGTGTACCCTCCACCCTGACGAAACCCCAAGGATAGGAAGTCTTGTGGGGGGGGGGGGGGGGGGGGGGGGGGGGGTCGGGAGTTATCAGAGATGACGAAGCGCTCCCAGGTCGCTCCTTACACCTACCAAAGTCAGCCCCGACCGCGGTTTCTACTTACTTTAGAAAACCCCGAGTCGCAATAAACATAAACGCGCGGAAATTTTATCCATGAATCGCGTTTCTTCGACGTGTATAAAGAACGTTTTTTTTTTTTTTTTTTTTTTTTTTTCCTCCCTTTTTTTGGTTTTTTTTTTTTTTTTTTTTTTTGTAATTTTCTTTTTCTTCTTCTTCGTTTTTTTAAATTTTTCTTTTTCTTTTCTGATTCATATATAATCTTTTACGTAGGTTTAGGTATATATTATATACTATCCACGTATATATATATATATATAACAGCCAAGCTCGTATTTTCCCGAAGGGACTTCGCGCGAAGGGTGCTAATAAACAACTGGTGAAGCGTCATTTACCCTGGTCCAGTGGAGGAAGGGCACGAAGGTTGTAATCGCGAATTATCACCGCGTACCTTGCCGGCGATTCATCATCTTGACGGACAGGTTTCCTCCTACAACCCTCGCATATATATATATATATTATATATACTACAACAGAGATCTATGTACGTGATGGCTCGTTAAGGTGGGGTCCTCTCTCATCTCTGAACTTTCCTCAAAAATATTTCCCCGCCGTCCGCTATACCTATACTGTATACTAGCTCTAGCATATAAACGTTTCGAAAAAAAAAAAAAAAATTGCGAACAAGATAAAATAAAGGTAACGTGGTAAAAAGACAATTTTTTTTTTTTCTTCTCTCTTTTATGGTGAAAATCTTAACAGACTAAAAACTACCGTTCCGTGTATTTTCAAATTTTCAAAAAAAAAAAAAAAAAAAAAAAAAAAAAAGGGTTTCTTTTTTTTTTCAATCTCGTCGTCGTCGTCAAAAAAGAAAAAAAGAGATAGAAGTAAAAAAAAAGAAATAAACAAAACAAAAAAGCATGTGTGATGGACGCGGTGCCAAATAATTGTCAGAGCATTTCTCTCGTGTTCGGTATAATTGGAAAAAGGGAGATGAAACTGAATATAGGGTTTCGGGGGTTGGGGGTTGGGGGTTTTTCGATTCGGGTGTTCGGGGGTAGGTAATCAAACTTTATTACACACATTCAACGAGCTAAAGTAAACAATTGTTTTCACGCCACTGCGGTGTCATTCATTCAATATATCCACCAATCCACCCTTTAAACGGGGTTCAAATTTATCGACCAAAAACAGGGTTGATATCGTTGAAAATTTTTTTTTTTTTTTTTTTTTGACGACCCCGATGATTCTATCGCTATACATATATTATTATATACATATTATATTTATCATATATATATATATAAAACAGACCCATCTATGTATCACATACTATATACTATATATATATATATTACGTATATAATCTATTATTCACACGATACCGCGAAGCGTCAAGCATATCGTCTCACGTTTCTAGCATATATATATATATATATATATATATACCTATATGTATACGTGTATAAATATATGTTTCCACCCCATACCATCTACACGTATATATATGAGGTATTCCACGCCGTTTCGAACGGTCAAAAAAATCACCGCTTCCGAAAAAATCGTAATTTGGTCCTCGAACACAACTATATCGAAAGAATTTTTGTGAATTTTTTCAGAATTTTCGGATTGCATTTGTGGATTTTTTCCAAACTCCAACTTTTTCTACAAACTTCCGTATCTCAAAAGTATAAGACCCTACAAGAAAATTTATGAGACACAAAAGTTGCAGTTTCGAATCAACTTTCTGAAAAAATTTTTTTGGGAATTTCTCGAATCCCAAAAATAGCAATTTTTATCAAAAATACACAAAAATCGATTTTTCAATCAATACGTCACCTTCGATTTGCCTCGATAAATCACAGAAAATACTCTCAAGTGTGGAGAACAACCCCGTATTTTTTTTTGAGATGGCTGGCGCAATCGTTTGGAAGATATGCTTTATTAATTTTTTTTTTTCTGAAATTTTTTTTTTTTTCTTCTGAGAAAAAAATTAATAAAGCATATCTTCCAAACAATTGCGCCACCCATCTCAAAAAAAAATACGGGGTTGTTCTCCACACTTGAGAGTATTTTCTGTGATTTATCGAGGCAAATCGAAGGTGACGTATTGATTGAAAAATCGATTTTTGAGTATTTTTGATAAAAATTGGTATTTTTGGGATTCGATAAATTCCCAAAAAAATTTTTTCAGAAAGTTGATTCGAAACTGCAACTTTTGTGTCTCACAAATTTTCTTGTAGGATCTTATACTTTTGAGATACGGAAGTTTGTAAAAAAAGTTGGAATTTGGAAAAAAATCCACAAATGCAATCCGAAAATTCTGAAAAAATTCACAAAAATTCTTTCGATATAGTTGTGTTCGAGGACCAAATTACGATTTTTTCGGAAACGGTGATTTTTTTGACCGTTCGAAACGGCGTGGAATACCTCATATATAGGTAAACCGTAGGAAATAAACTGTACCACTTTACTTTTTCCTTTTTCTTTGGTTTTTTTTTTTTTTTTTTTTTTTTTCTTTTTTTTTTTTGTCTTTTTTCATATTCCACCCTCTAAAACCTGAGTAGGCGAATGTCGTCGCTATATCTACCTACCTACCTACCTACCTACCTACCTACCTATCTACAAGCTGACGAATTGGCTCGGTAAATTATTTTCCCCAGTGTGTAGAATAAACTGTTAAAATGAAACAGACGTACGAGAAAGAAAGAAAGAAAAAAAAAAAAAAAAAAAAAAAGGGTGCGAGAGAAATAGAGAGAGGGTGAAATTCACTTGCGGAAATCGGAGTCAAGCTGAGTTATATGTATATGTATATATATAGGCGTGCAAAAAAAAAAAAAAAAAAAAAAAAAATGGAAAGTAAAAAATGATTTCGATTTTCTCTTCCTCTGAATGCCATCATCCCTTATTATTATTTTTTTTTTTTTTTCTATTTTTTCATCTGTATAATAAAGTGTAATTGAAGCTGGGTTGTAAATTTCGGATTTCTATTAATTTCTGAAAATTCTATATCCGTCTCAAACGAATTTAGTCCGTTTCATGTAAAGTCAACGAGTCATTATTTTTCCGGTATACTTTCTAAGGACGTTCATTCAAAGCTTGATACTAATTGAAATTAAGGATATGATTATTATAATTCAGGAGCTAAAGGTAGTACACCCTTACATTCACTCAGATGTATTAAATTTGTCATTCGTTTGATCGCATATATACAGGGTGAGTCATTTCAAGTATCGAGAATAGGAGGAGCCTAGTTGATGAACACATTGACAATCTATATCCAACCAATGCGGCACAGTTCTTATTGTCATTTCTTGTAATCTTGATTCTACCACAACTTATTAACATCAGCTAGGCTCCTCCCATTCGCGATACTTTAAGTGACTCACCCTGTATAATATAACATGATTAGATTATAGAATTAGTATGATGGGATTTATTTTCGCGTCAGTGATTATTACTATACTGTGAATGAAATTACGGATTAAAATATAAGTAGCCAGGTATAGGTACCTTATAGGTAGATTATACAGAGTATAATTTATATAAGGTATGAGGTAAAATGTAGGTAGGGTACCTATATAGAATAAATTATGAAAAATATATATATTTCTGAACATATTATGACCTAAGAGGATAAAGGAATAAGGAATAAGAAGTAAGGAGTAAAGGAGTAAGTCGAATAGCACAAACGTATGCACGACACGCGTCGCTCTAAAGAATGGGGGAAAGTTTTACTTCAGTTGGGTAAAATAGACGACGTTACCGCCCATACCGCCCATATTGCAGCATTACTCTTAGATAACCACGTGCCGAGGAAGAAAGATTGGGAAAAGATTGGTGCACGTACTCGATGCAATTCTCTGTCTTATAATACTACAGCCATACATAGTATACCGAGAATTCAGCGTCACTTTAGCCACTTGAAATAAAAAGAAAAAAAAAAAAAAAACGAAAAAGAGAACAGAGAGATTTTCAATTTTTATTCACAAATTTTGTTAAATTTTTATAAGCAGGGCACATATGCTATCAGCAATGTGTCTATTTTCCAACAGAATTTTCGGGTACGCCCTACACTCAGAAAAAGGTCTTGTTGCCACAACCAAAATTTATGTTATTATATGGACAATCAAATTTTTTTGTTCAGTCAAGCAAAAATTTTGTTGGAATAGCCAAAATTTTGGTTGTCCCAACAAAATTTGGTTTTCCCAACAAAATTTTGGTTATCCGAACAAAATTTTTGGTTGACTGAACTAAAAATTTGATTGACTGAACAAAAAATGTGATTGTCCATATAATAACTAAATTTTGGTTGTGTCAACAAGACCTTTTTCTGAGTGTATGGCGATATTTTTGACTGACACGAGAATCTCCGTTCCCTTAAATGTAAGTGATTAATTTTCCGAGGTAAGAATAATGTTTCGAAACGATGAGACCAATACGAAACGTTTCGACGAGGTTCTTTTCCCTTCGACTCGAGACGTTTCGGTTCGTCTCTGATTTAGAAACGGGGAAATTTCGATTCAAGTCTTTTCCTGGCGTAGTATAGGACGAAACGGAACGAATGAAAAGTGAAGAAAAGTAAAGGAATGGAAAGGAAAGGAAACGAGACGACGGAGCTATTTGAGGCTACCACCTGAGCCCGCCCGTTTCCAACTTTGATTATCCAATTTTCTTGGAAGCATGCGAAGCTAAGGCTGATCAATTTTTTACCCTCTTATCTGTAAATGGAAAATCGCTGAGAGTCTGCCGTTGCGTAACATCCGGCATCAGTCGAGTTGACATATCGCGTAAGGATATTATATATATTTTCATGTGACATTATGCGTGAGAATTTTTTTAACTACCACATAGAAATTAATTTGTCCGTAGATTGAAAAAAAGGCGAGATTTTTACTTTGAGGTAATTAGACGAATAAATTGAACGAACAGCTAAAGCCCCACTTTTTTTTTTTTTTTTTCTTTTTTTTTTTTTCATTTAAATGAAATTCAAGAAAACCTCACCTCGCCTTCGCATACTATATACTACGTATAATTAGTGGATTATTCTTTGAGGTGTAATACTGCGTGAGCTCAGCCATAGAGCTCGTCCAATTACAGTTTGCCGTTTAATGACCGAATCCTTGTGTATACCACACGGTTACAATTCTTTTTTTTTTTTTTTTTTTGAGGATGAATTTTTCCTTTTACTTTTTCTGTATCCTTTTTCGGTATCCTTTTTTTTTTTTTTTTTTTTTTCCCTCTCTTTTTCTTCTTTCGTACTTAATGTCAGCTACCAATTAACGGGCTTGAATAAGTCGCCGAGAGTCGGTGGAAGATATGAAAGCCACGACTAAAAGCAAATATCATTAGCTACTGGGAACTTTGCCTCCCGTGTCTATTCAGCCTCCTCCATCTCCTCCTCCTCATCCTCCTCTTCTTTTACTTCTTCTTCTTCTTGTTCTTCGTCAACATTACCAGGCCGAATCCCTACGTGCAGGACTAAACTCGTAAGTCCCGTTCGAGTTCTATATATCGAAAGACTAACAATCCAAACCCAAACATCTGAATGAATAGATGAATGAATGAATGAATGAATGATGAACGAATGAAATGAATGAATGAGAAACCATCCGAAGATTACCTCTACTTCTCTAAACAGACTATTGTATTCGTCATAAGACCGAGGCTGCGTTCCTTCTCTTCCATTTAACAGAAATCTTGTTTCCATCCCCTATGTGTATCTAAAGATCCGAAAATTTCAGTCTATTCAGAAAAAAAATAGTTCATTTTAATCGAAACCAATTATTATTATCTACTTTAATCGATATCGTCAATTATATTGGTATAGAATTTTTGATAATTTTTTTCTTTTTTTTTTTCCAAAAATTGCATCTCGCAAGACGATCAGTTCAACCCCTTGTTCGTTTCGATACGATCTATACAGCCCGAGTTATTAAAGACTGAATGAACACATGCGCGAATTTTTAGATTTCGAAATTTTCAACTTTTTCGATTCTGCGATTTGATAGCTATATAGACTTTCGTGAAAATAGTAGAATACCAAAATTTTAATGAATTTAATGATTTTTGGATTCTGTCGATTTCTTTGCAACTCCGAAATAGGGTAGAGCCAGTTTTCTTTTTTTTTCTATATTTATTTTTCCACCCTTATTTATTGGTACAAGCCTCTTAATTCGTAAGATTTCTCTTCGTGGAATTGAAACGAAGTAAGTAAGTAAGTAAGTAAGTAAGTAAGTGGATAGGTATAATATATAAGGTAGTACCGCTTACTTAGGGGATTTGCCAAAACGCCTCGGTCGTATTTTCATTTTTTTTTTTTTTTTTGTACCGCACTTCACTGATGCCAAAGCTACCTTATGGTATAAATATTATCACGACGCGCAGCTCGGAGAGTTTTTAGCCTCTGTTTTATTACCGGTTACAATACAGAGACTACAAAGAGAATCTTAGGTTAATAAAAAAAAAGTGGGGAAAAAGATGAAAAAGAAAAATTAAGGAAAATGAAGAAAATTGCCGCGGGGGCGATACTCCAACTTAAAATGATTCGAATATAACGGAATAAAGTCTCTCGCACCGTTACGTTACGTTACGTTACGTTACGTTACGTTACATATTATCAAAACATGTGTCAAAGTGGTGTTAATTTCGTATACTACACAAGTTTTCGACGCCTCTTATACGTCAGATGGGCGACACGACGCCACGGGGGTTGCAGATGGAGGAGGAGGATAGAAAAGGGAGATAAACAACAAAAAAAGAAAAAAGAAAAAAGGAAAAAACGTAGTTCTCACGACGGGTGGCGTGTCGTGAGGGAAAGGATGGACATAGCTGAGAAGGAGAAGATACCATGTAGCGTCTACGACATGGGACGCCTGCACCGAGTTGAGCGACGCGAAGTAAAGGGGTCGAAAGTTGGCACGCGTCCGGCATACAAGACTGGCCGTTAAAACCACCAAAGGAGACACCAAATGGGACCAGCTGTCGCCCCCAAACGAATACCACCTACTCGATACCATCACGTATACCTACCCTCTCCGACCATACTTTCACCTACTTTACCAAATGCCGTTGGTTATACCGTGAGATTCTGTGGACGTGGAACGCCAGGGATACCAACCCAAAAAAGGGTGCTATTTCGTTGGCAGTAAGCTGCAGCAGCAGTTTAGTAACTTATAGTAGATGTTTCTAGTCAAATCACTAGAAATCACTTGAAATCTAATGATTATTGGTCACTAGATTTCTCGACCAGAAATCTAGTGACTATTTCCAAAAGAGGCACCAAGAGATCAAAAGAGTCACCGATGGGTCAAAAGAGGCACCAATTGGTAAAAAGAGGCACCGATGGGTCAAAAGAGATCTTAGTAGTTTCTTATTAGATAAATAAATTCCCAATTCCATCGACTTGGTAGTTTTCGAGTCGTGAAGCTTACTCTATAAAATCGATTGTATATCTCGTAATCGGATGATTGGATATTGACGATTTTTCTTTTCCCCATTGTCAGGGATCTTTCACAACTCAAATCTGCGATAAAATTTCGGAATCAATCGATCCAGTCATTTTTTTAGTAGTTTATTAAATTCCCAATTTCATAGCCCTTACGGAAAAAAAAAACCCCCTCAAAATATCACCCTCAACTGAGCCCTCAGCTTTCAGGGTGATTTCGCACCCCCAACTTGGGGGTTAACCCTGAATTGAGGGGTACCTTCAACTTCAGGGTTTTTGAGGTGACTTTTTGAAGTGACTTTTGAAGTGACCCGCCACTCATCAGGGTTGACCCCTAACTATTCAGGGTCATCCCTCAATTTTCAGAGTTGTCCCAGAACGTTTCAGGGTTATCCCTCAATTGTTGGAGGTTGTCGCTCAATGTTTGAGGGATATTCCTAAATTCTTGGGGGTTTTCCCTCAATTTTCAGTATTGACCCCCCGACTATGCAGGGTTATCCTTCAATTGTTGGAGGTTGTCCCTCAATGTTTGAGGGATATTCCACAATTCTTGGGGGTTTTCCCTCAATTTTCAGGATTGATCCACCAACTTTTCACGGTTGACCCTTCAATTGATGGTTCATCCATAGGAATTGAAGGTGTTACCCTGAATATTGGAGGTTGAACCCTGAAATTTCAGGGTTTCACCCCCAGAATTGAGGGTGAAACCTTAAAAATTGAAGGTTCACCCTCAAACTTGAAGGGTTTTTTCCGTAAGGGAGGAATGATCAATATTCATGATCGTATATCTCGTGACCGGTTGATCGAATATTGACGATTTTTTTTCTATAATTTTGTAATCAATGGCTGCCCTAATTTTTCACTGCGAAAATAAATATATAATCTATTTGTTTTTTAATTTTTTGGCTCTGATCCGATTCTACGAAATTAACAAATTTTTTGTTCCATGAGCTTTGCCAGCTCAGAGCAACTGTCGCGTTGTGCCAGTGGTAATAAAACAGGATCGTGTATAAAACATGCCTGCGCGCATACCTAGAGAGTAAAAAAAAAAAAAAGGAAATAAAAAAAAAAATAATAATAAAAAATAAAAAAATAAAATATATATAAAAACGTCCAACGGAGGTGGGCGGTAGTAAAGCCGGACGGCAATTACTATAAATCGTAAATTTAATTGCCTGTACAATTAGTGTCCGGAAATGGAGTAGATAAAGTATAGAATGTCGGTGTGGGAGGATCGTAAATAGGAATATTGTTGCATGTGTCGTTATTTTTCTTCTTCTTATTCTTGAGAGAAAAAAGTAAAAAATAGTAAAATAAAAAATAGGAAACATCGTTTAATGAAGAAGAAAATGGGAAGAATTTTATTGGATGTATTAATTAAAATCGTGAACCGTATGCGAGCAGATCTTAAAAATAAACGTGGGGGTGTTGGGGTTGGTCGAACAAATATCGGAATATGCGATTAGACGATGAGATCGTGATTTTGAAGAAAATCTTTTGGGTTTCAGATTCGAGAAGCAATCGAATCGTTATCGTTGGATAACACGTCCGTTTTATTTCTACGATGATATCTTTATTCCGGTCGGAGGGGTTATCGTTATTTCCTTATAATGTTTGATAATGCAAAAGGGGGGGGGTGAAGGGGGTTGAGTGTTGGTTCTGAGTTTCGAAATCGACTTTTGAGACAGACTTTATATAAATCCCCGAATATTTTATAAATCCACGTGGTTATCGCGTCGAATCTTAGAATTCTAAATGTTGACGCGAGTTATAGCGGTGAAAAAAGTACTCGGTATCGATCCCTCAGAGCGCAATTATTATCATCCCTTCTCGCTATCTCTCTCTCTCTCTCTCTATCTCTGTGACTTTTTCTAACTTTCTTCGTTTCTTTACTCCCAGAGCTTTCTCTTATCTTTTCGTCATTGCGTGGAGAGCCACGTAGAATGGGATGAAGGTAAAAGGTAAAATGAGAAAAAAAGTGGCCATCCTGCAGCAGCAGCAGCAGCAGCAGCAGCTTCCCGAAGGCTTTTGTTCGTTACGTGAACGCTACGTCGCGGTCGCTACCTCGTTTCTTCATATTTTAGGGATAGCGTTCACAAACTCGTCGCTTGGAACGTAAAAAATGAAGAAAAAAATGAAAAAAAATGAAATGAACGCGTATCCCTTTGTTTATATTAAACAAATAAGGCTCTCCTTAGAATCCTGAATGATGTTTCGAGCTTTTTGGCCCCGGTCCTTAACCGGGACAACAATGGAAACAGCGAAAAAGGCTCAAGCAGTGGTTAAAGCATTGAGCTTCTTACCGGGCTGAGTTCGATCATCAAGAAACAAAAGCCCCGTTTCTCATTCTCCCTATTCTCTGTCTTTCGAATCTCATTTTCTTCGTTTCTTTCGGGTCTCAATACCAAAGTAATGATAATAATTACCCCGAAATTGCATCCATGGCTATGGCTATGGGTATAGGGGGTTTAATGTTTCTACGAGTATTATAAAGGATAATGGTCAATTACAAGCGTCCAGCTAACTCTGAAACGATAAGGTTTCACCCCTACAGTATAGTATGTAGTATGAAGTAGAAAAGCCAACTCTACTACTGCGCGGAATTGTATAGAGGGAAAACTTTAAACTCGGTTGCTACTGCTGCAGTTATAGAACCGAATGCAACCCCCTTCGTGTATATTATACCTGCGCCCCACGTAAGGTTATTAACTAACTACCTATACAATGCGGAAAATTGAGGGAGAGAATACTCTCGACCAGTAGCTGTAGTACTTTGAATTATCAAACAAAATTAGTCGCGTAATCGAAGCTGTATAATAATTTGTTATGCATTTATTTAATTTTCGATACGTAATTCGTAATTAATAATTATACCAACTATAACGATATGAAAATCGGGTTTCTTATACTTTTAAGAACCGCACGCAGGAACTCGATGTATAATCAAATGGGGAAACTGCAGCGAGCGATGAAGAAAAAAAAAATATATATATATATATATATATATATACGATATATATATATAACGATTCAACGTCCGGATATATACTATAGGCAAAAAAAAAAAAAAAAAAAAAAAAAATCACCGTTATGTACATACGTGGCCAGTGGATATATTATAAGCGAAATATATAACCCGCGTAATTAGCCAAGGGATGGGGTTAGCGGGAGCTGGGGGGAGTTTTAACCGTGGCATGGCAGTCATGGCGCATATAACGAGATTACAAACTTTAATTATAATTTATACTCATTACGATCATTAATTGGCTCCTCTGCATAGATCCGACCGCATTTTGCTTTATCCTTTTTTCGTTTTTTGGTATTTTTTTTTTTTTTTTTCGTTATATTTCATCCCCAAGTGGAATTCACACCACCACACACATACACATATTGCGTTAATCGTAATCTCGCAAAAATCACAAGTTATATATTCGTGAATAAGTCAAAATTCCGATTGTCTAACTCTAGCTAATGGATTAGAAAAAGTGTTCTTTTTTTCTACTGATTCTGATTCTGATTACACCTACTAGCAAAAAAAAAAAAAAAAAAAATATATCTAGACTACACAAATTTTTGCCAAATTTTTTTACAATGCGGGGTGGGTCCTCGATTGAATTATTTTCAAATTTCACAAAGCTCTCATGAGGTTTTGGATAAATTTTTTTTTTTTTTTTTTTTTCTATTTATTTATTTCAAGACATTCTGCGGTCCATGGAAATATCGTGATTTTATAAAATGATCTAATCGAGGATCTCCCTAATATAAAAATATGAATTATTATTATTTTTTATTTTTTTTTTCTCGTCTGTCTGTAAGTTTGTTTTTTCTTTTTTCTTCTTCTTCTTCTCTCTCAATTTATTTTCTATTCCATTTTCTTCTGCCTTGGCAGTTTGCCGTTGGTTTTTCGCTAGTATATCGAACGACGTTTCTCCTATACCCTAAATCCTACCCTTACTCTCAGTATAGATGGTGGTGGTGGGTTCGGTGGGGTTTTGGCGCAGATAGAACCCACCCCCCGCCAAAACCATGACAGGATTATTTTCTTTATTCTTATTCACGTCTCGTAGCTGGTGCGAATCAGGCGAGTAAATAATTGCAATACAAAGACGTGATGTACTGCGCAGCGACAATAGCCGATATACCTGGGAGATGTGAGTAAGGGAAGAATTGCAAGAAGAAGAAAATGAAGAAGAAGAAGAAAAAAAAAAAAAAAAATTAAACGAAATTCACGATAATTCAATAATTGATCAAATTGATTCAATCCCTCTTCAGAAACTTGTTTATATGGTATATATGTACCATACTATATATATGAACGTTAGTCGAGGAAATGAACACTAAAAATACTAATCCAATAACGGGTGTATAGGGGTGATTGATACCCACCCATACTCATACCCTGCACGCGAGCAATACAACCGAATCGAACAGAGAATGGGGGTAGGACGAAAAAAAAAAAAAAAAAAAAAAAAAAAAAAACAGAGGGAAAAAAGAGTTGAACTCACTCAAACGTGGTCCTCCTCGATCCCGTGATTTGCGCTAATGGCCGTGATACATCAATCAGATAAAATCGAACTACAATTTTCGTTTCATTAAACTGTATGGAGTTTTTTCGATTTTTCTGGTATTATACCTATAGGGGTTTGATCGAATAAGTTAGAAATTTTCAAACTTCAGAACGATTGAAATTACCAATTCGTTTGAGAAGGATTTAGATTTTTCGTAAAGGTTCAATTCCGAAAGTAAAAAAAATCGGAAAATTTTTTTGTCAATTTCTTATAGCATACTAAACGAGACAAATTTTCATCAACTTAAATCGATGACTTTACGGTGTGATAAATAATTGGCACGGATTTTTAAACTTTTTTATTTATTCATTTTTTTTTTTTTTTTTTTTTTTTTTTTTATTTTACACAAAAGTTCATTTCAAGACGATTAATTTCACCCCTTATCGGTTTCGATACAATCAATACGCAGCCCGAGTTATTAAACACTGAATTTCAAGTTTCGGATTTACAGCTTTCGGAATTTTGACCGAGTCCCATATAATATAATAGAATATAAGGGTTTACCCTGATAATGTGACCCGGAACTATCGGGTTTCCAAAAAAAAAAAAAAATTAAAACAATTCGAAAAAAAACAAAAAAAAAATTAGGGGTAGAAAAAAGTGAAACAAAAATTACTTCCTGTCGCCGTGCAGTTATTTTCATCCCTATTTTTTTTTTTTTTTTTTTTCATTCATGTTTTTTCTATTCAATGAAATTTTTTTTTGTTTTTTGTTTTTTTTTTTTTTTCTTCACCTACTATACCGCAAAGTTCAGTTCAGTTCAGTTCAGTTCAGTTCAGTTCGGTTCGATTCGGTTCAGTTCACCCCGTTCAACGTTATTTCTACCTATACCTATATGTAGGCGTTGTACACGGACCATTTTCTCTTTCGAGGGTTAAATAAATTGAATTTTTACTCTTTTTCATTCTATTTTTTGTTTTTATTTTCTTTCTTTCTTTTTTTTTTTTTTTTTTTTTTTTTTCTATTTCGCACCCTACCATCCCGCACCCCCTCATACCACTGTATAACATACCCACATATACAATACCAGTTCGTCCTGCACTCGCCGCAGTTTTCTCTTTTATATTGTTTTGCAATCGTTTTCCAACCGGTTGAAAATAAGTGTGGCGGCTATCCATTTTTACCCCCCCTTTTTTTTTTTTTTTTTCTTCGGTTTCTATTCCGAAACGGTGAAAAACGTACAATTAAACCTATCGATTTTCGGAAATGAAAGAAATCAAATGTCCCTGCAGAGAGATTGTGAACATTGAACTACCTCCCAGACTCGCTATACCGTAACGGTTTATCAACTATTTTTTTCTTTTTTTTTTTTTTTCTTTTTTCGTCAGGCAGATGGATCGGATCGAATCGAATCTAATCGAAATGAAATGAAACGAACTTTCTACTCTTGATAGCTGGTTCTCTTCGGCAGTAATAGCAGCAAAATCCGGCAAGATATCGGACCAGCGATCGGTCGGACGTAAAAGAAAGAAAGAAAAACAACAATTTTCTCGTTTATTTCTATCCTATAGAAAATAATGTCGAACCTCTAAGACCGCGACGTCCAAGTCTAAAGAACGATCGTTGTACGACTGCTTTGATTCTTTATTCTTTGGTCCATCGCCCAGCATCATATTCCAATTATAACTAAGGCGAGTTTAAAATTTTGAAAAGTGATCGCCGATCTTTCTGATATATTTATAAATATGTACGAGATTGTAAATGGGTAGTATATGGTTGTAAATTAAACGAATGAAAATGAGAAAATAATTTTTAACTCTTAATATAAATAGATAAAACCGGCGCAATTAACGATCGTATATATTTGTTATTGCCGATTTAATAACCCAGCTTAAATTTTCAACATTTGAACATTTTACTGTGGGTACCTTATATACCGATTCTGACATCGGTATATAGGTGTATATATATATATAGGCCTTTTGGAATTCCATACGAGAAAGCGATACTGAGATTCTAACGATATAAATTCATCTTGTCATACGATCGCGGAGCAATAATTAATTACCCACGACGACGGTGCGCAGGTCTTCTCGTTTATATCGGTATAAACCTGCAGTGATCATAATATTCTCTAATTTTCCAGTTATCATTGAAACTAATTTTTTTTTTTTTTTTTTTTTTGTTTTTTTTTTATCTCGTCCAAAAATCGTAGTGTGAAATAAACCTGAGAAAATAAAGATCGGTATGGGTATAGTAAAGCGACTACTACGACGTCGCGAAGCGGCTTATTGTATATAAGTCATAAGAAATACCGTTACAACAAGGAGAACAATCACTCTTCTTATTGCCACTAACTCCAAAGTGACTGGCACTTTATATTACTATGTAGTCAAGGTACTATATACTTATAATATATGTTACGGGTAATATAATACCGATGCAAGATTATGACAGTTATGTACAATACATTCCACGATTTCGTCGACTGGTCAACTATAATATCAATTCAAATTTCTATTCAATTTTTACCCGATCGTCATTTTTATTGAATATTTTTTAACCCGAATTTAAAGACATTGCGATTCGTTACCGATTTATTACCGATCCTCAATACACGTCGTACTGTATCGACTGTAAGGTAATAAATCGTGAATCGTGTTCGTAATCGGAAAATCGATTTTCATCCGATTTTTGAAAATAAATTCTCTGCTATCCAAACGATTTTATTACGTTAGATCGAGATTATAGAAATTCATGAACGCGTAAACTCATGGCTTATATAGTTATAATATTATTCTTATTTTGTGTCAAGGCGATTATTATTACGTCTTCGACTTTCAGATTAAAACTAATGATCGGTATCGTTACTACGGTGCTAATAATGTAATATAAATTTGAATGAATGAATAAAAAAAAAACATTATTACTACAAAACTATTTGTTTTACAATTCTTTTTATTATCCCTAATATATATTTTATCGTCATATTATTATCGATCGATGTATTAATAACCGTGAAGTAATCCTCGATTAGGACAACTGAAAATTCGAAGAAGATGAACAAAAAAAAAAAAAAAAAAGATTTAAATAAGTATCTATTACACGTTTTTTCGATTTTTTTTTCTTTCTTCTTCTTCTTCTTCTTCTTCTTCTTCTTCTTTTTCTTCTTCATTGAACACGACGAGAGTTTGGGACATTAAATTTACGACCTAATGTTTATGCGGGATTGAATGGCGCAATTTTATTATCGCTTTTGATTCGTATGCCAAGTAGGTAGTAGGTTACTTACATATATATAATTATATATATGTATGTATTTATACAGTAGGTATAGTTTACCTGCCCATTTACCACCTCGGTAATATAAGTACCACATGTCACTAAACCTAAGTATCTGCGCGTACGAGAAAAAAATGTCCCGCAGCGTATATTTTCCATCTCTTTATAGAAGCAGAAAAGAAAAGAAAAAGAAAGAAAAAAAAAACAAAAAATGTAAAAAAAAAAAACATAAAAAATAAAGACGAAGAGCATAGTGACACTAATAATGATAACAAACCATGTTTACATAGGTCCTAGAGGTACATACATAAATATATGTATATATAGATATTTTGTACAACTAAAAGTTTGTTTGTCAAACGCAGACGCACGCGGTGGACCAAAACCAGCCTCCAACACCATTTATATATAAAAACTTATGTAATGTAGGAAATAACAGTAATTTTGGGATCTGGGTATATACATGTATGTATATATATATAGGCAGGTATTTTCTTTCAAAGAAATGATCATTATACTTATGTATACCTATACAGCTGGTGGGAAAAAGGAAAATGTTATCTTTGGTGTTCCGGAAGATTGAAGCGCTCTCGCGCTTCTCTTTATCTAGTAGCTTTTTTCAATTTTTTTTTTTCTTTCTTTTTTTCGTTTTTTTGATAGATTTCTTAGTCAGATAAAAATAAAAAAGAGAGAGAGAGAGAGGGAGAGAGAGAATAGATGTTTCTTTTCAAGCCAATTAATGATCCCAGGCTAATTGAAAAAGGCAACGACAACGCGAATTAGGTAATTGGTTGGTGAGGGCTTCTTCGTCTTCTTCTTCTTCTTCTTCTTCTTCTCCTTATTCTACCCCTGGAAGTGAGGCTCGATAACGAATTCAGAAAATTGAAATATTCAAGAGAAATGTTGAACGACGTGATTCGTTAACGTCCTTCGTTTCCTTTCCCTCCTAGGTACAGGTACAGGTACAGGTATAAGTATAGGTAAGTACTTAAAATTATAAGCTGCTGTATACGAAGGCTGTGTGTATGGAGGACAGGTAAGTCGTTCGACCCTTTCGTATCTCTTTTTATATACATAAGTTTAACAATGAAAATAATCCAAGAGACGTACTACTATAAGTATAATAATTCATCGAATATATGCTCTTCGAACGAATAAATGATTATTATTTGAGGATATAATATACATGTAAGAAGAGAGGGAAGAAAAATATTGTAGTATCAATTTTTTTTTTTTTTTTATCACGAGAACAAATTTATAATAAACCAAAGTCAAATTATCATTAGAAATTTATTCTTAATCTGAAAATCTTATTCAAAAGCCTTGAGAATTAGAAACGCGAGGGATATAGTGATTTTACATCTATGTATATGTATTCCTTGTCGAATTCTGAGACTAAATTTCCTTTACAAAAAAATCGTGGGACCAATAGTTTACGAGATACTTAAGATCTTAGTCAACCGATCACAGCACTCACAGGCGACTCAGACTGGGTTGATCATGAGCGCTAGTTGAGCGGCGTGGCGCTCAGTCTGTGCGACTCGCATACGCTCCGCGATTGGTCAACTAAGATCTTTAGTAGCTCGTAAACTATAGGTCCCTCGAATTTTTGGTAAAGGAAATTTAGTCTTAGAATATCGCTGGGAATCTACCCTCAAAATATGGTGCATTCGAGCCGAATCACCTTGTATATATCTCTCTGTATGGTGGACCGCGATTCAGCTGTACATACAACAACCTGCACGGCCTTGACTCTTCATCTTGACAAAGGACGACAGCGGGAGATCCTGCAGGTGAATTCTGACTCTATCCCGTCTGTGTGAGAGAGAGAGAGAGAGAGAGAGAGAGGGTTGACGTGGCAGGCTAATTACTTTTTTGCGTGAGACTCTCGTGAGTATATAGATACATAAACTGATCGTGCGGCTATTAGACGTCGGAATCGAGATGAGATAAAAGAAAAAAGAAGAAGAAGAAATCCGGGATACTCGAATGAAATAAAATATATAAAGAAAAAAAGGGAAATAACCTGCGCGGGATCACCGCGTGCCTAATGCCTCGTCATTTATTATGCTCGAAAGGAATCCGCTCGGATACGACACACCGTGCTGCACGACCGGGAAAAAGAAGACACCGACTTTCGCGGCCCGTTATTAGAAACGTGTTTCGTTTTCGTAAAAAAAACGCTTTTTTTTTTTTCTTCAATTTTCCTTTTTTTTTTTTTTTTTTTTTTTTTTTATCATTATTTCTTCCTTATATTCTTTCTCCTGCAAATGCTAGGCAATCGTTCGATATTTGTAATATGTCTACGATTTTCTGATTAGGTATTAGATAGGTACGTTTAATTTGTCAACGAATGGATTTCTCGTGTTTACGTAAATTAGACGAGAAAAATTCAATCGAAAAATCTTAAATTCTGATACGTAATCACATTTGAGGGTAAAAAATAAAATAAAAAATTAAACTCGCCTTTTTTCTATGACCGAGACATCGGTCGAAGCGTATTTTAATTAACGATAATGGCTATTAAATCGTGGAAATAATTCAACTATTTTTAATTTATTTGAAATCGTGAATGAAATCGTTTGAAATTAGTCACGATATCGATTCCAATTGAAAGTCTTTCACGTAGGTACCTATATATAATAAAAGACTAAAGAATTGATTAATTGATGAAAAGGAATCCGCATCAACCTTTTAGATCGTTTTAGTTACTTTTTTTTTTTTTTTTTTTTTTTTTTTTTTTTTTTTTACACCCTCGATTATAATTTCTTTTTTCTTCTCTCTTTCCTTCTCTTTTATATAAATTTTCCAATTTTCCAAAGAAAATGAGGAAAAGGACGAAAAAAAAAATAAAAAAAATAAAAAAAAAATTTTAAACTTGATGGAAAAAGGTCCGAATTCGTTATATTAAGGGCGAGTTTGGTGACTGTAGCTACTACTTAAGGGATGGTTAGTAGGTATAGGTCCGAGCGTCGACACTCGTGGCGTATAGCCCATGGTGGTGTAGGTAGGCGCGTCACTACTGAAGAAATTTACGATTACTCTTGAACCTTTCCTCCGATCCCAACCCTCATCTATCAAGTTTACCCCTGAAGTAGGTATAGGTATAGGGTGTGTGGGTGTAGGTGGATGGGCGGAAGTTGACTATTAATTGCTCGTTAAAGTGTCGGCGCGCTGATATCCGCTGATTTCAGCGTATACGAATATTAATTGTCAATTGCGTACCTTTTTTTTTTTTTTTTTTTTTTCATACGAAAACCTCCTCCTTATCCCTGTATATCCTGTTTCGTCATTTTTTCGATCTCGACGGTATAGTCGAATACGAGAAAAAAAAAAAAAACAAAAAAAAAAAGGGTAAAATATGGCAAAACGACGAAAATCCTGTCACGCAATGACGAATGAAAAGTTGCCGAGCTAAGCGAGGCGGGACAACATAAGAAATCAGGAATTATACTACGTGATGAAAATGTACAAAAATGATGAAGAGAATGAAGAAGAAGAAGAAAAAAAAAAAAAAAAATGTTATTCCGTTTTTTGGTCTACTTTTTTTTTTTCTAAGACAGGTATGCTAAATCTTGCAGCAAAATTTTGACGTTTCATAAAGTTTTTCCTTTTTTTTTTTTTTTTTCTTTCTTACTTTCTTTTAGTTTAAAAAAAAAATTGAAATTTGCGTGCACGATATATTCATTCAGTGTTTAATAACTCGGGCTGTATCGATCGTATTGAAACCGATAAGTGATCAAATTAATCGTCTCGAGTTGCACTTTTCGAAAAAAAAAAAAAAAAAAAAAATTCAAAATCCTATCAATTATTCACGATATCGGTGAAATAATCGATTGAAACTTATGTATGTGGATAAAATGTGGATCTAATAAAATTATTACGAACTATATTTTCTGTCTTATCGAATCATGAGAAAAAAAGTAACAAAATTTGTATAAATTTACAAAAAAAAAAAAAAAAAAAAATATATATATATATATAGGGATGTATATTATAATTATACTTACTCGGTTTATCAAGATCGGATAAATCATCCTGTGAGTAAACCTCGTCAATATATCTTAGCAACAGAATTATTGTCGTAACAGTGATATTAGACGACCACATCATTTCGTTTTCGCCTACGTATCTATAATTTGTTTACTATAACTATAAACACCGCACAAGCACAAGCGCGAGCACAAGCACGAACACAAGCACAAGCACAAGCACGAGTACAAGTACAAGTACAAGTACAAGTACAAGAACACACAATTCCACATCCGTACCGAAACCACCCCCAACCCACCCCCCCAGCCTTGTGCTAATTAGTCATAATCACGATTTGTCTAATTGTACTTTGCGCACCTGTTGTTATATTCCACCCCCTTAATATATACAGACGGACGTTTACATCGACCCCCGCCCTAGCTGGCGATAACCAATTAAAAAAACTTATAAAAATTATTTTTATCCATTATCATAATCATAATCATAGTAATCATCATCATTAATATTATTATTATTATTATTATTATTATTATTAATATTATTATTATTATTATTATTACTATCGCACGATTTTTTTAAATTTTCGATTTTTTTTTGATTTCAGATTTTATTAGTATACTTTTATTTCAGAAAAATTTTAATTATATATTTTACCCACATCTGATAATAATAATAATAGGATTCACATAATAAAACTCTCAGAGTTTTCACCACTTTTGTCACATCGGTTTTTGTAAAAATTTTTTTCTAAAATTTCATCCGATTTTTTTTTTTTTTTTTGATCTTCTTTCGTTTATTACTAATTTTATGCTTTATTCGAATCGATCAACGATACATTAATTTATGGATTATATAATTTATTAAGAACTGGTGTGAAAATAAAGAAAATTAATTTGAATTTTTTTTTTTTTTTTTTTTTTTTTTCTATTATTTCAAATTAGACGATATTTTTATGAAAAAAAAATTGTGTTATTTTCTTCGAATTCAACTGTTTTATAAAATAATCAAATAACGATAACAACAATAATTAATAATAATAAATATTTAATTAACAATATTCGAATAAAATATTGATTAAATTAATTTTTGAATTGTTTTTGTTTTCGTTTTTTTTTTTTTTTTTTTTTTTTTTTCAAAATTTGAAATTTCTAATTTTCTTTTATAATCGTGAATTAATTAATTAATTAATTAAAAAATAAAAATTAAAAAAAAAAACATCCGCACGCTCATTAACGTTATGTATATCCCCATATCAAATGAGGAAATATTATACGGTATCTCGTGCTCCTCCTATACGAGTATATTACTCGCTTTCTATCCGTACGCGAGATGCAGGGATATATTTTCACGTCGAGTCCTGACCCGGCGCGGCTCGGTACTGAAGCCATTGAAATCCGCGGCGATGGTAGCGTGCCACTCGACGACCCTCGGACAAGTTCGGGAACGATCGTATACCCGGTCAAAACCTCTCTATGATATATTAGATAGTCGTTGATTAGTCGTTCGTTATTCAGAAACGGTCGTTTCAGATAGTAGAAATAGTTAAGGACGAAAAAAGAAGAAAAAAAAATGTCGATGCTCGATTTGGCAGCGAATCACCCATACATTTTTCAGATTTTTCTATGGTCCATTCCCTGCCAATGACAGCAAAATGTTTTTTTTTTTTCTTTTTTCTTTTTACTTCTTCCCTTATACGATCAGACGAAAAAGAAAAACACTCGGTATCGATTCCTGCACGGATCCTGAGGGACGATAACGCCGGGTTCATGACTCCGACGAACCTCGGATTTAGTTTCGGATAAATTTTTCTCACCTGCAGGAACCCATTCGAACAAACCGTGACCAAAACCCTAGCTCTAGACTTTCGGTTTTATCAAACATCAGGGTGCAAATCATTCCGACCGATCGAAATCCTGAAACTACTACCGTTATGTGCACGGGTAACCGCGAACTCTCGTACCTTTTAATTCGAAACCATATCTTCATTCGCGCACGAATTATAGAGGCGGAAAATTTTCTTCGCTTTATAGCTGCGTTTATTTTATTTCATTAATTTTTTTCTTTTTTTCCTTCTTCTTCTCCTTTTTCTTCTTCTTCTTCACTTTTCTCCGGCTTTCTAATTAAGAAAGAACGCCACTGGGTGAGCTACCGCGCTGCTGCGAGGGAAATGGCCGCGAGTTTGTGAAAATAGAGAGGACAGTGTCACTCGGTGCTGTTATTTTCTCTTTGAGAGTAGGATTTCAATAAACCCTACCCACCCACGCCCGGGGGATTTTCCAATTAGTATAGATACAGGAGAAACAAAGATTTCCGAAATTGCCACTCGAAATTGCTGCCACTACCACTGCCATGCCATGCCATGCCGCTTTCCGGTGCTTCGCGAGGCCGAATTCCTATTTCGACAATTATTTTCGCTCCGTAAAGCCGTCATCTTCAAATTGGAACGACATAAAATACACAGTCTGTCTCCACCTGGACCTAAAAATGAATTGATAAAATTAAAACTCATGAAGATCGTCGCTCACATTCAGAAAAAGGTCTTGTTGACACAACCAAAATTTCGTTATTATATGCACAATCAAATTTTTTGTTCAGTCAACCAAAAATTTCGTTGGGATAACCAAAATTTTGTTGGGAAAACCAAATTTCGTTGAGACAACCAAAATTTTTGCTATTCCAACAAAATTTTTGGTTGACTGAACAAAAAATGTGATTGTGCATATAATAACCCAAATTTTTGTGGTGTCAACAAGACCTTTTTCTGAGTGCAATCTGATCGAAGGCATCATAAGAAGAACATCGAAAAGTTTTCGGTAATCACCGGTTTTGACTTAGATCACTAATGGCAACTTTTTATCGAAGACATTATCATTTAAGAGTATATAACTTCGCCGGTTTTTATTACCATCAGAAACTTTCTCGTCGACGTTTGTTACTCGGAAAATGCGTTTCGCTACGTCTTCACCCGTTACTCTTAGGTATTCTCGAGAGCAGACGGACCGTCGCATCTTCCTTTTAAGCCTCTTAACTTTCCCGGTTCCCGTCTTCCGGCTCCCGGTTTCGTTAGAGTTTCCAACCGAACCTCGGGTTCTACCTCGGTTCTTCATTTTCAATAAGACGTCGTTCGATGTAGGTACCTACGCCGAGCCCAGGAGATTACGACATTCCAATCAAATTACAACAGCTTATTTCTTCTCTCATTCTATTTATACAGGGTGATTCAGTTTGAGCCAGCCATATTTTCAGGACAGATTCGTTGACAAATTTTCAGACTAATTTTCCTTTGCAAAAAATTCGTGGGACCAATAGTTTCCGCACTACGGAAGATCGCAGTTGACCGATCACAGAACTCACAGGCAGATCATGAGCGCTAGTTGAGCGGCGCGGCGCTCATTCTGTGCGACTCATACGCTCCGCGATCGATCAACTAAGATCGTCCGTAGCTCGTAAACTATCGGTCCCCCGAAATTTCGGTAAAGGAAATTTAGTCTTGAATTTTCGCGAGGAATCTGGATCACCCTGTATATCTTCGTCTCGGGGATATTCTCCTGATAAATAACTGGCTAGCTGGCTAGGCTCTTTCTTTGTGACGAACCCATTCCGCACACGATATCACAGCGAACGTCTAATTGCGTCTTTAATAGTAAAGAACCGTATAGTGAATATACTATATAAGTACCATACCTATCTTAGGATTTCGATGAAATCCGTCTTTAGAAAGAAAAAAAAAAATGTATAAACCACTCGGTGAAAAGAACCGATCGCAATATATTTATCGAGAGAGATAATTCCCTGTTAATCAATCGGACAAATACATTGAAACGGTACTACTACTACGTCGAGTCGATTCAACGTTTTTATCGCTTTCTTAAAAAAGTGATTGTAACGGAAATGACGCAAATAAATCGAAACTCTCGCACTTCCGTTATCGCTTTTCCGCGACGTCTATTGGTTGTTGTTCGCGCTGCATATTGTTTCACGCCGAAATTTGTTTGATGCGACTTTACAGCGATGTGTCATTACGTGCATTGAAGCAAATCTGAGTTTCACGTTCTGCCGACGAGCATTCAATTCGCAAAGGAAAATCCACATATGATCTCAAAATCTCTTTGAAATATTATGAATCGTTTGTACTTTATACATAGAATCGATCGAAGCCAGAGATCAATCTTACCCGATACTCGATTTATCTTTATTACAGAAAAGAACTGACTGTACCCGCTTTTTACGGTCCCAGTCAACGAATGATTAGTGTCATACTAATTATAGTTTGATTCAATTGTAAAAAAAGTTGAGAAAGATTGTTTTCAAAATAATAATTATTATTATTATAAATAATTCATTTTAAAAGAATTATATGCCTAAAATAAAAAAGTAAAAAAATAAAAACACTTTCATTGGTATACTATTATGGGAAAACAGATGGAAAGAATAGAGTGGCGATTGTGAACCAATGTTCGATTTTATAAATTATTGTGTTTGATCGCAAAATGAAATCTTAAAAAAAAAAATGCATAAGCTGAAAGTTGATTTCAGAAGCGCGCGAAGCGCGCTATTCCGAGTAGATTAAAATTTGAACATCGTTTTATCAATGATATCAACGAATCTTTCGGTTCTTTGAATCCCACATCCGAATATATGTGGGAGTTTGAATTTGTTTTTTTTTTTGTAAAAAATTTCTACAGTCTCAAAGATCGGTGAACGAGATTCCACGTTTCGAATTAAATTATCAACGGTCGAAGATCGCTGGAGGCTGTGAAGTAACCTGAATGATATTTAACCGAGATAAAAACCATACTGTGTCCCGATTTGTAATGAATGATAAATGGGGTAAAAGAGGTAAAAATGTGAAATGTGAAATAATTTGACATATATGAGTATGGAGTGTGTATGCAGAAGAGAACGTTGAAAAAGTTATAACCTATGTGAAGGTATAAATCGGATATAGTAGCGTATAGAACCGTATAGCGCGAAGCCGAATCGAGCGAGCTTAATGAATTTTTAGTTAATATCTACAATTCAATCTCGAAATGGTTTCGATACCGTAGATTTTATAATCTGACCGTGTTTTGCGCGCAGAAAATATGCTGAATTTATAGCGCATACATAATTTCGTGACGTATGCGCCGGGCGGCGCATTCTACTAAAACGCCATGGCACTGTTTTACCATATACTGTGCGATTCCATGTGTTTGTTTTGTGCGAACGCACAAGTTTACCCGTTCGACTGCCATGCCATGCCATACCGTCCAGTTCCTGGCTTTCAATGTTTAACCTCGTCCTGTCGATTATAATTTATTATTATTCCACTGCACGCGCTATTTCACGTGATCTCTGTCACGTTTTACAATTTGCAGCCACCCGACTCGCTGTATCTATCTCTCTCTCTGGTTCTGGCGCTTAAGCTCTTTAACAACAAGCGCTTTATATACAGGGCGATTCAGATTGAGCGGTATATATTTTCAGAGTAAATTCCTTGCCGAATTTTCAAACTAAATTTAATTTTTCAAAAATTCGTGGTACCAATAGTTTCCGAACTACGTAAGATCTCGGTCGAACGATCACAGAACTTATAGCAGACTCAGACTGGGCTTACCATGAGCGCTAGTTGAGCGGCGCAACGGCGCTCAGGCTCAGTCTGTGCGACCTATATACGCTCTGTGATTGGTCAACTAAGATCTTCACGTAGCTCGGAGAATATCGATCCCTCGAATTTTCGGTAAACCGAAATTTAGTGTGGCCCACTAAATTTGAATCACGGTGTATACCAGACCGAAAACAGTCGATGTTATAAATAACGTAAATTACGTCGCATCATTATCCTCGATAATGAACAATTTTTCACTAAATTCCCGACTGTCTCAAACCGTCCGGTCAATTTTGTCATCAAAAAATATCTCGACAACGAATCAAAGTACAAATTTTTTTTTCTAAAATTTGACACAAAATTTAATGTTAACCACTTTTTCTTCACACAAAATTTGTGTTACTTCAACACAGTCCGTTTATGTTAAAAAAAAAAAGTAACACAAAACTATGTTAAAATTTTGCGTTGATTTGAGAGTAACATTTAACTGAAAGTGTTACTTTTGTACCAAATTCACATTTTAGTGTGTTTAAATATTTGACACAAAAATTTTGACAGGGACATTTTTTTTTTTTTTTTTTTTTTTTTTTTTTTACTGTGCAGTTTTGTAATCGATTTCACCGGCGCGGGTACCGTGTAGTTTTTGAGTTATTGAAAAACAGAATTGAATCGTAAGCATCAGTTTCTTTCTTTTCAATCTATGAGAATTCATCTAATTTTAATCCGATCGAATTTTGGACCTTTCCAATTTTTCACATTTTTACATAGAATTCAAGATGCACGGAGCATCACGGCATATTAATCTATAAAATATTCAAAGGCTGAGTGAAATTCAAGTTTGAAAAGAAGAATTTTCTCAATATGATCAGATGCGCACGATAATCTAGTTATAGTTTTATTATTTTCTATACTATATGTATATACATAGAAAGTTTCTTTATATTATTAATATACAGTCTTTTTGATATCGCTTCTTTCTCATATTCGAAATCCAATTTCTTCTTCTTTCTTCTTCTTCTTTCTTCTTCAGTAGATTTACAAATATATGGACGGACCTATTGTAGATTCTTCTATACAAATATGACTCGTATATATATATATATATATATATCTATCATCGACGTAGTACCTACCTACCTAGATGATTAGATTGTATACAACGCGAAGCAAAAGCAAGGTACAGGGTACGTAGGTAGATCATATCGAGTGACGTAATCCCACCTTATTCCTCAATGATCAGCATATTATACCCTCAGGGTCTATGACCTGGACCACAATAACCGCAACGAACAAAACAAACCTGCAGGCTATATACCCAAGTCTTGCGATCTGCTGCAGAACTCCCAGCAATTTTTTCCAATAAAATAAAAATTTAATAAAAAAAAAAAAATTAAATTAAATTAAAAACAGAAGAATAGAGAAAAAAGGAAATTAACAGACGGCGAAAAGAAAATATACTTATATATATATATATTCAAATTATAATTGGCGAAATCTTATTTTTTTACATCAAATATTTGTACAGCAAAAAAAAAAAAAAAATACAAAAAATACAAAAAATACAAAAAATTTTGGGACACTTTTTTTTTTTTCATTCTTTTTCTATTTTCTCTAGGAATTTTTATATACGTATTCTCGTTTATTGGCTTATTGGGTGATCATAATAAAATGATTAGATGAAAAAAAAAATTAACGAACAAAAAAAAAAAAAAAAAAAAAGGCTCCCTATATATACACATATTATGATCGCAGATAATTAGAAAGCTTAACGAACCTTTGAGTGGCGTGTAGTTATACTGTAATTAACATTTTTTTTTTTTTTTTTTTTTATTTATTTTTTTTTTTTTTTTATTTATTTCCAAATTAATTAAACTATAAATAAAACTGTATACAGATATATTATAATATATATCTGATAATTGAAACTTCTGTATTCGATGCTGTTGGTCAAACGAAATTAATAACTAATGCTTATCAATAGCCTGGCTCAATCGAGTTTGGCACTCCAAATATTATTCCTCATAAATAATAATTGGCTATACGTATACGTATGTATGTATATATGTATATATATAATTTATACAGGTATATAGGTATGTATACGCGGTAACTGTGGATACCGATTGAAAATCACTTCAAAAATTGGAATAATAACGTTATATAACTAACGTACTAGTGGTTGTAAATTTATTGATCTTTTTTTCTTTTTTTTTTTTTTCTTTTCTGAAAAATCCAATCAATGATTCGTGATTCAATGGTGTATAAAATGTATATGTATGATTTTAAATAATCTAAAAAAATATGAGAAAGAAAAATACATTTTTCTTTTATTATATTTTATTTTATTTTATTTTATTTTATTTTATTTTTTTTTTTTCAAATTAAACAAACAATCAAGTGAACGAATTAATCGAAATTTGATAATCAAAGCCATGTGCTATGTACATTGTACACTAAACGTAATGGATTCTGATCCGGACGAGTTGGACAATTCTAGAAACAGCCAATCGGCGCTCTGGATTAAAAAAATCCAGAGCGCCGATTGGCTGTTTCTAGAATTGTCCAACTCGTCCGGATCAGAATCCATTACGTTTAGTGTACATGCATAGGTGTATAGGTATATGAGAGATGTTTTTTATCACCTTTTAACGCGAATCGGATGTTTATATGTGTCATTTGAATTTGAAAACAGCTGTTACCACGTGGTAAAAGTACTTCGAGATTCTAACTTTGGATCATCGAGGTGAGAGTATAGAAAAATAGATGAAAATTAAATATACTATTCATTGGAGTATAAATCTATGAATTAATTTTCGACAAAATTTAACTCCGAACTTCCAAAGATACGAAAAATTTCGATCTATGTTTGTCAGAAATGAGCAAAAAATTTTCGATCTATTTCAGAAATGAAGAAAAATTTCATTCTTATAAGAAAACACATTCTGTATACTTCGACCCATGACTTCGTGGTGTCGTGAATAATTGGTATCATTCTGAGAACGTTCTTTTTTACAAAAAAAAAAAAATTGTTTAACACTGAATGATAATATATGCGCGAATTTCAAATATCGGAATTTTGAATCTCTGGTCTCTTTCGTTCGGAAGTTTTTTTTTTTTTTTTTTTACAATTAGGTAAATAATAAAAAAAAAGGTAAATTTTCAGAAAAATTCAACAAAAAAAAAAAAGAAAAAAAAATACACTAGTTTTTTTTTTTTTTTTTTTTAATTTACATAAATTCTCTTCAGAAATTTTTGAAATGTGAGTTTAAACATGCGTCTATCTCATCTCGTAACTCGTCTCTCGTCTATACGGATATACGTACGTATAGTTGAATGAGACTCGGATTAATTGATGTTTAGATATACTAAAGTCGTATCTCGTTTCTCAGCGCGGTTTCGTTTCGTTTCGTTTCGTTATACTACGGGTTAAGTTTATACAAGCTCAAATCCCCTAATGCCTCCTAATCTTATTGCCTTTCCTATATAAGCGCCTTTATCTGATTGTTATTATGACCAACTTAGAGAGAACTGCCCATACTCCACCTCCGCATCTCTATCCTTTCATTCCTTTCTTATAACCCATCAAAACGATGTGTGCCTTACTCTCTTCTTCACATTTCTCATTTGTATTTTTTTTTTTTTTTTAGACACGTTCATGTCACTTGTCAAAATTCATTCAACAACCTAAGTAAACACCTACATCTACACGCATGTGATGATCTCCAGTGAAGAAAGATTTTTTTTCTAGGGTTGAATTAATAATAATAATAATAATAATAATTGAAGAAGAAGATAATTAATTAGCTAATTAGTTAATTAGCAATAGAAACGTGAGATATATACTTGCGGGTAAATTATTTCGCCAAAATTATTTCAACCTAATTCAAAGTTCCAAATTTCGAAATTACTACGGCTAAATTACTAATTTCTTGATTATAATGAACAAGTTTTTAATTTTTTGATTTTTTGATTTTTTTTTTTTTTTTGGGACTTTCGGAATTATTACGAGATGATTCGTGCAGTAATCTGTTATTAACATGTTTGGTTGTACGAGCGCGTATAAACGAGCATATGTATGATAAATATGTTAATTAATTACATTATAGATCTTATAATTAATTAATATAATAATTTAAGAATTATATACTATGATATATATAGCGGGCTATTATTTACTGACTAATTGTACCAGGTCAACGATATTAGTGCAATCGGTTTAAAACCGTATAATATCTGTTCTTAAATCCTAATCCTAATCCACTCTATGCTATAAAATTGATATTTTATATTTTATTCCGAAATATATTATAAAAAGATACGATTATAAAATATACACGCAGTATTATATAGCTAGTAAGGTAAGCTAGGTTAATTTAATTGCCTTAATTAGCACAAGAATTTCTACACGAAATATATATATATATATAAAAAATTAAAAAAACTGGTTTTCTTACCTAATTTGTGTTTTCTGTTTTTTTTTTTTTTTTTTTTTTCTTCTTCTTCTTCTCTCTTCGACAAAAAACTGTCACGCTGTTCGATGTAATGATTATATTCGTGTGACATATAAATCGGATTTCTGTATATGTACCTGTGTACTTGGTCAATAAGGTATCGATGATGAATTACTATGAGGTAATCGATATCCCATAAGTTTTGTAAACCGGCTGACATACGATATGATGCGATTAATAAAAGCAAAGTCATAAGGAAAAGGTGATGAGATATCTATAGATCGTGTATAAATCGAGTAATATATAAGTAATCATTCCTAAAAGAGAAACTACACAGAAAGAAAGGGTAACTTGATTCAAGAAAATTTTGCGGTCCAAAAATGGAGACCGAAATTTTCTCGGATCAAATCAAAAATTTTTCTCGAACCAAGAAAATTGGCACAATTTTCTTGGTTCGAGAAAATTTTTGATTTGATCCGAGAAAATTTCGGTCTCCATTTTTGGACCGCAAAATTTTCTTGAATCAAGTTACCCTTTCTTTCTGTGTAGGAAATGAAATGAAAAGAGGAAAAACGTATGAAAAAAAATAAAAAAATAAATAAAAAATAAAATAATATGTATATAACAGAAAGCTGTTAACGAACTGATTTGAATCTGATGTACAGAAAATTGATTGAAATTTAATTAGCACAGCTCTTTCATTCGATTGATAATAATTATATATATATATATAGAAATCGATTGACCCATCCCTCGCGGTCGCAGCTGAATATCATTCACCGTATTATAATCTTTGGATTATTTATTTATTTTATTTATTTATTTATTTTTTTCTATATACCGATAATTAATTAATCGCATATCGCATTATTCCGGGATTGTGAAATCGACGCGTTTTAGAAATATAAACTATAAAATATGAGTTTGAGATCAACGATTCCAGTGTATAAATAAACAGCTATAACTAATCTTAAATAATTCTTATACTCATGTATTATCAGATATGTCGATTAGTATATTCGATATCCAACTGTTAAAACTAATAACGAAATACGGAAGAATGAATAAACAATTGAATTTTATTGGTCCATTCAAGCTATCCGGCATACCTGTATACATTATACGCGTTTAGCCACATGGTTAAATCATTATCAATTTTTATCGAATGGAAGAAAATAAACTGTAACAAGTTGCGTGATTTCGTTGAAATAGTTGGCTTATTACTCACTTTTGAAAATATATAGACAGGTATAACTACTCGAAATCAGTTTTTCGATCATATCTCGTAAACCGTTAACGATATTGAGATAAAAGTAAGGACTAAAATTGAAGCCAGTAAAATTTCCTATAAAAAAGATGAAATCAATTTTTTCTCTATCTTTATCGGTTTCGCTAATTATCACGTTTTTTTTTTTTTTTTTTTTTTTTAACTCTGATTTTTGGTTGTACAACGACCAAAAAATGTTAAGTTTGAAAATACGGCGAAACGAATGAAGATAGGGTTAAAATGTGTTAGATACTTTTTACAGGAAATTGAACGATCTTCATTTTTGTTTCTTACCTTTATCTCGATATGATTAACCGTTCTCGAGATATCGTCGTGTATACTTCGTGCTTGAAACGAATGAACTTTCTTCTACGCTCGTTTCGATACCCACCAATTCCTGAATCCTCGACTTCTATATGCCTTGGAGGCTTTGTAAAATGTCTAACAATAAGTGGAGAGTAAAGATACACGTGAAACTCGAGTTTATAATAGACTCCAGCCATATGGGGAAACACGTATTCACACTTGAATAGCGGCATAATAAGGAAGGAGGATGATGATCATTACCCCTCGATTATCACACGTTCTTATTATACGGAGAAAAGATATTCCCTTTTGCCTTATGCCTCTTCTTATATATATGCCGTGCATACATACTATAATATCGGTCCCGGCCATAATCGGTCCCCAGCTTGTCGCCCGGTTAAACTACCATGATAACTACATGGCCTCAGGTTTATTGGACCAGTTTAAGAATACCTGATACAGGTGTAGGTATGCACACCGATTACGAACCTTGGGATTTCGGATTTGGTTATAAACGTGATAGTTGGGTGCTGCGGCGTTATAGCCGAAGGATGGAAGAGAGACCATCCAAAGGCATTCAGCCGAAAAAGAGCGGGCTTCCTCTTCCTCTTCCTCTTCTTCTTCTTCTTCTTCCTCTTCTTCTTCGATATCTGTGATGTTTGGTTGAGCTGGGATCAGTTCAGGCATTAAATCTGAATCGATCGAATGATACGAGAAAGAGGAGAGGAGAGGAGGAGAGTAGAGGCGGATCTGCAACGGGTTGGAAAATGGTAATTGTTGACTGTGCCTTGAAGGGGATGAAGCCAAGGAGGAGTTTAAGAATTAAGTAAGGAATAGAGAAGAGTAGGAAGAAGCTGGTAGCCTCGGGGGTCATTTCAAAATGCAGTTAAAATATCGTAAATAAAAGGTGCCGGTGCCCTGGCGTAGCTCGAGGGGTGCGCAAAACCCCGGGTTATATATGAAAGGGCCTCTCTTTGTTCACTGACTAAAGCGGTATTTGTGCGAGTGTAGAGAGAAGTGAAGAAAAAAAATAAAACAAAATAAAGAAGAGCGAAGAGAGAAAAGGTAAGAGAGGGTGAAAAATAAACTACTATGGAATAACCGTACTGTCGGCAGGTGCGAAGAAGCAAAGAAGCGCAAACGCCCCAGGCGAGATACATTCTCATTCAAAGTGAAAGAGAAGAAGATGAAGAGGAAGAGGAAGAGGTGGAGGAAGAAGAAGAGGAAGAAACTCAGTTCTATGGTTCGAATGACGTTATTTTTCCGAGTAAAATAAGAATCCCTGAATCTAGCATATATGTATATTATGTAACACACGATCGTTTCACCTCTCGGCAAACAAGAATACATATCTACCTACTCCCCCCCCCCCCCCCCTAAATTTGGACCTATTGTAAAGTTTTCACGATGGCAGAAGAACCCAATATAAATATACCATACATATAGATATGCTGAAGTCTGTAGTAGTACGTAACGTTACGAGGGAATATCACCGGGTCGGAAAACCGGCGTCTTAATCGTTCCCCTAATCCTGAATACACATTCGAGTTTGCTTACCGTTGGTTTGAGCAACTAAACAGGATTCGAAGCCGGGAAATAATCGATCCATGCACGATTCAACGGAGGATAAGGAAAGGGTTGCCATTTATTGTTCGTTAACATTTTTCGCCTCACCGTCACCTTATCTTATCGGAATTCCTTTAACGCATCCTGCAGGATCAGGAACTTGTCTCAATGGAGATTTTCATGAAAAAAATAAAAAATTAAAAAAAAAAAAATATGTAAAGAACGAAATAACAGGAAAACCTTTATCGCATCGCTCTTCCTACATCGGACTGGGCAAGAATGTTGGTATTGTATCGTAACGTGGCCTCGTTTGTAGAAAGATATCGCCTGGAGGTAGGCCAAGCTAGAACCTGGAGAGGCATAGGTAGAGGCAGAGGCTGAGGTAGATGATACGAAACTGTTATCCAAACACCTGGGGTTTCTCCCCGGTACGAACTAAGGTAGGTATAAGCTCACGAAGCTAAACTCTGAAGCCTTAATTAGCGCGGGGCGACCTTGAAGCAGGTAATTTATTCCGGATCTTCCCAGTAACCCGAACTCTCCGTCGAGTCCTCCGATATGACTGAAGAGGTAGGAAAGTTTCGTCGAGCGAATCCCTAATGAGATAGGTTTTCCGGATCTTTGCTTTCGCCGCGGGTTTTCAAACAAGCCTCCGTTCTATAGTAATACCTACACACTACACCTAGGTGAAATAATTTAACAACAAAAGTAAAAATGGTCAAAATACTTCAAAAAGATAAGAAAACAAAAATTTTAATACCCTTAATCGTTAAACGATCATTTCGACGCCCGATACGAATAACAGCACATTTCAAATTCCGGGTGAAAAAGAGCACGTTTCAAATTCCGGGTGGAAAAGAGCACATTTCAGATTCCGGATGGAAAAGAACACGTTTCAGATTGAGAATGAAAAATAGCACGTTTCAGATTCACTCGAAAACTAGCACAATTCAGGCGAAGCGAATATCACTCATTAGTAAGTGTCAGGTAGGTTTATTATGAAATTGGAAATGCACAATTATGCACAAAAACTCGATTCAATTTTATCATTGAATGATTAATTCAATCTTATAATAAACCTACCCTGACACTTGCTAATAAGTAATATTCGGTTCAACCTGAATTGTGATAATTTTCGAGTGAATCTGAAACGTGCTATTTTTCATTCTCAATCTGAAACGTGTTCTTTTCCATCCGGAATCTGAAACATGCTCTTTTCCACCCGGAATTTGAAATGTGCTCTTTTCCACCCGGAATTTGAAACGTGCTCTTTTTCACCCGGAATCTGAAATGTGCTGTTATTCGTATCGGGCGTCGATTTATAATATTTATAATCATAACTCGCAGATGCAATGCTCAAAGAGAGTTGGTATAGGTACTAGCTACCCATCCACTTGACTAAAATGAGGAGTTAGGAATGATTTTCGACATCTGAAAATATACCGTTGAAGAAGTATGATAATGATGATAATTACGAAGGCCTTAAGCCTCCCTTAACGATATCTCAGTACCTTCGACTCTCTGAAAAGCTGATTACGTGTCTGACTGGTATTAAACCATACATATATAGATGTGTGTGTGTGTGTGTGTGTGTACAGAGATATACACCTGCGATCACGAGTGGAATGGATATAGGAAACTGGTTCCTCTTCATGGGGACGGGCAATAAATTCAAAACCTTTTTTCTTCTTCTTCTTCATCTTCTTCTTCTTATTTTATTCTCTTATTTCTTCTAACCATATGAGATGTCGTTGCTGTCTAAGTCAGGTCTTATATTTTTATCACCGGACGAATATATACTTACATGTTAATTCGTCCGGTGCGTTAATCAGGATCTGAAGGACAGGCTTATAAAACTAAGTAAGTATATACCTACTGTCTAGTTTAGTGGCTGAACCACATGTACGTATATATTATGGTGGTCCTTGATTCGGTCATATTCGAATTTTAATATGCTCCCATGGACTCCAACATTTCCAAATAATTATACAAAAGCATGGAGGTTCCTATCTCGATTCCAAACCTTCGGACTTTCCCAATTTGAATAAAATGAGAGTGTAAAAAAAATCAAGAAAAAAATAGTGAATATCTATAAATCCGTGAGAAAAAATTTAACTAGCATACTGCTTCACAATGAAACTATCAACCCTCGATGTATCTTGGGTTCGGAACAGGGAGGTAATTTGACTTATGGTTAGCCTAACCTTTTTCCTCGGAATTGATACCACGATATCATGCCTTGGGGGTAGTGTCTGGCACACACGCAACCAAGGCAAGGGCCGAAGAGCCGAGAGGGATACCTTGCAGAGTATCTTTATCGGAAGCAATTTTATTTATCTTCCTAGTCCTTAGCTGATGTTTTTTTTTTTTTTTCTTCTTCTTTCCCTTTCCTTTTCTTTTTCTTTATACTTTATGTGTATTTTTCTTACCTAACACACACACACACAGTACCTACATAATATACGACGATGAAGAGAGTCTCGAGTCTCTCCGTCATTTAGTTTGACGAATTTCTTCACTTCTTATTATACCACCACCATATATATATGGTGGTTCGTTTTATCGGGTCAATGTCGTGTCCCATAGACCCTGGGCGTTGCGTAGGCGTGCGTTTCTACCCTATATCGGACAATACCCGTTGTTCTCTGTCCCTTGTACCGTTTCCAAAATCCCATCCCTCTCACTCTCTCTCTCTATCTCTCTTTCTCTTTCTCGCTCTCTCTTTCAGATCAGTTCCCATAATTCTTTTAGCGTAGGGGAGTCGTTGCCGCCGGTGGCACTTGCCAGGTCGTAAATTCTCATGCTTGTAAATATAGATATCGCCACGCCAACGATTAATAACGTTCTGGTACCCATTATGTAATATACGACGCGCGAGGATCGATTTCTCTTTCTGTTTATATTTTTTGTCATTTTCCATTTATTTACCGTTTTGTTTTTTTTTTTTTTTTTTTTTTTATTAATTTGTCGCCGAGCAAATTTTCTTCTTCCCCTCAGCACTCGTCGTAGAGCGGAAACTAAACCCCTATATGTAGACATCAGATACAGTATTATCTCTCCAAGTCTGCAGCAGTCTGCACACTGTCTGTCTGTGTGTGACTCTCTCATCCGGTAACTCCTACTGGTTAACGACTGCTCGAACCTCTTCACGCGTGCGAAACCGCCACCACTTTGCAAGTAACGCTTCTCGAGATGTGTTCACCTCGTCTGTAACTCGTAAGTTGGTCCTTTGCCATTATACTAACGCCCGCAGCATCACCGCCTTCTTGATCTTTGCCACCGAAGACGAAGGCGCATTTACACACGCGTTTCGAATATATATATGGAGTTTAACCCTTAAACTTACCCAAAATTCGACGTACAGTTATAGTCTTTATCCACGATTTGTTCTATAACGAAATATATACGTATTTAGGCGAAAAACACCGAATGGTGACAGCGGTGGGATACGGAACACGCGCTCTATGTTACACGCGCTTATCCTACCGGCCTTCGATATCTCTACTAATTAATAATTCACCTCTCTCTCTCTCTCTCTCTATCTCTCTCTCTTTCTCTCTCCGGGACTCGGGATAAAATTCTGGAGTTGTGCGAACGCTGTTTTTTCAGGTATCGACCAACGAACGAAGGGTGCTCGGCAGTCGCGATCAGTTATTCGACGGTGGGTCTTTTATCTTGGCTCTCTGCAAGAAGTCGAGCACTCTGGACACGGAGAGAGAGAGAGAGAGGAAAGAGGATAGATTGAAGAGGGAAGAGGAAAGAGGAAAAAGTGAGAGCGATAGCAGCAGCCTGCTTGGTAATAATTGACGGGCACGCCTCTCGGTGCAAAGATGTTGTAAAAATGTGGCGTCCCTTGGCTCAGCCAACGACCCAGCTGAGGCGTCAGGGTTCTGATAAGTAATTCAGATCCCGGACCGGTTCGTCCCGCTTTCCTGCCTTCGGCCTTCAGCCTCTTCCTCGACTGAGTCCCGTGATTGGGTAAAATTCGGGCTTAGAATGTCAGGAAAAATGGCAATGTTGAGGAAATTGAAAAAGCTATACTATTAACCGAAATACACGCATCGAAGTATTCCACGCTCAGCTCCTCATCCCTGTCTATAACATCTTATGGATAGATCGAAGATTTAACAACGATTTATCAACCCCCGAACGTTCAGGGAACAATGCAGTTCAGTTTGGAGGGAGGGAGGGGGTACGTTTTGAATAGAGGATGAGGTAAAGTTGGCTAAACTCTCGCAGGTTTGCTCAAAACTTTAACCAGATATATTCTCGCGACTCTTTAGCCTTACAGCCTCTCCTCGACTGATCGTTATAGCCGTATAACTGGCCGTGACTCTCTCGCCGCCTACGAGGATAATAATATGCAAATTAATAGCTGCAGTCAAGACCTCTCCCCCCCCCCCCCCCCCCCCCCCCCCCCCCCTCTTAGTTACTTCCTTACTTCATTCTCATGGTCCTCGTTGTCGCCGATTGAACTTTCGCCCTCGTAAAATTTCTGAATCCTTCGAGTTTCCCAGAAACCCCGGAATGAGGAGACGAGAACGGGGTCTCGGGGGGCTCTGGCTGAATATTGTTCCATTCAAACGCTTTGTTATAACGACAAAGCCGCATATATATATACTTCGAGAGACAAAAATCTTCTCTATATACCTAGTATACCTGATCCTTTAGATTTGAGAATTTGAATTTATATAAACTACAAATAGATTTATTATTAAATTAAACATTCGATTATCATTATCACTGTCTCAAAATCTCGTTATAGTTTATCCTATGCTAGATCCATCAGATAGAAATACTTCAGCCTGGAGGCGCCAAGACTAGCAGTCAATGCATCTGCGGTCTTATAAACATTCGAGTTCTGTTCTATGTCGAAAACTCTCTAAGTTAAATAAAAGGGCTGACCGCGGTCTCCGGGATCCGAATTTAACGAAAATCAGAACCGATGAAATTTCAGCGTTAAATTCCTGAAATTTTGTGTGTAGATGTCTCTTTGAAATGTCCCTGTGTGTAACGCGAGACGGTTCGAAAAGTGGGAAAAAAAAAAAAAAATGTTCTTAGTCATTTTCCGAAAACTCATTCTTCCGCTTCTATATTTCTTCTTGCGGGAGAAGCTGACTTACGATCGTTGAAAGATAAGATCCAGCCGTCGCGTCAGGTCCGGTCGTTAGAAAGGGAATAAGGTGGAATCCGTATGGCGGCCGAAGTGCACTGAGACGAAATAAATAAATCGTAAAAAATTTACTGCCTTGAAATAGTAGTACATGGTTTGTTAGCTGCGCCTTGTTACACCTATAGGTAGTACGTAACAAGATCCAGGTTCTAGGGTTAGTAGGGTATCTCTATCAAACGCGTTTCGTCGACTGGGAATGTGCCCAGGCTTATAGGTAGGTGGTATACCGAGAGACAATTTTCAATTTTAAGATACATTCAAATTCCGAGAAAGTTTTTCCGAATCGGATGAATAGACAGTCCGACCTCTCAATAAGCACGCCCGCAATAAGAACTTCTCGCTCTAGCACTACCCCCACTCCAAGCTCGAATTGCACTTACGTGCGAATGAGAGAGAAAGACAGAGAGAGTGAAGAGTGCACGCATGGTGCACTCGAATTCTTGGAAAAACTCTACCCCTTGGAAGCTTTCCTTACGGAAAATACACTCAATTTTTGAGTGTAAACACTGAATTTTCGGTGTGAAACTCTTAAATTGGGAGTTGACTTTCAAATTTCGAGTGTTGAACTCCCCAATTGAGAGATGACTCACAAATTTCGAGTGTCGAACTCCCAAATTGAGAGTTGTTTCCCAAATTTCGAGTGTCGAACTCCCAAATTGAGCGTTGACTACTAAATTTTGAATGTCGAACTCCCAAATTAATATTTTACTCCCAAATTTCGAATATCGAACTCCCAAATTGAGAGTTGACTACCAAATTTTGAGTGTCCAACTCCCAAATTGAGAGTTGACTCCCAAATTTCTAGTGTCGAACTCCCAAATTGGAAATTGACTCCCAAATTTTGAGTCTCGAACTTCCCAATTGAGAGTTGACTCCCAAATTTCGAGTGTCGAACTCCCAAACTGAGAGTTGACTACCAAATTTCAAGTGTCGAACTCCCAAATTGAGATTTGACTCCCAAATTTCGAGTGTCGAACTCCCAAATTGAGATTTGACCCCCAAATGAGTGACACCCAACAGAGTGTCAACACTCAACTGAGAGTCAACACCCAAGTTAGGTGTACTTTCGTACACCTTAGTTGAGAGTCACTACTGAGTGTTATTTCAAGGGTTATTTTGAGTCTTCTTTTGAGTGTTTTTTTTTTTCCGTAAGGGTCTTGCGTTCTTATTAAGAGGTCGGACTGTACTTCGAAAAACTGTCAGTCGGTGATATTGAAATTCGGAACTCCAACCGAACCCGGCCTCGCTCGTGTCATTTTCCTATCATTTATCACCCTTATTGTCACTATACCCCGTTCTATCATTTCAACGAATAACACATCTCAGATTAGATGATCGGATATATAATAACCAGCCCCGTGTACCTGGTGTAATTTCGGGTTTATCCACTCGGGAATGACTGATCATGTATGTCATAAACTTTAGTATAAACTATGTCAACCGAGTCATTAGGCAATGAGAATAAATACTAGAATTTTACCCCGTGCCTTTTATACCGGGCATCAATTATGGCTAATCGTTATCTATCGCCCGCTATCCAAACAGCGAAATATAATTCGCGTTTAGGTACTATAACCGATCAGACGTACGTTTTTATTATACTATTGAAAAACAAATTGGGGGTGAAAATCCTAGGCGAATTGCCGACGATGCAATGCAGAGATACGGGGAATCTGCATAGGTAAAATTGTTTCACGCTTTCCTTATACTAATACTACTATACGAATACATCGTGGTAACCTGGTGTGCCAGATATGTATACCTTAGGTATAAGGAAGGAGGTGAAGTTACATGTGAAAAGTACCTACTCAGAGGAGGCAGTGAATTTCAAATAGTTTTCAACTCAAGACGGTTTTAGTACCCTAACGTAGGTTATACACCCTTACAGACACACATGTATGGGTATGTATATCCTATATACATGACTCAGACCTGCAGAAACTCATCCTTATTCCTTACCGCACTGAGATGGAAACGAGCGAATGCAGTACGCAGACACTATCGGCCCAAACTTTCTCAACGATTACATCACGGTGACATTTCATTACATTTTTATCAAACCTCGCGCGATATCCTAGCATTTCTATTCGCAGTCATATTGTAGTGAAGTTTACCTTATGGCAAGAAGAAGAAGAAGAAGAAGAAGAAGAAGAAGAAGAAAAGAAAAGAATTCAGGAAAACTAGAATAGATGCGTGTAAATAAAAATAATGCTCGACGATATAGAGGAAGACATTTTCAACCCCTTGAATCTTCTTCTTTTATTGGTTTTTTTTTTTTTTTTTTTGTTACGTCATCTTCAATCCATCCCTTGGACATCCAACTGGGAAACTGACGCGAGATATTTTGGCACAGTCGCGAGGAAGGAGTATAAGGTACATTTACCAGCTGCTAGGGACCTGCTGCAGAATCTCCAGGACTATTGCCGATGAATAATGTATCCGGGATGCTGGCCTCAATCCTGACCACCCATATACCCCACCTACTTCGTGTTATGTTTGTTCGATTCTGAAAATCGGTTTTTATATTCTTTCCTTGGATCAGATTGATACTGCATTTATTTCACGATTCATAGTCGTAATCGATTGAGAGAGAATAATTAAGAGTTACGATGTGCGTAAAGTTCGATTTTTCGTATCACTTCAACTTAACGCGCGATGTGTTGAAAAAAAAAATAAAAAAAAACTAAGTCCGATAAACGTGCAAAAGATAATTCTCGACTCGTGTAGGTGTAATATTGTCACTTTTGCTTCACTCGGGTGAAAAACTTGACAGTCGTTCGAGAATCAACACTTTCCGCACTGGTATCGAAAAGTACTATTTTAGTTGGAATAATTGGTGCGTGAAATTTTCTGTATTTTAATTTTTTTTTTCTCTCTTTTCTAATACGTGCCTACATTGTTATAGTTTTAACTGCAGGAATATAGAGCTCCTCGTAAATTAATACTTTTGTACCCTGTTACTCCGATAGCCGTTGAAGGGCGGAGGCAGGATTATAAATGCGGCTTTACGTCGCGGGTGGGTAGGTAGCTAACTTTTAATTGGAATGAAAACAAAGGTTTGGTTCGTTTGGGTGTAATATCATCGCCCATAGGAATTGTTTGTATACTTGTATGAAACTCAATCTACTCGCTATTAAACGACGCAATAATATTATTATTCAGGTGGCTGTTGTGTGTTACTCTTCATTGTTTAAATATTTATTCAAAAAATATATATAGAGAGAGAGAGAGTGTGAGAAATGAAAATATATACACAAACAATTTATTTTTATTTACTGACGCAAATATTACCTTTCCATCTCTCTCTCTCTCTCTCTTTGCAAAGGAAAACATGATAGTTTCGAATTTTCAAAAGCCCGAACGGTCGAAATTCTGAATTTCAATATTCCGAGTCCACATAGTCGATTTGAAAAATTTTGAAAATAACAATTTCGTAACGTATCAACCCGCAGCAGCTCCGATAGTTAAACGACGTGAATCAGTAATACAATCGGTATATGGAGGATTTATAACGGAATTAGTATGTAGGACTGTATTCCAATCGTATCAAAGAAACTACGTGAAACGGGGTTTGTCACGTGAGAAATGCCCTTTCGTTTTTGCCGCTAAAGGTTGGCTTAAACGATTAGTTATCGAGGGTGGTGCAGAGAGCGCTCATGTGATCCTGTTACTTAATTAGGGTTAAATTATGCAGGTCTGGTCGAGAGAGAGACTCACTCAGAGAGCTGAACTCGAGTCGTTTCATTCGTTCGTTCAGTCAAGGACGCTAATACTGTCAGATTATATACTCGGATAAATTATATTCGCGCACAAACGCCCCTTATGCAAAAACAGAAAAAAAATAAAATAAAAGAAAAAAAAATGTATCAAACTTTCGGACTGCAAAGAGAGGAGCACTAGGATGAAAAAATGTGCAAGCCAAGTACGTAGCTTCAACGTATATTACTCAATCCACTCAATTCACACTTTATCAAAGGACCGAAGATATTATTTCATCACGGATAATATTATCGACACCTATATAATATGAACTAGAGAAAGCATAGAGCGTTAGGGGAGGAACGTGCACGCCAAGTACGTAGCTTTGTATTACTCCCTGATTTCACCTATTCTAGTTATTTCACAACGGATTATCGACACCTAAGGAATCAAGGACAATAAATTGTGAGACAGGAATGTGCCCGCCAAGTATGTAGCTCGGTATTATTATACCTGATCTGAATTATTCTAGTTATTTCTTGACGGACTATCGATATACTTGGTGATTACCAACGATCGCAAGGAATGTGGCCGCCAAGTACGTATCTCCGCGATTTTGTCCTGATATCTTTTTTTAGTTTTTCGAATGTTTCTTTGACTTCCAATTTCTAATTATTTTGTTTACCTCGATTCTTCAACACCTGAGGACATGTCGACGACCGATACGAATAACAGCACATTTCAGGTTCCGGGTGAAAAAGAGCACGTTTCAAATTCCGGGTGGAAAAGAACACGTATCAGATTGAGAATGAAAAATAGCACGTTTCAGATTCACTCGAAAACTAGCACAATTCAGGTTGAACCGAATATTACTTATTGGCAAGTGTCAGGTAGGTTTATTATAAGATTGTATTAATCATTCAATGATAAAATTGAATCGAGTTTTTGTGCATAATTGTGCATTTCCAATTTCATGATAAACCTACCTGACACTTACTAATGAGTGATATTCGCTTCGCCTGAATTGTGCTAGTTTTCGAGTGAATCTGAAACGTGTTCTTTTCCATCCGGAATCTAAAATGTGCTCTTTTTCACCCGGAATTTGAAAAGTGCTCTTTTTCACCCGGAATCTGAAATGTGCTGTTATTCGTATCGGGCGTCGATGTTATGATGCTCTTGCACATATGGTGTTTCCGTAGTATTATACAAGATCGGTATCTATCGTAGCGATAACAAATACGACAGGAGAGGTTTAGAGATGGGGTATTCGTAGCAGCTTGACTTTGTCGAAACGTCGGTGAGACAGTGAGTTATTGGACGGTTAATTATCCGTTTTTTATACCCTTGAATTATCGTCGGCGTCGGATCTCGCGTCGCACCAGGAGGGGTTTGATATATCGTAGTTCTCATTTTAACTCAACGGAATTAACTATATATATATATATATATACATACGCGTCGTATTTAAACGTGCAATAATAATAATATCTTGACAATAAAGAATTTTTCAAATTTTCTCACTACTAGGTATATATTTCGTTTATATTATTATATCGCATTGTAAAATGAACGACGACGAAATATTAAAGTGTCATAAAATGAAACGCCGCGCTGCGCGTTATATAAAAATAAAGAAAAACCAAGAAACGTTCGCATTCTTATACGCTTATAGTATAGTACTACGACTATAATAATTTCATATGGACGAATCCACTTACATACGATCATGCATCTAAAGGTACCTATATGCCGCGCAGGATACGAGTGACAGAACGTAAAGTTTATGTTATTCTTGATCGCGTTTTCCCACGCGACATATACATACCTAACACCGCGTCGTGAGCTCAAAGTGTAAGCATCAAACCGCGCGCGCGAGTGATGGAAAGAAGAGAAAAATAATAATAATAATAATAATAATAATAATGTTAATAATAAGAAGTAAAGTATATATAAGGGATAAAAACCGGCTGTTTTTCTTTCAAGCCTCGGGGAAAAATATCTAATGGTTCATTTAATGGACACTAAAACGCAGCCGCAGTTTTCATCGCCTCGTTTCGTATACCGCTCTCTAGCTAGTAGGTATATATACCTACGTGTGCGCTCAGCCCTTTTTCTTTATCCATACTTTTCAACCTTTGGATACGGTATAACTCATATTCCTATATCTCCTTCTTCACGAGTTCACCAGCCAGTTTAAACACTGAGACAAAGTTACCATATCCCCCATATCCTCATACAGCGGTTTTGCCTCCGCACTTATGGCCCATGGTCGTGCATGGTATAACATATGCGTTCTCGTACTGTTATCTTTACCTCTTAACAATAATATTACTCTTGCACCGTCCCCCCCCCGCCCCTCCCCCGTATTATCACACTCTTTCTCTTTTATTTCATCTCTTCGCTCGTTCGTTTTGCCCATATAACTTCTCATCTCATATATATATTATAAGGTATACAGATTTCTTTCATATATGTGCTGAATTTTCGAAATCGTCAACAAGTCGAGGCTTATAGAACGATCCAGCAGGTTTTCAATATAATAATGAAAGAAAAAACGAGGATTAGATCGGATGAAAATTATAAACGATATCGCGATTAGGTATACATATCCATGTTGAGCGAAGAATAAGCAAAAAAAATAGAAAGATGAATTAGGAATTATTCTATAAACCGATTCGATATATTATGATGAATTTATATACGGATGCATAAATCAACCCTGCGTAAGAGGTAGTATAATATTATATATGTGGGGGTATATTTCTACAGAATATATTATAACCTGATGTAGAGGAGAGAAATAAAGGTTCAGTGAACCGATAATTCGCTGTAGAAAATATATACCGAGAGATTGGAATTACAACAAGCTCGATGCACGGTGATGTGGTACGGGTAGAAATCGAAGTGTACTTCACTCCTCGAAGCTTTCGGTGGTTGAAATTAACTTTAAAGTGCACACTTCTTGACTCATGGGCACAAGTTTTATACCAGCGCCATTTCTATCCGGAGGATATTTCATAGAGGGTTTGAATCCTGTAGGTGCGCTCAGGGTAGGGTAGGGTAGGGTATAACTCCATCGGGAAATCGTGGCGCTATTCATATACACAGTGAATCGTGGGATCAACGAGTTCTCACCGTTTCTGTTTTCCTGGTGAAAACTCCTTCTTTCCTTATATATATATAATATTATAGACTTTTTTTTTTTTGTTTTTTTTTTTTTCGGGAAAAGATTTTTATCAAACTCATTTAGAAACCATGGGAATAATATGCATGCATGCATGCTGCTCCTGTCGTCAATTGGTGTAAAAATATCAAATAACGAAAATTAGAGAAGTGAAGTCCTACCTACTAGACGTGGAAAGAACAGATCTGAGAACGAGACGCGTATGGTTGTATCAGAGCATCAGAAACACCGTACAAGTTATCACCGTATAGGTACCTACAGAATTTCTAAACCAAAGTTTCTAAACTTCAAGTTCGAAGTTTCTTAGGAGTACCAGGATACCATAAAACTAGGAGATCGCTGACTTGGGATAACTGTTATGGTCGGTATACTTGAGCAGCTGCCTTTACCTCAATCTCAATCTCAAATTCTATACCTACTATATCCACCGATCGAACTACCTAGAATTTCGTAATATATGTTGGACAGAGGAAATATCGCAAGCTCCGTATATTTTTCTAACCATCGCTACTACATTGTCTGTTATGCGAAATTCTGCACCTGGGATAACACATGGAGTAAATTTATGCAGGTTTTTTATATATCAAATTCAAATTCAAATTCGATCATATATATATATATATGCATATAGTATAACGAGCTTGAAAAGCCAGGTTCAAGGACCCAGCCTGAAAGATGAAGGAGCTGAGAATGCGTTCATCCCTGATTGAAGTCACGTCTGCATTTCGTTCAATAAAGGCTTGTTAAATTCAATTTATTGCTCTCCATACATATAAGTGCGATTCTCGTCGTATCAGATGCCTTGATCTTCGTTTTGTTTTCTTATTTCCTCTTATTATCATATATGTGTACATCTCCTCATTCTGTTTACAAACCAAATTAAGATCCAGCTCGCGTTCATGACTTAATCTCCGATCTGCCGCACATCGGACTATTACGTTGCATATGTATTCGAGTTTGTTGAATAATTAACTGATGAATTTGATGAATTTGATGAACCCTATAAGAAAGGTCGCAGCAAGCCGAATGGAAAACAGAATGATTAGTACTAGGGAAAACATGGTCTTAGGTCGCTCATCTGATAATGAGAAGAGAGCTGCGCACCATCAGGGAGAAGATTCACTGCGTGTAATTCCACGTTCTCTATATGCTCGGAGACATGAACCCGTCAACCTGGAGGCACTCCTGGTGTATGTCTGTTCCCAGCATGAGCAAGAGCAGCACACCTAGCAGAGTTGATTTGATTAGTCTGATTTATCGAGACACTTTGAATCTTAACGAGACATTGTATCCTCGCTTCTATATCTATCTATGTACCACTTAATTCTAGCGAGACTAGACCGTATCAATTTTTGATGAATCTGACGAGTTTTAGAATAAGATGAATAAGATGTGAAATATGAGGATGGTAGGTGCCTTTAGGCGGTTGAATTGACCTTTAAATTTATTTATGAGATATATGCTGACTCCATAGACTTTACGAATTACTTACAAGGTCGGATATATACTATATGTGATGGAAGTGGTGAAAATAACCGATTTCGAAACGATCATGCACGGAAAACGTTGTGCGATGCATCGAGAGATCTTATCCTTTCTTCGTATATCGGTGTCGACGTGCGTTATTATACCACAGGGATACTTAAGCCTGGAGCACAGACTTTTCGTTTCGGCTCACCTACAGAGATCGTGACCAGTGTACAGTCACTCACACGCAGCACCGACCAATCACAGCTATGTGTGAACGATCGTGGCGCCTGTAGGTGAGGCGAACACGGAACACGAAAAGTCTGTGCTCCAGGCTTTAATGCCCGGGTATAATGTCAGACATCAGATTCCCCATGTATATAAGTATGGTGAAGAAAAATTCTAAAATCTATCCCTTTTCTCATATTACCATAGTAGTGGTATAAAACGACGCCCAGTACGAAAAACAGCACATTTCAGATTCCGGGTGAAAAAGACCACGTTTCAAATTCCGGGTGGAAAAGAGCACATTTCAGATTCCGGGTGGAAAAGAGCACGTTTCAGATTCCGAGTGAAAAAGAGCATGTTTCAGATTCCGGATGGAAAAGAACACGTTTCAGATTGAGAATGAAAAATAGCACGTTTCAGATTCACTCGAAATCTAGCACAATTCAGGCGAAGCGAATATCACTCATTAGTAAGTGTCAGGTAGGTTTATTATGAAATCGGAAATGCACAATTATGCACAAAAACTCGATTCAATTTTATCATTGAATGATTAATTCAATCTTATAATAAACCTACCTGACACTTGCTAATAAGTAACATTCGGTTCAACCTGAATTGTGCTAGTTTTCGAGTGAATCTGAAACGTGCTATTTTTCATTCTCGATCTGAAACGTGTTCTTTTCCATCCGGAATCTGAAACATGCTCTTTTCCACCCGGAATCTGAAATGTGCTCTTTTCCACCCGGAATTTGAAACGTGCTCTTTTTCACCCGGAATCTGAAATGTGCTGTTATTCATATCGAGCGTCGAGAAGTAGTTGGTATAGAGACGTACGCGGAGTATGAATATTTTTCTGCGTTGATAGAATTTTTTTTTTTTTTTTGTATCGATAATAATTTGCCCTCGTATTCATCGAGTCGTTATATATAGGAGTATTGGGATATTTTTTTTTAATTTATTTTTTTCATCTCTTACATATCGGTGCATATCAATTTTTGATTATTATTATTCATGAATTAAAATTTGGGAATTCGTGTAAAATTTATGTGAATTTTTTCAGAATTCTTTTTTCTCGAAATTCCAACTTTTTCTTAAACAAACCTCCGTATATCTCAAAAGTACCTATATAAGATCATACAAGAAAATTTTGGAGACAAAAAAGTTGCAGTTTCGAATCAATTTTGGGAAATTTTTTTTTTTTTTTTTGGGGGGAATTTCTCAAATCCCAGAAATACCAATTTTTATGAAAAATATACAAAAATTGATTTTTCAACCAATATACGTTACTTTTGACTTGCCTCAATAATTTACAGAAAATACTCTCAAGTGTTGATAACAACCGTATATTTTATATAATTATATAATATGGTGGAAAAATTTTTCCCCACATTCTGCAGCCCGAGGTCGCCTTTATCGCGTCCTTCGACGCTATTTGATAATGATAATTCACGCTCATCACCATATAACGCGAAATATTCGTCATCGATGTTTTATGCCGTGGCTTGAATAGACCCATTACCGAATAGAGAGGTTAATTGCTACTTTGCATAATAATTCAATAAAAGCAAAAAACCCGAAACGAGAAGCCTGCTGCAGGAGCGGGCTAAGTGCTACCCTACAGAACCAACGGCACCCCTGCAACACGGCGAGGAACTGCGACTGACAAGCATACATATTTATTGGTGGAAAAGAAAAAAAGAAAAAAGAAAAAAAAAAAAAAAAAACGAAAAGAAAAGAAAAAAAAACAAACAGGAAAAATTAACAATCAACACATTCAATGCATATATAGACATAGTGTTAGAAAAAATTCTAAACTAATTATCTGATAAAAATCGAGCTTGATTAACCCCCGTTCTATGGAAAATTAATTTTTCCTTATTTCAACGAAGAATTAAAAAAAAAAAAAATTGTATCAAACGAAAAACACCGGAGGTTTAAAATTCGAGAACTTGAAATTCGCGCGTGGATATCGTATCGAAGCCAATAGTACTAAGTGGTCAAATTAATCGTCTTGAAATGCACTTTTTGGAAGAAAAAAAAAAAAAAAAAAAAAAAAAAAAGATATTCAAAATCCTATACCAATTATTTATTACATCGATTTGAGTAGTACATAAGTTAAAATTTGGTTCTCGATTTAATGATCTGAGAAATAAGACGAAATTTTGTTTGTCACTTTGAGCTTTCGGGAATCTGGATTTCCGGATTTTCCAATCTTAGCTATTATAGACTCGAAAGTGTTTCTTAAAATTCGAAATTTTGACTATTCGAGGTTGAAAAAAAAAAAAAAAAAAAATTCGTAAATCCGATCTGGGCCTTACTTTGTCTTGTATCTGTATAATATAATACATAAATCGAGGGGCTATTCACTCAAACTTTTGGTGTACAAGTGATTCCGTGATTTCATATGATTTCGCATGATTTCATATGATTTCAACTGATTTTTTTATATGATTTCAACTGATTTTTCATTCGATTTCATTTCTAATTCTGGATGATTTCTGCTGATTTCCGATTATTTTGCAGTGATTTCAAAAAACTTCAGCTGAATTCCAGTGATTTTCAAAGTATATCGAAGAATTTTCGCTGATTTCCAGTTGATTTCTCAGTAATTTTTTATGATTTCAAAGCGATTTGTTGTCTGATTTCAACTGATTTCAAACCAGGGTGTACAACTGATTTCAAGAGTGAATAGCCCCTCGATATAGGTATACCTATATTTAATATTATACACACATACACATGTGTGTGTGGGAGTTATATTTATATCCTATACTTAATTTGACGATATATATGAGGTATTCCACGCCGTTTCGAACGGTCAAAAAAATCACCGCTTCCGAAAAAATCGTAATTTGGTCCTCGAACACAACTATATCGAAAGAATTTTTGTGAATTTTTTCAGAATTTTCGGATTGCATTTGTGGATTTTTTCCAAATTCCAACTTTTTTTACAAACTTCCGTATCTCAAAAGTATAAGATCCTACAAGAAAATTTGTGAGACACAAAAGTTGCAGTTTCGAATCAACTTTCTGAAAAAATTTTTTTGGGAATTTCTCGAATCCCAAAAATAGCAATTTTTATCAAAAATACACAAAAATCGATTTTTCAATCAATACGTCACCTTCGATTTGCCTCGATAAATCACAGAAAATACTCTCAAGTGTGGAGAACAACCCCGTATTTTTTTTTGAGATGGGTGGCGCAATCGTTTGGAAGATATGCTTTATTAATTTTTTTCTCAGAAGAAAAAAAAAAAATTTCAGAAGAAAAAAAAAAAATTTCAGAAAAAAAAAAATTAATAAAGCATATCTTCCAAACGATTGCGCCACCCATCTCAAAAAAAAATACGGGGTTGTTCTCCACACTTGAGAGTATTTTCTGTGATTTATCGAGGCAAATCGAAGGTGACGTATTGATTGAAAAATCGATTTTTGTGTATTTTTGATAAAAATTGCTATTTTTGGGATTCGAGAAATTCCCAAAAAAATTGTTTCAGAAAGTTGATTCGTAACTGCAACTTTTGTGTCTCATAAATTTTCTTGTAGGATCTTATACTTTTGAGATACGGAAGTTTGTAAAAAAAGTTGGAATTTGGAAAAAATCCACAAATGTAATCCGAAAATTCTGAAAAAATTCACAAAAATTCTTTCGATATAGTTGTGTTCGAGGACCAAATTACGATTTTTTCGGAAGCGGTGATTTTTTTGACCGTTCGAAACGGCGTGGAATACCTCATATATATAGCGTCGTAAAAATCACATTATAACGCGTCTGTAATATCTGTCATAAACCAAAAAAAAAAAAAAAAAAAACCCAATATTTTCATAATTAATATACACGCGTCGCCCACGCATCTAGCTCGTATATAGTATAATATGGTATATATGAGTAAAAGAATCAGAATCGTGATTTAGGTCTCATATTTTCATTCCGTATTCTGTATATATATATATATATATATATATATATATATATTTTATTCTATTCATATTTTATTTCATTTTATTTTTCTGTATACTTATATATATATATATATATATATAAGTATACAGAAAAATAAAATGATGATAATAAAATTCATAATGAGGTAAAAGGAATCGTCGTCGCTCCTATCTCTGGAGCAAATGAGTTTTCCCCGAATGAATGATCGTAGTGGGTGTATATATATATATTTATATAAATATCGAATATATATATATATATATACATCAACGATTCCTAAACGGGTTTATAAATATCGGTACATTGAAAAGTAATCGACTGTATAGATATATAGATATATATATATATATATATCTATATACGTAATAATAATTCTTATACCTTTCACTATCGCTGATTGTTTATTATATTGCGTAAACGTATACCATCATTGCGCGATATAATTCCGTAAGATATCGCGTCACTAATGCCATAAGGTCGTAAGCGCCAAAAAAAAAAAAAAAAAAAAAAAAAAAAAAAAAATTTCGTGTTTTTGGTGGCAAAATCTTTTTCGTGCCATATAACATCGTTTGGGCTTATCCGCAAAAAAAAAAAAAAAAAAATTTTTTTTTTGCGCTTACAACCTTATGGCATTAGTGACGCGATATAATCTCTAAACGAATTTAGATAATAATACTCGGTAGTATATTAGAATTCGATCTTGCCAAATGACAGCCACGCAGCAACAGCTATCATGTTTAATTCAGAGTTTAGAGTTTAGAGAATTTAGTTTAGGTAATGCAATATTTAGTACATCCCACACATCGCGTTGTCGCGGGCCCTAAGGCGAATTTATACAATAAACTATATACCTACCCATGCAAGCCCACTTTAATTCTTATAAACATCGTACTATGATCGACGTCTATTCATTTCTGATGAGAACTAAAACTCGTCGTGTATATAATATTATATATGCACATAAATTATTATAAAGAATTATATTCAGTTATTCGATAGACTGTATTTTTCTTCTTCTTCTTATTCGTACATTTTTTTTTTTTTTTTTTTTCTTGTAATTCAAAAAATTGACGGCATTCACTTCGGTGCGGTTCAGTTTTTTTTTTTTTTTTTTTTTTTTTTTTTTTTACGGGTGTAACTCGGCGTAATCCAATTACATCAGAGCTAACTGTATATATAACTAATGAAATAAGTCCTATGAAAAAAAAACGTGATTCAGTATAGTTCGTGGCCATGTAAGCCGGCTATCGCGTGCGACAATTCGTACCATGGGACATTTGGGGTTTCTTATTAAATAAGGGAAAAACTGCAGAGGGAAATTCTCTTCAAGGTATAAAAATTGTCGATTGAATATTCGAAAAAAAAAAAAAATTGGCTAAAAATCGGTAACGAGAAAAAAAAAAAGAAACCACCGAATCGATTGATTCCGAAATTCGATCAGATTAAAGTTGGATCCAATCCCCGCATCGATCGTATGAAAATATTGTCAAAAATAAAAATCGAACGATTTTCCGATTCGTTCGGGTTTTTTTATCTCTAGTATATTATGACAACGTCAGTTATGAATTTGGCATATCGCCTATGGCGCAAGAAACAGACGTTTATAATTTAATTAATACCAACGTGTCGCACGAGAGAGGATGCGCAACGATGTCGTACAAATTCATCAAAGGAATTCGAAGTCTATATATAATGGGTAACCGTAGGGCCAAGGGCTCGAATAAACTCAACGGAACTCGAGAAATGACAAGGGATTTAATGACCTTAACTGGCACCGGATGTTCCTAGGTAGCGTTAATTATTAGCGTTCTATAAAATTGCGAGCTTCTTTTCGGCCGCATTGGGTGAAATTTTACTCTTTTTTTTTTTTACCAAAACTGAATTTTCGAACGAGAATAAGAAGGACAAGGAACATAAGAAATCAACTGAATTATAGCCATATGGATGTACGCGATCGGTTGACCCTCTTCGACCTACGTGACCTTCTTGACCTCCGGTTCGTTTGCCCTCTAGAATCACCCTGCACCCCCCCACCCCCCTTCCATCGAAAAAATAGAGAGGAAAAAAACTTTTTATTGGGACCCTCTCGCGATGTTTTTATACCTCGCTTCGTCACTGTCACTAGTCCGTGGCGTCGGAAGTAACGACTATGAGGCGAGACCGCGCGTTTCTGGTGGGGGGTGTGAGACAATTTTCACCCTGTGTCAAAAGAAACAATATTTTTCAGCCGAGATTTTTCCGTTCGCGGTTAGATTCTGAACGAAAAACTGACGCGAAATTGTATCGGGCGTAACGCCGAGGGTCGAACCGTTTTCAAATTAGACCAATTTCAATCTCAACCAATCGGCGCGCGGCACGATTCAAAATAACGGTCGCACGGCAAGCCATGATTGGTCGGCTACTATAACTCACTCTAGTTTGAAAACTATACAACTCTCGACTTTCAGCCTGATATAAAATCGTCGTAATTTTTTACGAGGAATATCATAGTCTATTTTATATATAAAAAAAAAAAAAAATAATAATAATAATACTATGCACCTTCAAGGCTCGGCAGCATTGTAATATGAGAATTGGTAAAAAAAGGCGGTTGCCGACGAGTATAGGTATAGGTATAGATGAATATCGGAAGTACCACCTTTGCTAGCACTCAATATTCCATATTTCTTGCGACAATTTCTCTCGGTAAATTTATAGACTTCCTTTTACTACGTCGCTTTCCTTGGGGTGGTGGTGGTGGTGGTGGTGGTGGTGGTGGTGGTGATACCGGGGCAAACCGGCGATGCGATGGTTGTAAGGAAGAAAGGTTCGCGAACGGGAATGAAAAGCTTCCACCGGCAATCCGTTATAGTGGGGTAAAAGTGGAAGATGGAAACGTATAAGGTACCTTACCTATATAACATAGGTGTGTAGTGTAGTATACACGACGTAACGCGTTCAACGAATAGCAAAACGTATAGAATATGTGAAATAGGTATAAGAATGCTGAAAAGCGTAAACGTGCATAGAGCGACGTTTACACCATATCGGCCAAGTGCATTTTACATCATTGTAAAAAATTTTTAGAAAAATAAGAAAATTGCACATAAAAAAAAAAAAAAAAAAAAAGAAAAAGGATTCTTCCCTAATAGAAAATGAGACGTTAGTGTAATTTTTTTTTCTTCTCGTTTTTTTTTTTTTGTTTTTTATACTCCACACTTTCCACCGAACAAGAAGAAGAAAAAAAATTATTTATATAAAATATAAAAGATAGATTATACAATAAATATTATTATGCTAAAAGCGAGAAGGACCCGGGGGCTACGGTCTCGTGCGTATAAGATTAATTAATCGTTGATAAATTAGCACTTTTCGTGTCAGCCTGTAGGGGGCTTTTTTTTTTTTTTTTTTTTTTCTTCTTCTTCTTCTTCTTTTTCTTTTTCTATATCGTATATTATACTTGTTAGAAAAAGAAGCATTACTATTATATTCGAGAAACAATAGGAACCAGTACGTATACCAGAGATAGAGAGGTACATAGTACCTCTACTGGCTACCAGCTACGAACGTCCATTCGCTTTAATCACCTGACAGTTGACAAACGCGTCTACCTTAATGATGTTTAATTATTTGGCTAAATGCTCAACGGTGTTCAAAATCCATGTACATGTAGGTATATACCCGTTATATGTATTCTATTATATATGTATTTATATATATACATGCATATATGCACGAGTTATTCTACGATTTGAACAGCAACGGACCCTGCAGCTGTGCCGGGCACAGTACTGCACCAATAATATCCCCAAACCCCAAACCCCGACCCCCCAACCCATAGCCCAAACCCCGAAAACCGGTATAAATTATTAGTCGATATTTCAGGCATGTGACATCACTTCCGGCAATGTGACTCACCCTCAGTTTCCGACCAATGATGGATGAGGCATGCAGCTCCTCTCAACTTGTCGCTAGTCTGACTCGTCACTGTCTTCGTTTCTTATGGTGAACAAAATTTTACTACAGTTCTTGCGTAAAATAAGAAATTCCACTTTTGCACTCTCTACAGCAAACAGCTGCCGAGTAATTCGATCTAGATTATACTTCGATTGAATTAGAAGATTCATCGGTGAACAAGTCTTTCAATGATATCTTCGAAACCGTTGATGATAGCGAAATAAAAGTTCATACCAAAAATGAAGCTAATTAAATTTCTAATCGAAAAGGTGGAACACATTTTTCCTCTATCTTTATCAGTCTCGCTGTATTTCGAAGAGAAATCGAGTCCTTTACGATTTACAATTAGTGAAAATGTTTCAATATTCAGCCTCGAAATACAGCGGAACTGATAAAGATACAGAAAAAATGTATAGTACCGTTATTGTTGGAAATTTTATTATCTTTATTTTTGGTATCCACCTTCATCTTGATATCATTGACGGTTCTCGAGATATCATCGAAATTCTATATCCTGAATGAAAATTGTATTTCATAAACTGTATAAAACTTCGGTTAAGGAAAATGCGAAATTATTATCTGATTTGAAAATTTCGAATACGCTTGCACCAGCGTCTGGAACACACACACTACATAGGAGTAGTAAAAGGCAGGCGCTGCAATAACAAGAGTAAACTGTTATAGAAAAAGAATAGGTAAAAAGCGATAAAAATAGCGTAGCAAGAGGTGGAGGTGGAGGACGTGGATGTGGAAAACGGCGAATGTCTCCTTGCTGCATAGATATACCAGACTAGGTTCAGTTCACCAATTCGAATAGGAATTCTACACGAACGACAACGAAACGGTTTCATGGGGTAATACAATTTGACTAAATTTATGGGTCTGATATACTTGGAGGAAAAGCGGGAAGACGTCTCGACCCGAGTGGCTTTACCTCGATGCTATAACGTGGCTTATACATGTAGTCGTTAATTTTTTTCCCCTATGCAGTCGGTAAGACGTATATATTCGAAAAAATGTAAAGAAATAACAAACTCGAGCATGTTTTACAAACAAATAAAGCTAGTGTGATGATCCCTGAAGACACTGGCCAATTTTAAGCTAATACAAGTAACCGAGAGGGATTAAGGGTCCTTAAGCATCCTTAGTAGGGGATTGGCAGACACGAAGGAGCTGGCACTGCGTCTTCATTTCCTCTTATCCTGACATGAGATCTTCTTCCTCCTCTTCTTCGTTGCCTCGTTGTCTCGTTCTTTCTTCCTCTCAGAACTGTCTTCTATTTTTTGTCTCGGTTTTATTTCTCTTCCTTCTCATCTTATCTTACCTTATTTTCTTGGTTTCTCGCAGAAAACCGCGCGTCTCGTCTCGTCGGCACGTTTCGCGTCAAACAAATCTCTTAAGACTTTCCATCTCTTCGAGGAACTCAGAGGCACAACCTGTTCAACGATTCAGTCCAACCATGAACGAAAAAAAAAAAACGAAAATAAAAGAAAAATCTTTTTCAGTTTCATTATGTTGTTTACGCTTTTTCAGCACAGGGTGCCTGCTTCTGATTTTGAGGATCGAATGATGCATGTATCACTCGTGAATTTCTCTCCCTGGTGGCGGCACAGCAGTATGAAAAAAAAAAAAAAAAAAAAAAAAAAATGCAACAAAAACTGAAAAAGTCAAAAACTGCAGGGGGTAGTAGTGTACCAGAGGGATTAAATAATTATTCGCAATCACATACAGCCGGTGCATACCTGTACCGCACATACCCTAGGACAGATATATTGTGTATGCAAAAGGGTGCAGACAAACGTTGTCCACGTTCCCGAATGCTCGTTGCTGCTGCAGGGTTGGAATATACGCGTATAACTCTTGACAGCTGAGGGTGCCCGTTGTGGGACGAGGAGAGTTTCGGGTGTTCGTTATTTCATTAATATCTCCGGTTGGTATAGGATCGTAAATCTGGAATGACGGTGAAAAATGTTGAGCCGATTTAGCGCCCTGGTTCTCTCTTTCTCTCTCTAGGGTTGACAATGAGTTTTCGGCTTGCACACGTTCACGGAGGCTGAGGAGGCTGAGGCTGGCTGATCCATATAAACAAGAATTTTCCACCTCCCATAATTATTTCGCGATTATATAAAATAATTATATTATATAATTTCATACTTTCATCGAACTGAAATTAAACTTAATCAAAGAGCCATTGAGATATGTATATAAGAAGTTAGGATGGGGGATGGGCATACACTCTGTAGATAATATCAATATATATTTAATGCTGAACTAACGATTGAAACGGGCATTTCAAACGAGACGGGGCAAATAATTATTCTACCAACACGATAATTATTTACTCATCCAGACCACTTTCTCTTTCTCTCTCTCTCTCGGGAGAGGGATACACTCCTTCTCATGCCTCTCTGTACCTCGGTTCCTTATTACCAAGTATCGCCACTTTGTAGTTACTCACCACGCTCGCTCCAAAGGTTCCAGATAAATACAAACCCCCGGCAAACCCAGTTGGGAATATCTGGTCATTCTACCTTCGGTAAATAGGACTACTTCAATCAGAGAAGTAATATCTATCCATCACTCTGTATCATACTCTCTGTCTCTCTCTTTCTCTCTCTCTCTCTCTTCTCGTTGGTGAAAAAAAAAATTTAATTAAAATTCTAATATTTGAACTTCTGTTCTGCGCGTATATGAGAATCGTTGAAAGATATTTCGAAAAACCTCTGAAGCGGTAAAGAAGCCAACAATTTTCAATCCCCAAATTTTAATCTTTACAGAAAATAATCTAAACAGCTCTCTTTAGTACGTCGTCAGTCGAAATTTAGTAAACTAGTTGATTCTCGTACGAGTGTTAATGCTTTTCACGTTCAGTTTAAATTTTACGCGTCTGCAAAATCGACATTTTCCCACGCAGTGTGGAAAAAATGAATTTTCAAAACAAGGGAAAAAAAAAAAAATCTGAGAGATTCTTTATGGTTTTGAGACAGTTTTGTTATTTAACGATCCTATAATAAGTATATATAAGCCACAGTATATGTAATGACATACCTGCATGAATGCTAAATTACACAATAATAAATACTCGCTAATTTAATCCTACGTTTCTAAGACGTACCTGTCAAGTCCTAGGCACATTCATGGTCATCAAATACGAATACTTGCTGGTATATAATAATTTCATGCAAATGATAGATAGATATATACGTCCATCTCCTTCTCCGTAACGCATAATAACTTACGGGCCTTTAACGAGCATATAACGATCACCGTTATTCCTCGGACACGCTATTATACGGGGGAATAAATGTGATATACTATATATACATATATGGATATAGATTCGAGTTAAGTCGTGAATAGAAACGATAGTAGTAATAATCTACAGATCGACGTTTTCTGTATTTTCTGTATATATATATGATTGAAATAATAAGGGTGAAATAAATTTCTTCTTCTTCTTCTTCTTCTTCTTCTAAAAAATAAATAAACAGAATCCGAACGCGGGGGGTAGGTATATAAATCTTTGGTGTTGAAGGGATTACGTCATGGGGTGGTATTCCGAAGTCGTAAATAATAGATGATTATCGCATAATGTACATAACTACCCCCAACCCTCGAGACGCAAGGATCTAGCGACTCGAGACTTGGCATGTAATATATTAATTACAAACAATTAACTATTCTTTGTCCGTTATAACTGGTCTAGGGGTGATTTTAGCAGGGTAATAGGCAGGGGGGGGGGGGAGGGGGCACGTAGTATATAGTATAAGGAGCCAAGACCAACCCCGGGTACCCCGGACCCGACCCTAGCTGGCACTTTCGAGCAAGTATAATGGCCGGTTTCGTTGTACCTGCGTGTCAAGGGGTAGTTTCTAGTCACGATGCTATCCTCCGCCACTATTCCTCCGCTTCTCTCTGTATATTGCGCTGTAAGCGTCTTACGTATTATACGCGTTTACCTCTTATTACACAGTCAAAAACCGTCTATATGCATACATATATATATATATAGAGATAGAGGGAAGTGAAAATGATCTATGAAACTCTGACTATATATGCGAGTCGTGTTTGATATTCAACCCTCGGTATATTAATTTTCTTTTTTCTTGTTTCTTTTTCTTTCCGATTTATTTCATCCCCTATATATATATATACATGTGTAACTTATCGCGTATATAGGTATAGTATACTATATACTAGTTTCTGATATTTCCATAAAGTTTAAGCGACATGGAAGGCGGTGATTAACAATCATTTTTTTCCTACCCTTATTTTCATCGTAAATATGGTAATGAGGCATTGATTGTACTCGGTATATAGGTAAGTAAGTGGATGCAACGGGTCGCTATGAAAACTATTCGCAAAGAATGAGAAAACCACCCTTATCTCCTTATACTAGTATATTTATAATGACATAATATTTAATAACTTTGCTGAACTTATATATCATTATAAAATATTGTGTATAGGTAACGAAATAATTATGCAGCTACTACGAATAGTTTTCTATAATAACGTTTTATATTTTCCATTTTATATATAATTTATATATTACTTTAATCACGTTATTCTATATAATATTATCAATGATATTATATCAAGATCGATATTATAATAACCTTGGGTAAAAAAAAAAAAAAAAAAAAAAAGAATACACAAATATATATATAAATAAATAAGCAGAATCAGGGTCTGAAAACAGGAATCGTTAAACTAGGGCGAGTTTCGTATTTCGGCAACGTTGCTCAAAGCTTATAAGAACATTGCGTGACCAAAAATCGTCTACGTAGTTTCGAGAATAGCTAGAAGGGAATGCGAAAGAGAGAGAGAGAGAGAGAGAGAGAGAGAGAAGCAACAAAAAAAAAAAAAAAACAAATAAGGTTACAGGCGAATATAAGAAGAGATTTTCTAAATCTTCCTAAAAATCAACCCTTGTGCGGTTTCGTCCGAATATAATATAAGAATAGAAGAAAAAGAAAAAAAGCCAAAAAAAATATATAGTGTTTCGAAAAAAATTTCGTGTACTCATAGATTCACAGCGAGAAAAAAAAAAAAAAAAAAAAAAAATTCGGCTGGTTTGGTGGAAAACAGCACCTTCTCCATTATAGATACCTATATAAACATGTTTGCTTGTTTACCCGCAGTTTACCCTTCGGAGCACCCGAGCTCGCACTCTTTAGTTTGGTACGAAAATTTTTTTTTCGTTCATTTTTTCTCTTCGGTTTATACATATACCTATATATATATATATATATACGTATACCAGCTACCCATATAGCCATTGCACAGTTTTGGACGAAAAATGGTTCTGGATTTATCGCGCATTATATCGGTTGGTATATAAGGCGAGATCCAAGGGGGGGGGGGGGGGTTATGGGGGGTCCCACGTTTTCGCGTTTTACGTGCTCGGTTATACTCTGTCGTACCTTTGTCATCAGATAACTTCTGTGTCGTGACACTAAACCGCGTATTCCGGTCTCGTTCAACCTCTGAATGGCTATCAAGAGTCTTTTGTCCACGATCGCAAGCCAACGGCGAGGCGCGCACGACGCGTCGTAAGGTTGGACATTTGCAATTATAATAAAAAAAAAAAAAAAAAAAAAATTTTTTAACTCAAAGTATAATAATGTACCTACTTCATATAGTACGTGGGGGGGGGGGGGGGGGGGGGGGGGGTATGGGTAAACACATAATAGGTACATATCTCTATCTCTGTATATATATATGTATTCGTCATGGGAACATCCGCGACGACTCGAGATTAATTTTTCTTCTCATCGTATAAGACTGCTATAGTGTGATTTCTTGCGAGATAATGTGAAACGCGATTATGTAATCGTATACACAGGATTAGTATATGTAGGTACCATTCATTACGTAATATATGTATATATACAGACGACCTTTATATACACATGTATTTAGAAATAATATTATATCAACTGCTATAGAATCCAGTCTCTCTCTCATTTTTTTTTGCGATTTTTCTTGAAATTTTTCACGGTGTTTTTAAATCGTTTTATAGAAAACCTGCATATGCGATTTAATATAATAACGCAGCAGTCGATAATCAAAAGTCGTATTTGTCAACTTCATAATTTCTCGTTCATCTTTTAGGAGTTTTTCATCGTACAGACGGTGTCAAATTCGTTGAATATACGAGGTAAACTCATTTTTCCAACATATATACCGAGAATATTCTGTGAGACTATACACGATCCCCTTCTTACGGTGAAACGAGGTGTCTCACAGAATATTCTCGGTATGTAACGAAAGATTATAAGAAAAACTTCCTAACCGAACAAAAGTAGAATTCCGAAACCTAATCGATTTGTTAAATATTGTATATATCTCTCTCTCTCTCTCTCTCTTTAACGATTTTTCTATATTTTTCTTGAAATTTTTCACGGTGTTTTTAAATCGTTTTATAGAAAACCTGCATATGCGATTTAATATAATAACGCAGCAGTCGATAATCAAAAGTCGTATTTGTCAACTTCATAATTTCTCGTTCATCTTTAAGGAGTTTTTCATCGTACAGACGGTGTAAAATTCGTTGAATATATACGAGGTAAATTCATTTTTCCAACATATATACCGAGAATATTCTGTGAGACTATACACGATCCCCTTCTTACGGTGAAACGAGGTGTCTCACAGAATATTCTCGGTATGTGACGAAAGATTATAAGAAAAACTTCCTAACCGAACAAAAGTGGAATTCTGAAATTTAATCGATTTGTTAAATATTGTATAAAAATGTTGGATATGTGCAACAACGCGATCTTTGAAAGCTATCTAAAATTGCTTTGGCAATCGTATAGCTGCAAGCTGCCCTCGGGGTATTCACGAACTATTATATTCTGTTTGAGTTTCCACGTGTATTAAAGTACCGACGTAGCAGCTAGCCGGGTATTAAAGCTCCGAGACAGTCGGTTATATTGTCTCTTGCTGTGCAGTTTCGTACATGCGTATGTATACCGCAATCTGCACATATACAGGGTGAGTCTTTCCTGGAATCGAATGAGGGAGGGGCTTATCAGCCCAAACGCTCCGCCCCTTTCTATTCATATACTGATCATCGTCGTATGTATCGAGAAAATTACACTTTTATTTTCACGCACCGTAAAAACTGATGATTTTAACGAGTATGAATAGAAAAGGGCGGAGCGTTTGCGCTGATAAGCCACTCCCTCATTCGATACCAGAAAAAACTCACCCTGTATATGTATAATTTTTCTTGCCGAATAAAAATAAGCGTCGAAAAAAGGTCCTGGCCTGCCTCTCCGTCTCTCTAACCGAAAGTGTAATATACTGTCTCTACGTGCGTATAGCAGCGGTAGAAAAATTCACCGGCACGTAGGGGGATGATTTTTAAGAATGGTCCAATGGGGAGCGTGAAAAGAGCGGGAAGTTTAAATCTCAAACAAAACCGTAAGCTGTATCATGTTGGCTTTGGTTCTGCAGAGCGGGGAAGCAGAGCTTCAGTTCGAGGTTTGTTCCGCTCAGCTCAGCTCTCTCTCTTTCTCTCTCTCTCTCTCTTTCTCTCTTTCTCTCTTTCTCTCTTTCTCTCCCCTTGAGAATTGGTGAAAAATGTACATTTATTTGATAAAAGTATACCACTAAATCTTGTTTAAGCCTTGTTAACTCGAACCGTGGTCGAGATTTTTTTTTAAAACCCATTCCGTTCCATGAGGAAAATTCTGTATCTCTCTCTTTCTCTGAAACTGTTCGCCTTTTTTTTTTTTTTTTTTTTTTTTTTGTTCACTTATTATTTTTCCTTTTTTCTCGCTGCTATTGCTGCTGCTACGGTATATTTTCAACGTTTCTTGGCTATACGAGCAGGTGAAGCCGCACGGTAAAATATGACGGTGAATTTTTGTTGCAAATTAAACGACCCTCCCTCTTCCCTCCTTCTTTCCTTCCTTCCTTCCTTCCTTCCTTCCTTCCTTCCTTCCGTCCTTCCTGGCTTTATTCCTTCCTCTGCACTGTAGCATAAATGCGGAAAATTTATGCGGGCGTCTTATCGGAAGATGAAGCAGCTTTAAATTCGTGAAAAGGAAGAGAAGGGTAAGGGTATCTTCTATATATAAGGGGCGAAGAGGAAGAGGGAAATTGAATCGTTCCAGTCTGTTTAAATTTCCAATAATTAAAAACTTCGCACTCAGTTTTCGCAACGCCGAACTCCCTCATAACCACCTCGCTTATAGTATAGTGCGACGAAAAAAATTGGTTTCAATTATAAATTCTCTATACCCCCTTGCGCAGGCTAGCGGTGTACTTCGATCAACGATTTTATAGATTGATTAAATACGAAATCAATTTGTACCCTCTGAATAATAAAGAAAGAATAAAAGAAAATGAAAAAGTTCAAATAGAACAGAAATTACAAATATTTTACGTTTTTTCTTCTTTGAATTGTTCTGTAATTTTTTTTTTTTTTTTTGTTTTTTTTTTTCTGTTTCTCGTCATCGTTTCCTCATATCACTTTTATTTCTTTATTTTCTACCATTCTGACGACAACGACGCAAGTTTCTCGCCCATGAAACTTTCCAAAATATATATAAGAGTAAACAACTTGGAATTGGCAAAAATGGGGCTTAGGCTTCGCTTCTCTTCTCTTCTCTTCTCTTCTCTTCGTTCTCTTTTCTCTTTTATTCTCGCCTCTAACCCCTCGCGCAGAACGTGGGAGTATGCGGAAGAAATTCAACGACAAGTCAACGCGAAGAGTATAGGTAGCACAATTTTCCTCAGGCAAACTTTCCTCTTACTTTAGGTATTCAGAAATCTGGACCACCCGCGACGCCAACACGGAGCGATGGTTGTCGAGTATATAAAAAACAAAAAAAAAAATAAATAAATAAAAAAAAATAAAAAATAAGAAACAATGCCTAAATTTCAGGAAAAAGGAAAACAGAGATTGCAGGAAGAAAAAAAAAAAAAAAAAAAAAACGATTCTTATTTTCCACAGAAATGAGAACACAGGGAATTTTTCACTCTATAAGGGTGACCATATTATATATCACCATGGAAAGAATAAACGGAGAAAAAGACAAGTTTAATAAATTATCGAATCAAGGAATTAAGGATACAGCTCTTCTTCCCTACGGGACTCAGACCGCTGCTATTTTTTTTCTTCTTCTTCTTCTTCAAAATATAAGTAAGAAATTCGAAGCGATAAGTGCGGTTCGAGTGAATAATAGCGAGCGAAAAGGTGTCTTTGAAAAGTCTGCACGACTAGAAATGGGCTTATTTCGTATTGAAAGTCCCTTTTTCCGGGTTCCGAAAACTTTTTTACTGGGACTTTGAGGCGGGGTAGATGTATATTCATCCGACAACGAAACCCTTTTTTCAAATGGATATTCGGTTCTTCTTTAGGGGTGAGAATGTGACGAAATAAGGGTCGGATCGTTGAGCTTGAAGGTCATTAAACGAATGGTTGTTGCAGCTATATGGTGTGTTGAAGAAAAGACATTTCAAAACCAAAAAGCGATTAAATCCTCGTGGCTTTAAGTATAGCGAGACAAACCACCAGCGAGCCCCAGTGCGAGCAAAAAAAAAAAAAAGAAAAAAAAAAAAAAGTCGAAAAAAGTTTCAGACTGATCGGGCCGATCGTTCAAACGCCGTAGCTTTCACACCCCCGAAAACAGGCAGAAATTTTCGTGAAAAACAATGCCCGAAGTATTCGGATCGCTCTTCTTCTTATTTAGCCAGGTCAAATAAATTGAGAACGAAGAGAAAAAGCAAACAGTTCTTTTTCGAGATATCTCACGAGCCGTCATTATATCCGGTGGGATAAAGGTTCATAACGAAAATAAAGTTCGTATCAAATTTCTTATTAAAAATATGTAATATACACTTTTTCTCTATACGACACGTATTTTACAGTTTCACATTACACGTTGAAATGCAGCGAAACTAATCAAGATATGGTAAAAATGTGTTCTACCTTTTTTATAGGAAATTTGATTAGCTTTATTTTTGATAACCACTTTTATCTCGATAAAATCAACGGTATTCGAGATATCGTCGAAAAACTATCTTCGAGTAATTTTTAATTTCAATTTTTTGTAGGGTGTAATCTGATTTCATGATTTTTATTCCATAGCTCTATAATGCCGCAAGCTTTAACATACCTACATCTCTCCCGCGTCGTATAGCCTCGTATACCAATTGTCGTAATTTAATTGGAGAAAATTCTTCTTATCCGCGAATACATACCTACCTACTACGTAATGTATTTCGCACCGCGGTGTTCTCCCCCGGCAGTACTAAGAGCGGGAGGCAATTAGAAGGATGTTTTCTTGCAGAAACACAATGTTTGGCGAATGAATGATTTACATGTTAATTGCCAGGTCGCTATGAGGTGCGGGAGCTTCCTATATACCAAACCCTTAAGGCGTTAAACTCTGAACCGCAGAAAACCCGCTGCGTTGCGTTGGTGTATTAGATTAAGTTTTAATCAGAATTTTTCGCCTGCTCGCCCTCGTTCTCATCCTCGTCCTGGGCCTCCCAGAGATCGTAATGAAGTTAAGGGTTTAATTCGTTAATTTCTTGTTAAGCCAGGGTGAGATACTGCAACTGCAGAGTAATAAGCTAAACCAATTTAATGTCGGTTGAATTGACGCCGATTTTTCTGCAACGTTTCATGGTAGGTATAGTACAGCGTTTTAAGGGAGGTTTTTTTTTTTTTTTTTATGAAATGCTTCCTCCTCTTCAACCCTAGAAAATGATAATCGGTTTATAGCTGCACGACGATCCTCGCGAGTTAATTGCTAACGACTTATAAATTATTCCATCACTCCCTGCACGATAGCTTCGACGGTATGGGGTAAGCTCGGTGTCCCCGTCAATTCAAACTTCAAACGTGAGTCTTGTTACCCTGCGCAGAGGCAGATGGGCTAAAAAATTCACCCTGGCCAAATATTTTCTCTCGAGGCTTTTTTTTTTTTTTTTTTTTTTTTTTTTTTTTTATAGACGATAATTAACCTCGTATATAAAAACGGTGATTAATCATACCTCAGTCAGTCTGGCGTACCTACCTACCTACCTACCTACCTACCTACCAGCGTGTTAAAAGAAGATTACCAAAAACTTGAATTTTATTCTCTCTTCATTAAATAGATTCGACAAATAATGACCGACTGACATTACGCCAATATTTCGTGAAATGAAAAAGACCTGGGGTCAGCTGTTGAAGGCCCAAATTCATTTGAGAGGATTCAAATTTTTCAGAATTTCGCATGGGGTGTTTAGATTGTCTTTTTTCAAAAAAGTGCATCTCGATACGCTCGATTTATTAAACACTGAATGAACACATATGCGTGAATTTCAAATTTCGGGTATTTGGACTTTCGGGAAAATAACCATTCGAAAAACTGGTAGTCGGTGATATTGAATATTCGAAAAAGCTCTGAATTCGTATCGTTAGCGTTCAGAAATTCTCGTTTAATTAATATTACGACTTTCCGGAGACAATGTGATCCGCTACAATATGTACGGAGATCAAAATTCCCAAACTCTACTCGACTCGGTGAGAAAAGACAAAGTTTTCGTCGAAATCATGGCTAGGGAATGAGTTTTCACAAAGTTATTCATAAGCTACAGAATACTTGGCGTTGCGTTGTATAGAATCGCGAAGCCTTTATTCGCATGCTTCGTTAAAAATTGAGACGAATTTTCATCAGCCAAAATATCGAGGGATCAATAGTTTTCGAACTGGAACTAATTCAACCTGGCCAATCACCGTTTAGCCTAACGGTCGCCGGGCGGGCCGTCATTGGTCGAAACTTGAAATTGCTCTCATTTAAAAACTGTTGGACTAATCAGATTTTCGTTTATAAACTTTCGTCTCAGTTTTGAACAAAGAATACGAACAGAACGGAACAATCCAGTCTAGTCGTCGTATGTCTATACGCGTCGAGGGGGTAATCACTTCAAATTTGTGCGTCCCATCTATTTCACATTTCAACATCATTTCATATGATTTCACAACAATTTCATATCATTTCACAAGCATTTCACAAGCATTTCATACCATTTTGCGATCATTTCACAAGAATTTCATCCCACTTCACAAGCATACCATTTCATACCATTTCATACCATTTCATACCACTTCGCACCATTTCGCGATCATTTCACAAGCATTTCATACCATTTCACAAGCATTTCGTACCATTTCACAGGCATTTCACAAGCATTTCATACCATTTCACAAGCATTTCATACCATTTCACAGGCATTTCACGAGCATTTCACAGGCATTTCACAAGCATTTCATACCATTTTGCGATCATTTCACAAGAATTTCATCCCACTTCACAAGCATACCATTTCATACCATTTCATACCATTTCATACCACTTCGCACCATTTCGCGATCATTTCACAAGCATTTCATACCATTTCACAAGCATTTCGTACCATTTCACAGGCATTTCACAAGCATTTCATACCATTTCACAAGCATTTCATACCATTTCACAGGCATTTCACGAGCATTTCACAGGCATTTCACAAGCATTTCATACCATTTTGCGATCATTTCACAAGAATTTCATCCCACTTCACAAGCATACCATTTCATACCATTTCATACCATTTCATACCACTTCGCACCATTTCGCGATCATTTCACAAGCATTTCATACCATTTCACAAGCATTTCGTACCATTTCACAGGCATTTCACAAGCATTTCATACCATTTCACAAGCATTTCATACCATTTCACAGGCATTTCACGAGCATTTCACAGGCATTTCACAAGCATTTCATACCATTTTGCGATCATTTCACAAGAATTTCATCCCACTTCACAAGCATACCATTTCATACCATTTCATACCATTTCACAAGCATTTCATACCATTTCACAAGCATTTCGTACCATTTCACAGGCATTTCACAAGCATTTCATACCATTTCACAAGCATTTCATACCATTTCACAGTCATTCCAAACCATTTCAGACCATTCCAAACCATTTCAGACGATTCCAAACCATTTCAGACCATTTCAAGATAATTTCATACCATTTCATAGCTAACTGTCCCAACTATTTCACGAGTAGTTACCCCCTCGATACGCGTAGTTTTTTGGGGGGTAAAATAGAACGCGTGAGAGAAAAATAAAACTGAAAATAGATATTTGCGGTAATAATCCAAGAAGTATAAGAATGACAAAGGTGTTAGTGGAAAATAAGTAAAAGTTGAGCCATTATTTCTACATCTTGATGCCCACAGAGAACAAGGCCTGCGGGGCCACACGTGGTCAAAGAGGCCGTCTCTATTCTTTGCGTATCCACGCACGTCTACCAAAGTCACAAAGTTTAGTCGGGGTTTGGCGTTGGCGTCGACGTCGGCGTCGGCTGGCACGGTGAAACTCGTAACGAAATATAATTTGTTCGAAACTGTAATAGGCCTGTCAGACGTTTGTTGTTCCAATTTCGTGGACTCAGGTTCTTGAGAACGAATAGGCGGGCATAGAGAAACTGTAACTCGCGTTAAATGAGCGGCAGCAGACAGAGCCGCGTACCGTAATAACAGAAAGCGCGAGGTAAGGAGTGAAGGACCAAAAAGGAGTAAAGTGAGGAGGAGGTCCTGTCCTTTGTGGATGCTGCGACTCAGGACTCAGGACCCAGGGACCGGATGAAATTCGCTCCGTGTTGGACGTTGGAAATTTTTTTTATCGCTCTAAGGACGAAAGGAAAGGAAAGTAAAGTAAAGGAAGAATGGAGCGCGCAAGGTTGTCGCCTGTCGCTTGACGCTTGTCGGTTGTCGAGCGATTTAACGTTCCTCTCGTCTTAGTAGAGACGGTGCGCGCAGGACTCGTATATAGATACGGGAGAGTCTGAAGACTGGAGGTAGGTAGGTAGGTGGTATCAGAGAAAGGCGAAAAACGAGAGCCACAAGAGTAAAATATTTTCACGAAGACCCGGGACGATCCATCTTCGAAACGAAAGAGAGACGGAGGGGGAAAGGAAACTTTTTTTTCCAAATCGGCACTCCGAAGAAGGAAGAAGAAGACCGCCCCCGCACGACCTTACATAAATCATACTCCCAACGCGTACTTACGCCGATCTCTCTAATCTCGGATTCCCACGGCTCGAGTGGCTCCCTGCCTTTCCCCCCTAACAGACACAAGTAGCCAAGATATGTATCCCGCGTGGTATACAAATAATCCCAAAATTTCATGCAAATTCAAAAATGCAACGATAACATAGACAAAGAACTAAACTCAGAACAAAAGTCTTGTTGACACAACCAAAATTTTGGTTATTATATGCACAATCACATTTTTTGTTCAGTCAACCAAAAATTTTGGATGTCTCAACAAAATTTTTGTTATCCCAACGAAATTTTTGGTTGACTGAACAAAAAAATTTGATTGACTGAACAAAAAATGTGATTGTGCATATTATAATAAACCAAATTTTGGTTGTTATTTTTCTGAGTGTAAAATAAATCAAAGAAATTTTTATTTTCCCGAAATTATATGTGCATGCGGAGATGCACTTTCTAGAACAAATACCAATATTGTTCACGACATCGTGAAATCATAGATTGAAATCTAGAAAGTGAATTCCGGATTGAAATTAAACTAGTTTTTGAAAAACAGATCGAAATTTAGTTTTTTTTATTTTAATGTATTATATTGAGTTTCTGAAAACTCTCAAATCTTATTATAGAATCGTGATATGCATTATATATGTATGTAAGAGAACCGAGAGAGAGAGAGAGAGAGATTGAGGCACGGTAAACAGTTTAGCCGATAGCTCCATAAATCCATAATTTTTATGGACTCTGAACTAGGTGCGGGGCGCATATAGGTATATATGAAGGCGTCGCGGCGGGGAAGTAGCTAAAAGATGAAAGAACTGCAGCGATGGTAAACAGGGACAAAAATAGACCCGAAATTTACTCGAAATGAAGCGAAAAAAAAATAAAATAAAAAATAAAAAATGAAAATAGAAGAGAAGAGAAGAGAAGAGAATAAGGTTGGTCTTTATTGTCCTTTTCTGAGACCGAGGCTAAGAACTATTGTTATAGTTCGCAGTATCCTTGGCTGCAGCAGCAAACCTACCTCGACGAAGTTATAGCCGAGGGACTAACTAACGAAACGAAAAAAAAAAAAAAAAAAAAAACACACACACACAGAGGAAGAAGAAGAAGAAGAAGAAGAAGAAGAAAAAAACGAAATAGCACTAAATTGTTATTTCTGCGGTAAAAATTTCTTTCATTTTTTTTTTTTTTTTTTTTTTTCTTTTTCTTCTTTTCTTTTGTTTTGTCCTTCGCTAATTACCTACGTTCCCTTATTTCACGCCGAGCCGCGGTTCTTCCCATCCGCATTCGCATGTATACCTACCTACCTACATAGGTATAATACAAGTGAGAATTTCTACCATATATACAGACTCAGTAACGCGGGTTACGGGAAAATTTTGACTTTACATAGTCAACGCCAGTAGTCCCATGATGGTGCGTGTGCCCCCCTCTCAACCCAGCTAACTTTTACGCTTGAGACTCATAACCACTGATTAAAGTCCGACTGATACTACTACTACTACCTCCGACCTTATATATATATATACCTGTAACAAGTTATACCTCTAGACGCGAGATGAAGCACTCTCTCTACTACTACTACTACTACTACTACTTCTGGATTAAATGGACTAATAAAAATTAAATGATAATATGAGCATCATATCCTGTAGGATAATACAAAAATCCATAAATAAATTCATTCCCTTATTATTGTTATTATTATTATTATTATTATTATTATAATTATAGACGTGAAAAGGTAAATTGTGACTGCAGGAGACTTTCGCTGCGGTTTATAATAGCGTCTGATCTTATACCTACACGCGCGTGTATATATCTTCTCGCCTTTTCTAGTTCTATATGTACACATTACACACGAACACAGTGATATAGATAGATACATACCTAAGCTGGACGCGGAAATTACCACGTAGCACTCACAGCCCTTACGGAACCGGCACGTCGTCGTCTCTACGTGCATTATGCATCGCGAACCTAGCTAGTAGAGGGGCGTAAAAGTACTCGGTAAGCTCGCACGGATCCCGCGAGCTACGCTACGTCGTATAAAAGGTTTTAGCACTAAACTTTTCTCAAGAACTACTACCTAGTGTGTGCGGGTTGGTTGGTTGGTTGGATGCAGCCAGATAGGTAGCGTACACACTGCATGGAACCAAACCGGCCGAAGAAACGCGGTGAAGGATCTAAAAGCTGTTATGGTTGGTTTTTAACGCCATAAAACGATTCTTTCACATCCCCTTTCACTTAATTCTCATTGTAAAGATCTTTTTCATTTCATTTCATTTCATTTCACCAAAAAAAAAAAAAAAGAAAAAGAAAGAAGAAAAAATAATCAGAGACGAGATAACGAATCAGAGAATCCTGAATCATTGAACATGTGACCTTTGGGAGATACTGAAAAGGGGCAGAACTATTTAATTGGCAAACGGAGCGAGGACTTCTTTCACCATAATGAAGAATACGAAGAAGAAGAAGAAGAAGAGATAAATAAATAAAGAAAGAATGGAAGGAAGGAAGAATGGAAGAAAAACCTGAACAAAGACTGAAGCGAAAAATCGGGGGCAGAATTGAAGAGAGGAAAGGAAGAAAGGGGATTCTGGCCAGTGGGCATATGATACACGTAGGTACAGCTGAAAAGACTTTCTCGTATTTCACCCCCGTAATGCGCGGCACATGGATGGACAGAAAAGCAACGTCGGTGTCGGTTTTGTTGCAAACCAACCAACAGAGTCTGTAAAAGTCGAACGTAGAGTTTCTTTTTCTGCGATTTGCCTGCAGGTAAAAAGTTAACTACACATATACCTATATATGTAAATTTCCGCGGCGCGTATGCAGAATAAGAGAAGTTGTATTTTAAAATCTATTTTTCCTGCAAAGGCAACAGCCGCGGGGGTTTGTGTGATAGAAAAGAGATAAACCAGAAGAAACGAACGGTTTTCGACTGACTATGAGTCAGCCTTCGAATTTCACGTTTTCTAGAATTTTTTTATTCAAATAATTCGAAAAGTAGTCGACCGATAAAAGCCAATATCTGATCAATTCTGAGTTTCGAAAAGCCGCGTCGGTTGAGACCAGAATCATCAAAATCCGGTACGTCGTTATCGAGATATCTGAAAATAATTATAGATGTGATTTTCTAGATTTGAAAACGTGGAGATTTGGTGAAAAGTCAACTTTTCATTTTCGTGTTGAATATTCGATTACTTCTTCCTTTTTTTTTTTTTTCTATCTGAGAAGCGAGATACGGGAAGTTGTAAAAAAGAAAGAAACACACGAAGAAAAATTGTAAAAACACAAGTAAAAAGTAAAGGGAGAGTATAAAAAAGAAAGAAAAGAAAGAAAGAAAAAAACACATTGCAGACGTTACGCGGATCAACAAACAGTACGGTATGCATACGAAGACGAGATCAAGGAGTCTGATTTCGTGGAAGCTGCAGTAGGATATAAGGTACATAGAAGGTAGGTGGGGAGGGTTTGGATAAGGCGCCGCGTCGAGGGTGGCCGCATGCGCCCCGTCCCCGGAGACCAGGTTAATATGTTATTTCGGCGTTTCACCGAAAGAGAGATGTAAACCGTTTTTTCATGTAAACCAGAGTGTCACTTAGCCAGCCAGAACTGACGCGGGGTGAGCGACGGCTCGCTGCAAAGCACACGTAAATATTTATCCTCATACTGCGGAGCAACGAGCTGAGCTGGATACGCGGTATGAGTAAAAAATTCAACACGTGTTAGACCGGGATACCCATGCATGGATCCGTGAACCAAACAGCTAGTTCATTAGTGATAAATGATCACGCCTTGGTTTAATCGGAGAAAAAAAATTTCAATCCGAAAGATTATTATAGGTACACAACCCCGGAAGACAAAATAATACCAAAATCTCGGTTCATTCGAAAAAGTGCATCTCAAGACGATCAATTTGACCTATTGTTCGTTTCGATACGATCATTACAGCCCGAGTTATCTGAACATCGAATGAATAATGAATATGAAGTTCCAGAATTTATTCAACCCCCGGTGTTCTTCGTTCAACCAGTTCACTGGTGGACCCGAAATCAACTGTTTGTCCCAAAACTGGTGAAAGGAAATAATTTCGTATTCAACGTGAAGCCCAAAAAACTTAGGAACATCAAGTTTTATGCACGTCCGTTCAAAACTGACAGAGATATCCACGTTGCACATAATATGTGCCATTTGTGGCACTTTTTCTTTTTGCACATAATATGTGCCATTTGTGGCACTTTTTCTTTTTGCACATGTATGTGCCCTTACCTGCAGTGAACCGGTTAAAGGTTTTTTTGAATCGTCATATGAAATTGAACAATAATGATAATTGGCATCTAGGGTCGGAATGTTAATTGTTCACGTTTTCAATTTTCACTTTGAACCGTGAATAAGATGACGGGAGAGAGGCGGCGCGGCGGGCGGGTAGGGTTTGTTACTTTGTTCAGTGTATCGTTAGACGAGGGTTGGGTAGTAGATCGGGGTAGAGAGATGCGATGAACCGAAGCTAATTTGGCAATTACGAGCAACTGGGAAAGGGCTTTGGGGACAAAATGTAAGGAACATTAGACGAAGAAAGAAGGAAGGAAGAAGAGGGAAATGGCACACGCGGGAGAAGAAGGGGGATGGTGCGCAGGGTGGATGGCTGTATTCAGCTAGGGCTAATTTCATTAGAATTTGCTCTTTTCCACTGCCTATCCTCGATTCTCCAATGGGTTAGACCCGGACGTTCCTTGAGCCAAGAAAATTGAACTAAGGGTAGCGTGTATAGAAGATTTTCTATAAAATAACTCGCCCATCAAGTTCAAAAGTGACTTACGGTCGAGATACTTTTCAAAACCAAATGGAAACTCACTCTCCCATGGCGACCCCGGGGTAGTTGTACGGTGTCAACTGATATCTGAGAAAACTTTTACCTCCTTGATCATACTTCCCACTCTTCACCGCACATCGTTCCCAGCTCAACTTCTACTCCTGATTCTGGCCTCCCTACTTCCTTTGCCTTTGACTTTTCCTTTTAGTTCTTAGTTCTACCGTCTCATCCCTCCTTCACTCGTTCTTCTTATCTTATTACCGTTTCCTCCACGGGACTATTTCCACCGCAAAGTAGTTATACCAAAGATTCTCCAAGTGTGTAAAGTACAGTTGAGACATGGCCAGTTTAATCGAGCGTGTACATTCACTCAGCATAATTTAACTCTTCGGATTTCATTACCTCGCCATTTTTATCACGTCATGTCATAATAATATAGTAAAAAGGAAATAAGAAATTAGTATTTCAAACACACGCAAAAAACAGCTTGCTGTCGAATTTACTCTGTGAGCATGCAGTAAATATATGGTAAGCACTTTTTTGCAGTAGAAATTATCACAATTGTGGTAACATTCACTCGTATAGACATTGAATGCCACTTGCTCCAATTATGTACCCAATACTAGAATTGTGATAATTTCTACTGCAAAAAAGTGCTGTCCATATTATATTCACGGCTCATAGAGTAAATTCGACAGCACTGTTTTTTTGGTGCACGCTGTGTGTAAATTTCGATTTTGCGCCCTTTGTGTTTGAAAACAAAGTCTGATGAACCTGCGAAAGATGATTTTCGACTCGTGTAATTGTGTGAAAAAACTTCACATTCCCATTATAGTATCGAAAAGTACGATTCTGGGGTCTTTCAGTCTCGATTCGTTGTTTCGGTTTTTTTCTTTTTGTTTTCTTCCGTTTTTCTTTCCTTCGTTTTCTCACCGACGAAACTAATTGAATGCACCCTCCCTCCACGGGTAGGTACATGTACTACCCTACACCTAGAATACGCTACCTACTGCAGCAATTAACCGGGAAAATTATTGCCCCGTATCTCGTTTCCGTCCCCAAATTCAGTACCTAACGCGGTCAACATTATTTCGATGTAGATTTGGCAAAACAGTAGAAACGCGTAATGGCACTAATTAGGTGTACTCTCTGCAACCCGGAACAACCCTTCCTGTTTCACAATTATACTATGGTACCCATGTATATACGTTAGTTATATGTATATATACAGTTTGAATGCAACAACGATAAACCATTTTATTTCACATTATAAATGGAACAGATTTTTCTCTTTTTTCTTTTTTTTTTTTTTTTTTCTGTTTTTGAAAAAATCTGTCAAAACGTGTACACGTATTATTATGTACGTACGTACCTGTATGTAAAAGTAAAATACATCTTTCTTGTTTCCATATGCACTAGAGAAACGACATGTGCATCCCAGTTTCTGACGTGTCTCTTCTTTTACCTATGTATACGGGGTGTATACGATCCTGTCACCGACGATACAATATCGTATCGGTTTTATATGGTAGAACGAGGAAACAAGGGTGAAAAACTAACCGACATTTTTCTTCACCTTAACCCAAGTCAGTCTGTAAAAGATACGCGATATGAGTTTTCTCGGTTTCTATGGAAATACGTATGTTGTAGATACATCGAAGAAAAAATAAAGCGAAAAAATTGTGGACGCGTTCAAATTCCGAATTCAAAGTCTACATATAGCCGATTTGAAAAACTTTTAAATATAACTGAGAACTACCGAAGGTTCAAAATTTCGAATCTAAAAATTCGCGCACGTTTTTTACATATTCAGTTTTTGCTATCGAAACCTTTTGGAGAAAGCAAAAATCGACATCGTGAAGTCGTCGATTAGAATGATAAATATTTTTTGAAAAACGGACAGAATTTTTTTTCGGATTTTTTTTCGAACTTTCAGAGTTTTCATATTTTAAATTTGAATATTGGAACGTGAACCCGGTGCCATTATACAAAAGACGCTTATTGCCTGCTTCGCTCGATCTTATACCCAGACGGTCTGATGTATTATAAGAAAAGAGCAGTTTCTTCTTCTATACCGTATAGAGAATAAGAGGGAATCGCGAAAGGATAAAAGAGAGAAAAAAAAAAGCTAGATTGAATTTCTGTTAAATAGAATTCCACGAGTGAATCCGATATCTCGACCTCGACCTCTACCTCTTGCTCCTAGCTCTCGACCTGCGTTATCTAGAATCGAATTTTACTCCCAGAACGATGTGGTTGCAGCAGCAGCAGCAGCAGCAGCAGTAGGAGCAAAAATGTCTTCTTCTTATTCTTTTGAGAGTTTTTTTTTTTTTTTCTTCTTTTTTATTATTATTCTAATGAAAAGTAGTACTACGGTGTAAAATAATAATACGAAATGTTATATAGACATTTTTATATTATAAAATTGGAAGCCATTACCAGGGGCTCGAGATAAGTGGCGAGAAGTTTTAAAACAGGGGGTACGAGTTCGCAGGGGGGGGGGGAGGGGGTAGGGGGTGGGTTAAGACTTTTCAGCTGAATATTACACCAAGACGAATGTAGGTAATAAAATAAACTACACAATAGCAGGCTGTAACTCAGTCCAGGAATAAAAAGAACGAGGAGGAGAAAACTGGATGGTGAAGGTAGGTAGCTAAAGGGGCCCAGTAAAGGGAGGGAATAAAAGTAGCCGGATGAGGGAAAGGGCTCGACGTTACTATATATATATACTACCTATACCTGTCTACAACGAGGTTCGGAATAAGAATAATCGGAAAAGGTTACAGCACCACGCAACGGAAAGAAAACTGGGAGAAATACCCATCTCTACCCTTTTCTACGTACAGGGTACCTACTTAGTTGATAAATAATTGGAAAGAGAAGAATAGAGACAGAGAGAGAGAGAGCTTAACTCCCTTTAATTATCGTCGAAACTCCACGTGTCTTTTTCTCTTCCTGTTCTTTCTCTTTCTCTTCTTTCTCTTCTATTCTCTTTTTCGCCAAGTTTTAATTCCTTATAATTTATGAAATCCAGAAGCAATTGGCTAATTGTAGTAGTAACCCCCCCCCCCCCTCCTCCAAGACGTTGAGAAATGCCCACCGGTGAACAAGGGTGAAAAAAAAGTTTCACATCTCACGTTTTTGGCTCCATATATACTATATAAAAGTCGCAGAGGACTGATTTTACCAAAATTCACGCGAATTAACTACGTCTAGAAAATATCGCTGCTGCAATTATTATACGCACTGCATTGCCTCTGAGTGTATATATATATATATATATATATATATGTAGTCCTTTTGAAACTAAATAAGGCGAAGCCTTTTCATTTATCTCACGGTAACTTAATTTTTACCCCCAGTGAAAAAAACCTTTCAGAATTCAGAATTCGCAACTCCAGGGGGTAGTAGACGCGCTGCAGGGTGTGACTTATGCACGCGGTTCTATATACCAGGCCATTTGTACATTTATATACCTACACATCTCTCAGATTCTGTTTTCTAGGTTTTTTTTTCTTTTTTTTTTTTTTGTTTTTCTTTATTCATACCTATTTATGACTCCATCCCTATGCGAACTGCATCTCATACTGAATGCCTAGGTGTGCGAGAAAAAGAGCGAGTCATATGTGTATAGGGTGCGAAAAACGGGGGGACCTCAAATTGCTTTATTATTCCAATTATATAAACGGTGGAGAAAAACAGGAAATAGGGATCCGAGGTGAAATATTAATGTGACACAAAACTAAATAGGAAACAATTTCCTGCTTTGGTATAAACAGAAGAGTGAAATGTTATAATAAAATTCATTTATATATATTATTCATTAATTGTTTTAACTTTTGATCAAATTTTTCACCGTACTACTACTACTACCCCTAATTCTAATTCATTTAGCTATAACTATATTTGGCGAAACGAGGTGAAAGCAAGATTTTCGCAAGGTGTTGGGGGCATACAGTTGTGTAAAACCCCTAAGCTATTAACATTAACGAGGTAATTACAAACAATGCTGCTGCGCGACACGACGCGACGCGACGATGATGATGATGATGATTATGGTGATGATGATTACGTGACGGTGATATAATTGTTATAACAAATGCTCTGTCATTCGAGTATAAAAAAGCCTACTAAGAGAGTAAAATAATGCTCGTTATTATATAAAGTCACATGGAAATCATGCGTTTTTAAATTTATACGACCGATTTCGTTTGAGGAAACGAACGGTATACCAGTTTGCCAAAAATTTATTCAAAGTTAATGCAGATGAAGGAGACATAGAGAGAGAGAAAGAGAAAGAGAGAGAGATAGATATAGAGATAGAAGGGTCGAAAGAAATGATAATTTCTTTGAGGCAGTCCTCGGGGTCGGGTAAAAATGTCGGATCTTTTATTTCCGCTTCAGTTTTTGGTATTTAAAACAAGGGAGTAAGGGGTGGTGGGGGGATGTGGCGGGTGGTAGGGCGTACTGGTTGCTTTAAATTTAAATAATCACGGAAAAATGTTAATTCTTTCCGCGGCGTAGTAATTCAATGAGAAAAAGACAAAGAAACTCATGGTAGTGGTAGTCGGTGTGGGTGGTTGCAGGGGTGGTTGTAGGGGTAACATTATAGAAGAACTGGAGAACCGAGTCTGCGTTCTTGGTTCTCGGTTCTCGTATACTCGTCGCGAGATCGTCGCTCGTAGTGAAAAGCGGAGTAAATGTGGAAAGAGATCGAGACTGAGAATGGGAATGAGACTCTCTCTACCCAGCCTCTGAGAGAATTGGACCGACGTAGCGAGGGCTAAATTGAATTAATGCGCAAAAGAAAAACATTAAGGTTAAGATATGGCTTAAAGGGGCATTCCGCGAAACGTAGCTATCCGCACGCCTGCACCGCGCCTTACCCGCGCACCACGTCCCTTTTTTTTTTTTTTTTTTTTTTTTTTCCTCCTCTTCTTCTCTTCGTCTGTTATTCTCCCCTGCGTCGGTCGTTCGCTCTCCTCGTTATATATACTTTCTTTTCAATTTCTACACAAGGTATACGTAGTGCCCGGGGTATAACGTCCCACGTCATTTCACAAAACCCATTTTATCCCCAAAAACTCTATGCTATTACTCGCCCAAAAATACCTACATTGACAAGAATTCGCTTTCCCGGGTACACGCAAACAGATTTTCAATTATATCTCACGAACCGTTAATAATATCGAAATAATAGTCTCTACAAAAAATAAAGCTAATTAAATTTCCTATCAAAAAGCTAGGATACATTTTTTCTCTATCTTCATCACCTGCGTTTCTGTATCTCGATGTAAAACGTGTGACTAATTATCACGTTTATATTCGTCTCTGCATGATGCACTGAAAACGTTTGAATATTACAGCGAAACGAATAGAGTTAGAGAAAAAGTGCATTCCACCTTTATTATGCAAAATTTCAATAGCTTCATTTTTGATTCTTACGTTTATCTCGATTTATTCATTGGTTCTCGAGATATCATCAAAAAAATGAACAGAAGTATCACACCCAAACGGTCCTCGTAGTTAAATCACATTATACCCAGTCCTATTGCTAAGAGAATTACTCAACGATATGATAGTTTTATTTGCATACTCATAGCTACCCTCATACCCGCCTACGCATATATGGGCAGTTCAACGCCAACCGTACAACTCATTTCCCTCATAGTCGCAGTGATTTTACCAAAATTTGGTGATCACGCTAGTCTGGCATAGGGACATAATTTCTGACCACAGAGTTTCGCGAAATTCAGAAAACTGGGGGTCAGGTATGGTACGCAGTTGATGTGGAACAGCCCATATATACATGCAGATACCCCAGAACATAGACTCGCAATGTGATGATCTCGTAAACCGTAAAGGCTGTGCGGAAATTGGATTAGCATTGTAGATACTGATGGTGGATGTTATATATATATATCCACACACATGTATAGAGGGTGGATTTCACCCGCCTCACTTCACCTCCGATTCCTGCAGCATCACAACGTTATCTTAGCGCGAGTCACCTGAATGTTAATTGAGCCGAAATTCCATGATGAAATTAGATCGGATCGTGTGATGGGGTGGTTTCAGGGGTTCCGGAGTTCTGCATGCGTACATAATACATTAATTACATATAGGTAGATGGATATTGTGTTTAATTAAATAATTAATCGTCAGAGAGCGCAGTAGAACCAGAATTGAAAAAAAAACAAAAACCCATATGATACCCTTAAAAATCGGAACTTTATTTTAAATGCCTTAATTTGAAGAGAACTATGTATATATTTGCTGCACAGACCCACGATTCAACTGACTCCATTATAGTGGTATCGGCGTAAAACGGTGCGCTGAAACTAATGAAAACATTGTTTCATGCACCGCATGTGCGGATCAGGTACCAATGTGCAATTCCATGCACTCTACCTCGGCGCAGATATTCCCTCGCGTTTTAAAATGGTTTCGTATAAATTGCAAGGTTGGAACGTTCTGCGAATTAGAGCGTAAGTGATGCGTCGGTATTTTGAGCGAGAAATCGTGAAAAAATAAATTAAACCCGCATATAGCAGGTACGCAAGAATGATGTAAAAAATTGCAAATCTGATGATCCAAAGCGCAGGTTGCACATCAACTTCGACGAATCGAAATGAGTAGAATGTACCTCGATTTGGGTGGTCGGTGCGATTAATTTAACAGCTAATTTATGCATCGCATTGAGGTTTACCCGCTTTTATGTATAATCGAACAATTTAGGGTAAAATAATTGATAGACTTCGTAGAATAGTGAAGCAGGAGCTGGGTAATTATCTGTCGTTGAATCGGACCCCAGTATACTTACTGTTTGGTGTAGCAAAAGATCAAAGACCCTTTATGGACAGCCGATGGACTTATCGACCTTATAGAGAGTTGGGTAGAAAACATGCGGCCGATACCTCAGACCGGACCGTTACCGCATCCCTATCAGATACAAAGGATGGTGATGGCTGCGGTTCGACGGTGTGGAATGGGGCTCGATTATTATACGCGGTATGAGATGGAAAAAAAATCTTTAAGGAATAGAGAAACGCGGGAATATAAATATCGGACTTCTGCGTATAGTACTATGCTATAAGGTATACAGTTATATAAAAACCGATCAAAATTCACTTTTCCGCCCGATTGGCGCGTTGTACTATACTAAATCGACGTAAGACCGTGGTATCGTTAAGGGAGCTCGAAGATGGTTATATAGAAAGGAGCTTCCATCAATAATAGAAGGGCTTTAGCCCCTTTCACAGAAAGAGAGAGAGAGAGAGAGAGAGAGAGAGAAGGTGAAGATAAACGCTTATAAAATTTCTTTTTCAACCCATTTTTCCTCGTCTTTTCTTTCCTTGACTCTTTCTTACTGTTTTTTTTTTTTTTTTTTTTGTCTTTTTTTTCCATCTCTCTTTCTTTCTTTCTTTCTTTCTTTCTTTCTTTCTACATAACCACGAAAGAAGATTTTTGTGGACAGATTTTTATACCCGCGGCTCTATTCTATCGTATGACAACCCCGCGCACACGAATTTATGTACGATGAAAGGTGGTTTGATTAATGACTGAAGTATTGAATCGACACGTAACCTTGACTTATAAAAGCTGGCTATACTGTTGTTCTGTACCTATACTCCGCATATTCCTTAAACCTGACGAAATAGCGATTACATTTCTACCTACTGCAGCACAAGTTTTTTTTTTTCTTTTTTCCTTTTCCCATTTTCAACGGACTCCATTTTTTTTTTTTTTTTTTTTTTTTTCCCCTCAATATCGAACAGACATCTGGAGATTTTAGCATAGATGATGAAAACGTGTCGGTTAATCGCTTTGACGATTTTAAATAACTGCGCTTATTGTCCCGCCGCAGAGTTTCATCCCTTTGCATGAGGTGCGGCGAAAATGCGGGAAGGGAGGCTTTTCGCTGCAGATTTAAACCACCCTGTTCATAATATAATGGCTCGTCAGAAAATGAACTGAAAAAAAAAAAAAAAAAAAAAAATCAAGAGTGTTTTTTTCTTTTCTTGTCTTTTCTTTTCTTTTTTTTTTTTTTTTATTCATTTTTTCATCATCTTAAAGTTTCCTTAGCACCGCGTGGTTATAACATATGGAATAATCGATACTTGAAGGAAGGAAGTAAGGAAGTAAGGAAGGAAGTATAAGGAAGGAAGGGAAGCGAAGGGAAGGAAAGGAAAGGGAAGGAATGTTCACTATTCCAAAATCTGCGAAGGAAGGGGGTTTCTTTGAAAATTCAACCAGTGAAAATCAGGGGCTCGTGTAGGGGTGATTTATCTACCTACCTACCTCAGGAAGTGAGACGATGACGTAACGTAGGTGCCACGAATAATATATCGCGCCCTTTTAACCCTCGTAAATTATAGAATATATATTCCACTGATTCACGTTCGTTTCAGAGATTGGCAAACAATCGACTAATAAATTTTACATGGAAATTGAAAAGTTATCCAAGTTCTAAGGGTTCTAGGTTCTAGTACCTTAGGGTGTGCCAAAAAAAAAAAAAAAAATTTTAACGCACCTGAAGATTCCAGTAGAGCATTTTAAACAGAATATCTCAGCCAAATATGAGCTGTTAATATTGATATTTAGAACTGCCTAACTCAGTTTTTCTATTTTTGATTTGAATAACATGTGAGAAAAAAAAAAAAATCGGAAAATTTTTGAATTGTTTTTTTTTTTCTCATAAGCGGCTTGATTTAGAAACTATCCAAAGACAGATTCTTATAGGAAATTTAACGCTCTATAAAAAAGTACTGAGATAAAATTTTCCTAACTCTCACCGATTAAGAGATATTCGCTTATAAACATTGAGTCATGGCGTCATGGAGATTCATATGACTCTGGGAAAAAACAATTTTGTTTTTTTTTTTTTTTTCAACCGCGCATCAAAATTTCGGTAGAGCATCTCAAATAGAATATCTCAGCCAAATATGAGCTCTTAATAATGATATTTAGAACATGACTATTTCAGTAACTAAAATTCGTAACTAAAATTAGTTACTAAAATAGGCAGTTCTAAATATCAATATTAACCGGTTCACTGGTAGACCCGAAATCAACGTTTTGTGCCAAAACTGGCGAAAGGAAATAATTTCGTATTCAACATGAAGCCCAAAAAACTTAGGAACATCAAGTTTGATGCAAATCCGTTCAAAACTGACAGAGATATCCACGTTGCACATATATGTGCCATTACCAGTTGTGGCACTTTTTCTTTTTGCACATATATGTGCCCTTACCAGTGAACCAGTTAAGAGCTCATATTTGGCTGAGATATTCTATTTGAGATGCTCTACCAGAATGTTGATGTGCGTTTGAATTAGTTTTTTTTTTTTTTTTTTTTTTTTTTTTGCACACCCTAACGGTACCTATATGGAAAAAAATCAAAAACCCAAATTTTTTTTTCTTTCATCAATTTTGATTGCAATTTCTTTTGTACCTATACTCAAATCAACGAAGAGGAAGATAACAGTACCTACCTAGCTGTACACTGTTATATACGAACTGCGCAAACTGGATGAGAAAATCTACTACTATAAGTAACCAAACGATATTCTCAGTATAGTAGAAACTCCAACAGCAGAAGCAGAAGTAGGAACGTACTGGCTAAAGAGAGATGCTAGGGTTTATAAGCTAACGTAAGCTGCACTGGGGGTTCTCGAGTCTGAAACAAAGGTTGGTTTTGTTATTCGGGTGTAGCACATGTATCTATGTATGAACAACATACCCCTGCACCTTGTTTCCACTACGTAGCTACTAAGGAAGAGGTTGTTTTCACTATGAGAAAAACAGTCCGGGGCTGGGGGGGGGGGGGGGGGGGGGGGGCAGTCTATTGCTGGGGGTGGTTGTGCACTGAGCTTTGGTTCGACTTTCTTCGATTCCTCTTTCATATATATATATATATATATGTAGGTCGCAAGTCAGCATCGAACAGGTATACAGATCGAATTTCGACGGGATTATCTCACGTCAGAGAAACGAGAGAAAAAAAAAAAAAAAAAAGAACAAAAAATACAAAAATACAAAAATTCTGTACCAAGAATTTGAGGTAAAAATTTTTACTTTCCTCTTTTTTTTTTTTTGTTTTTTCTGTCTTTTGTCTACCTATTTTTCATTCTCCTTATACTACTACTAGTATAGAGTCGAGGCGAAGTATATACTAAGAGAGAAACAAAAATATTTTATTATTCGTTGAATTTTACCTCCGAGTATTACGCGATGCGAAGCGAACCAAGACGAGAGGTTGGATAGGCTCTGCAGGGGTCGGGGGTCGGGGGTAAAGTAAAACTTTTTTTCGTAATCTTTCCCTTTTGCATTTTGTTTTTCTTCGGGGGCGTTAAAGCCTCTTATCTCTCGTCTTAATCGGTAATTACCAGGAGGGATTCAGACCCAACCCAATTCTTTATTTACTCCTTTTTCCCTTATTTACGAGACGTTAATCTCTGCGGGAAAAAGATTCTCTTCTCTTCTCTCCCCTCTCTCTCTCTCTCTCTCTCTCTCTCTCTCTCTCTATTTCTGTTTTCTACCCTTCTATTCCCTGAGCTCCTATCAGCCAACAAAGCAAGCAAGCAAATAAATAGATAAATAAATAAATAAATAAATAATAAAGATTTGGAAACACGTTCAACGATGTGCATGTTTCGCACATCATCCATCATCCAACCCCGTCGTATAATCCAGTCTCTCCTTCCCTCTTCCTCTCTCTCTCTCTCTCTCTCTCTTTCTCTGAGACTTGGTAAGTATGAACTATATAAGGACGAAACGAAGTACGTCAAAGCTTAAGGGCATGAAAGGGTGAAGGGTGAAGGGGTGAAGGGTTGAGTTTATCAGAACGGTATCCATTACTTAGCCAAAGGAGATTACCTCGAGGAATTGCGGCGAGAAGCATATCGCAGAGAAAGGTTATCACGTCTCGGTTACACTTGAAGATATTTCCTCCTTTTGTTGCCTGGGTATAGTAAGGTAGAACGTTATACACGCTATACGGAGTTGTTATTTTCTTTATGCTGCAGTTTTACCCGACTTTAAACGTTTCTCAAGTTGTGAGAAAACCGCACGTAGAATATAACAGCAAATCTCCAGCTTCCCTTATTCTTCTTCTTCTTCTTCTTCTTCTTTCGCTAGTTTTCCCCAACTAACTATTCCATTCACTTCTTTTTTTTTTTTGTCTTTAATTTATTTATTTTTTTTTTTTTATTTTTTATTATTCTACATCTGTCTCTCCTCCTCCCCCCCCCCCCCCCCCCCCTTTCGTCCTATCTTCGCTAATTTAGTTAGTCTCGCTCGAAAACCCCAACAAGAATTAATTTCATTGTGGTTGCGGCAGAGTATGAGGGGGTGGTGGCGGGGCAAGGCAAGGTAATTCGGATGTTTTAACACCGCCTCATACCCCCGAAGTCGTAGTCTTAAATTGGTTCTTAAAAAAAAAAAAAAAAAAAAAAAGGCGAAAGAGGTAAAATAAAAACTGGCTCATCTGCGCGACTTCGATTTGTTTGGGCTAGGGTTAGCGGTCACTCACGCCCGACCTCCAAATGTTTGCTCGCTCGTTCTCCATCCCGAGAACCCCCCCCCCCCCCCCTTGTACCCCCCCCCCCCCCCCCCCCCCCCCCCCCCCACTGGCCCCTCGAAATGGGGTAAATACTCTGCAACCAGGCGAGGGGCTTAGTTGCCGTAACGTACGAGCTTGCCCAGGGAAAACAAGAGCGTTCTTGCCGCATATCCTCTACTACTCTCCATCCTCAAATCGTCCGGAACCTATACACTGCGCCAGTAAGTAAAAGCGTCAGCATTTTAACTCTCGAGTTTATAAACGGCAAGGCCAATTAACGAACCGGTATGTAGAGGTATATATATATATACGGTCTGCAGTTTAAAAGAAAATTATTTTCATCTGTAATTTATTGTCGTTAATATAATTAATCACCCTTGTAATATATATTATATAAGAGAAATCTCCACCCGCACGCACGCACTCACGCGTTGAGAACACGCGTTTCGTAATATATAAAGACGGCGCGGGGGGGGAGGGGGGGGGGACGGGGTGAATTTCCAAACGACTGGATTTCACATATCCTTGAAAGAGAAAACGGGATAAAGGAAATATATCTGACATATGGGGGGGGGGGGAGGGGGAGGAGGGGGGGGTATGAATGGAAAATTTAGTTGTCTGATAAATCAGATGCGATTTTTCCATACATACGTAAGTATTTTTGTCTTTGAATATTTTTTTTTTATATTCTTCTTTTTTTTTTTTTGCTCTCTTTATTTACGAGCTAAAGTTTTGCCGAGATTTGGGTAAAACTAGTCAAAAGTTTGTTAATATATACGAATTTAGTATAATATGAGGCGAGCTGTGCAGAGAAATCTGTGGATTAGACATGGGAAAAATCTTGTGAAAAATATCTAGGGAAAGGAAGAAGGAAGAAGAAAAAAATAGGGGTAGGATGTAAGGATACTGTAAAGGCAAAAAAAAAAAAAAAAAAAAATAGGGGAGTGACGGGGGTGTAGAGTGGCTTTTCGTTCATCGAATATGTCGAGTAAAGGAGAGAAATAGGGAAAGAAGAGTCTCTTGGTAAAACCCGGAACTGTTTACGAGCCCATGGCATGGCGTCGGGATAGATCAATATGATCGTGTTGTTGATGCGTTACCGCATCATGGGATATAGTAGGTATATATATATTATGGTGAGTCCTCCTTTTTTTTTTTTTTTTTTTTTTTTGTTTTTTTTTTTTTATTCTTCTAAGGGAAAAAAAGTCGCCCGTTGCAACGAGGGGATACACTTTTGAAGTCTGACTGGCAGACGTCGTTCTCCCAAGAGATAGGTGGCGCCGTATCCTTCTTCCTATTCTTATTTTTATTTTTATTTTTATTTTTATTTTTATTTTTATTCTTATTCGTCTTCTTCATCTTCTTCTTCTTCTTCTTCTTCTTCTTCTTCTTTTTCTTTTTCTTTTTCTTTTTCTAGGATCTTCGCAACTCTTGCACAGCTATGCTACTATACCTCCCAGTGGAACCGGAGGATGTTCGCGTCCTAATCTCTTTTTATTGGCTGTAACTGGCTGTGACTCCAGACCGTGCCTCGCAACCTAAACACACGGTAGGTTATATCCTCAAGGTTTTCTGCAGGAAGAACGGTATCAAACTCTCTCAGTCATACGCGAGGTTCGAGTAACTTACTTCCTTCCTTCCTATACGCGAAGAAGAAGAAGAAGAAGAAGTAGAAGAAGAAGTCGTTCCGATATATAGGCAGACGGGTTATTTAGTATTCTGAGACAGTATTTTCACACCTCTGACAATTTTTTACTTTTTTTTTTTTTTTCTACACCTCTTCCTTATTACATTTTTTTTTCAGAATCGAATTTGAATCCGAAATATCGGTATTTTTGTATTAGAAAAAAAGAAGAAAAGAAAATAAAATGAATCCGGAACTACATGTACATAGGCGACCGTAGCTTTTCGTCGTGAAGAGAGAATAAAGAATGAACATACCTAGTAGGAAAATGGAAACTAGAAACAGGAAACAGGAAACAGAATACAGAGTCTCGCTACCTACTACTACCAGCGTTAATTAAAAAGGCAATCACTGCTAGAGAGTCCAGGGCGAGTGTCGTTTCGTATTTCCATACCAACCCCTTTTCTCTCTGCTAGACAGGACGTATACCACGCAACTTTCACATATATATAATCTACGTTTATGTGCGAGTATTTCTGTATATTATGGGAACAGAATAGGTATATATGTAGACGCGTACCCGCCCATATGTATATTCCGAATGCAGCATGGATTCACGTACCTAAGTGAGATGCAGAGAGAAATACATACGTACGCCGAAATATTTAAAGGACATCATGGTTTTTTTCAGTAGAGAATTATTGCCTCTTTCACATAGCTGCGATAGAGAATTCATAGACTTGGAATGTGCTTTACTGCAGGATCTCTGTCATGCCATTCTCGAGAATAAATGCTCGGAACTAGTTTTTCGATTATATCTTGAGAACGGTTGATGATATCAAGATTTAGGTAATTACCAAAAATGAAGTTGATTAAATTTTGCATCAAAAAGGTGTGACACACTTTTTCTCTATCATGATCGGTTTAGCTGTATTTTAATATTTATTACCTGACCTACTGAAATTCGATTTTTTCTTTTTTTTTCTTGAAATGTTTTGATATTAAGCATCGAAATACAGCGAAACCAGTAAAGATACAGAAAAAGTGTATTGTATCTTTTTTGTAGGAAATTTAATTTACTTCATTTTTGATATCCACTTTCATGTCGATATCATTCATGGCTCTCGAGATATGATCGGAAAACTGTATCGGAGTATTTCTTCATTCTTTCTCGTATTGTTTAAAATTTCCAATTCGCGTTAGTACCTGTGTATGTATATATATATATATCTCCAGAAACTCTACCCTGTATATTAATGGACTTTTAATATCGCGTATCCCTTAATGTATACATATATATATATATATATATAGAGAGATTTTTCCCGCGGTAAAACTAATGCGAATATAATGCGGCTCAAGACGATTTGTACACTTTGATATTATCCACGTTATCTATATACAGTGCGATTCTGTGGAAAAAAAAAATATATATATATATATATATTGTACCCTAGAGCCTTGTGACGATCACATAAAGACGAAATAAAGAAAAAATAAAATAAAGAAAAAACACAATCTTCGTTTTAATACGCGATATATATATATATATATATATATATATATATATATATATATATATATATATATGTATCTTCGAATCATGATGATGTACACTGCAGCAGCACGTATCTATCCCGGAATATACCTAACCGGGTCTCTCGACGGTTTATAGAGGGATGAAGAGTAGCCTCTCTAGTAACAATACGAGAGATACCTACTACCGAAGAGACGAGAAGAGAAGAGGAAGAGGAAGAGGAAGAGGCAGCCCAGCAGCATTGGCACTATTTCTTGTCGGGATTGCAGAGTCGAGGGGCCAAGATATGAGGAGGGCGGACCGACTCACCCGGAAACCCGGGGTTGCCCTCAGGATCGCAAAAACACGTGGGTATATCCCGGTCGAATAACCGGGGGCGACGGGGGTTGGGGGTGAATTTTTTTTTTTTTTTCTTTTTTTCTTTTTTTTTCTTCATCTACCAAACGCTTCTTCTCGGTCCACTATCAACTCGACCAGAGAAAAGAGAAGAGCGAAGAGAAGATATTCTATAGCTAAATGCGAAAAGTCGTGCGTTTCTTCTTCATTCTTCATTCTTCTTCTTCTTCTTCTTCTTCTTCTTCTTCTTCTTCCTTTTCGTATTCAGGTTTGCGAAGCAACCGCACAAGGTAAAGGGTCTGCTGACACGTCCGCGCGGTTCGAGATCACCGATTAGAAACGTAGGCTGGATTTAGTTTTCGTGCATAGTATCGATAAGATCGAAACTTGCGGTTGTGTGAGAGTTTGTGCGATTTGGGAAAGTCTCTTCGTATCCTAGTATTCATGTAGCAACATATCGACGCCCGATACGAATAACAGCACATTTTAGATTCCGGGTGAAAAAGAGCTAGTTTCAAATTCCGGGTGGAAAAGAACACATTTCAGATTCCGGGTGGAAAAGAGCACGTTTCAGATTCCGAGTGAAAAAGAGCATGTTTCAGATTCCGGATGGAAAAGAACACGTTTCGGATTGAGAATGAAAAATAGCACGTTTCAGATTCACTCGAAAACTAGCACAATTCAGGCGAAGCGAATATCACTCATTAGTAAGTGTCAGGTAGGTTTATTATGAAATTGGAAATGCACAATTATGCACAAAAACTCGATTCAATTTTATCATTGAATGATTAATTCAATCTTATAATAAACCTACCTGACACTTGCTAATAAGTAATATTCGGTTCAACCTGAATTGTGCTAGTTTTCGAGTGAATCTGAAACGTGCTATTTTTCATTCTCAATCTGAAACGTGTTCTTTTCCATCCGGAATCTGAAACATGCTCTTTTTCACTCGGAATCTGAAACGTGCTCTTTTCCACCCGGAATCTGAAATGTGCTCTTTTCCACCCAGAATTTGAAACGTGCTCTTTTTCACCCGGAACCTGAAATGTGCAGCTGTTATTCGTATCGGGCGTCGATATATTCCCGCATTTATTTTATTACTGAAAACCAGAGACTGTCGCGTAAAATTTGGGAAATTCGTCATCACAGCTAGGGGTATGAGTGAATTAGACCAATCCTTGCGCTGGACCAAAATACGTTCGAACATTGAACAGTGCGGGATGAACAGGTATTCCACTGTTCAACCTCGACTGCCAACGGCGTGGATAATATATTATCCATAATCTATATACACGCTGAATAATTACCAACGACGACCCTCCCGCGATTCGGGGCGCGCGTTGTATATCGATAATTCGAGTCATGTCCCATCCGTGTAACTACATGATGGGGTAAAGCGTACGTCGAGGGATATTTTTTTCTTTTTTCTTTTTTACTACGATTATTTAAATTGATATTGATTTTATTCTTATGTAACTTTTTGAATTTTCGGGAAGAAGAAGAAGAAGAAGAAGAAGAAGAAAATAATAACTACTACACTTTCACCCTCGAATATTACACCCGGGGGGGAGGGACAGGGACGTGAATGTTCATTCATGAATTGGTTACAACAAAACTCCCATCCAACAAATGTCTTCGTTTCCGGTTAAATATCTAATTAATAATTCCTCTTAATCTTGCGACAATTTTCGGTTTAATAGAGAAAACGAGGTAATAAGCTCCTTCAAATTTGCAATTCTGAAATTAGCCTTTCTTACTTACCTACTTAGTTAGTTAGTTACTTACTTATACTTAGTTCCTTATATACACTTCGCCATTTTATAAAGCTCGAAATACTCGGCTGTTATGGGGTTACAACGTGCGTGGGTGTATATAATGGTATTATAGCTCGATATTTAGTCTAACGTGGTTAAAACCGCATCAGAAATCGGTATACTGTTATGAAATAGATTTCTGTATCGTTGTAGGTATACGCAATCGATATATATATATATATATATAACGCCGCGAGTTATCGGCTGGCATTAAAACCGCGAACTCTACGTCGACGTCGACGTCGACGTCGATCCGAATAAGTACCCTGTGGAACGGTGAAACGGGGGGGGGGGGGGATGAGCTAGGGGTGATAGTAACCAGCTAAACTCGTGACGGGACGAGTTTTCCTCGACAACTTTTCTCATTACAACGATCGACGTCGACCCAATTAAACCGAACTTTGATAAAAAAAAAAGGAAAAAATAAATAAAATAAAAATAAAAATAATAAAAAAAAAAAAATCCCTTCATCGCTTCGAAAGATTAATATAAAAAATCACTGTTTACCTTATAAGGTGGGATAAAAAAAAAAAAGACTACCAGGTTTTACTGTAAAAAATGTACAAATTATTCGCGTAGGTATATATAGCCGCCAGGTATACCTACTAGATGCAAAGGACATCGGTAAAATTTAGTCTCGTATATGACTATACAAGGTTTGTTTAATTATCCTTCACAGGCTGAGTGACACAAGCATCTGACCCCAAAACTAGAAGGTTAACAGGAGACAGTTTCTGTCTCATCTTGTATGGCCTGGCATGGCATGGCATGGCATGGCATGGCATGGCCTGATCTCGTCTCAACGAAATTGAACCGAGTTACTTGCATAATACACCCCCAAAGGGTTAATATATTCGGGAGTTTCGGTATAGAGACCAGGTGGATCGGTATGGTCAGAGGAAAAGCAGGGTCTCGATTAGCCCGGCTTGACTCGACTTTGCTACGAGCTAATTACTTGTTCCATAACTTTGCATTCGTTACGCAGAGACTCTCTCGCCCAATTCCGTCGAGTTAGTCAACGAGCGAGTCTCAGAATCTCTGAGCTCCATCATCATCAATCAGTTTGTGAAGAATTTATTTATCTTCCATAATTTTTTGAACAAATTTTTATTTTCATCAATTTATTAATTGACTTGTCAGACTTTTCGTTACGGTAATTTTATACCGAATTCGGTATTGTGATGATATCATGTGTCGGTCAGTCAGTCATTCAGTATGTTTGACCGCAGGCTAGAACGGATCGACGATCTGCACCACGTTCATAGAGAGATAGAGAGAGACGTAGATATATATGTCGAGCTATTAATTCCGCGTCGAAACTTTGTTTACGGGTAACCTGGCGCCGAAATTGCTACCTAAATTGGCATCGAAATTACCACCATTACCAGGGCTGATCGTTGCACGGAATCGATGCCCATGCCCATACCCATGCCCATGTCCATGACGCTTGCATTACTGCAGCCTGGGGAATCTGGACGAGATGGAAACGTGACAAAGGAATTGTACCGTGCGGAAGCAATAAGAGATACGGAATTTCAATCTCGATATATATATTTCATAGTTTTTCCACACGGCGTGCGCAAAGTTCAATTTTGCGCACTCTTTGCGTGCATAAAATTCAACTTAACGCGCGCTGTGTTGAAAAATAAAGTTCGATACACGTGCGAAAGATGATTCTCGACTTGTGTGATTATCGTGTGATATGAAAAACTTCACACTCGTCCGAGAATCAACACACTTTTGCACTAGTATCGAAAAGTACTATTCTAATTCTCTCATTATTATATCAGCGCCCGATACGAATAACAGCACATTTCAGATTCCGGGTGAAAAAGAGCACGTTTCAAATTCCGGGTGGAAAAGAGCACATTTCAAATTCCGGGTGGATAAGAGCATGTTTCAGATTCCGGATGGAAAAGAACACGTTTCAGATTGAGAATGAAAAATAGCACGTTTCAGATTCACTCGAAAACTATCACAATTCAGGTTGAACCGAATATTACTTATTAGCAAGTGTCAGGTAGGTTTATTATAAGATTGTATTAATCATTCAATGATAAAATTGAATCGAGTTTTTGTGCATAATTGTGCATTTCCAATTTCATAATAAACCTACCTGACACTTACTAATGAGCAATATTCGCTTCGCCTGAATTGTGCTAGTTTTCGAGTAAATCTGAAACGTGCTATTTTTCATTCTCAATCTGAAACGTGTTCTTTTCCATCCGGAATCTGAAATGTGCTCTTTTCCACCCGGAATTTGAAATGTGCTGTTATTCGTATCGGGCGTCGATATGGTGGTGTGTATCGTTTCGTAGAAAAGAAACGTGACTAATTGATTCGGAGTTTAAAACGGTCGCTAAACAATTATATAAAATTCGGATCACGATCTAAACGCGATTACGGGTATAGTGGAATTGCGGTTCCGATATATATATCGTCGAGGGTATAGAGCAACGCAGCGGGATTTCTTTCCGCACAGTTTAATAGTATAGAAATTGAGGAAAAAAGATCAAAGGTTGAAATTGATGTATACCCGCACAGTATTGGAAGGTAGAGGAATAAGGGCAACGTCAAATAAATAGGAGAAAATATTCGGGGATGATAACGCGGATTATCCTTCGACCCCCTTCTCAAATATCGGACATTTTAAACCAGCAGAATCCCTCGGGTATACCGCAGTCCCACTTATTCTACCAAGAGTCAAGTTTCCTGGGGTTTGTCACCTGTGTCATAAAACTCGAAAAAACACTTTCTGACAGTCCGACGTACGCGGGGATATAGCATGTCTGTATGGGAAAAAGACTTTTGATTTTCAAAGTCAGATACTATACTATGACGGAGTGCGATTTTAATTCCCTGAAACATTTGATCGAAACCTTTGTGTGTGTGTGTGTGTGTTTTTTTTTTTTTTCATTCCACTATGTCGTGGCTTTCGAGATATGAACTTGTAACCACCACATGCACACATGAATGTGTATATAGTATGTGTGTGGTCACGCGATACCCTCAAGTCAATTGACCAATGGACTGGATAGGGGTGGACTGTAGTATTCCGACGAAGATAATTCTCCTCGACATTAACCGCGTACTGACCAGCTGACCAGCTGACACCGGAAACCCAACTGTTTCAATTGAGACCCAGATCCCATGATGGACGTCGAAGTGGGTTTGTAAATCAGGAAGGACGGTACTCGGAATCAGTTTTTTGATGATATCTCGAGAACCGTCAATGATATCAATACAATGATCTGAATTAAAAATGAAGTAAATTAAATTTTCTATAAAAAAGATGTAATAGATTTTTTTCGTATCTTTATTAGTTACCCTGTATCTTGAGGCTGAATATTTAAAAAAAAATTCAGCCATTGTCGAATTGAAAAATCGTGATAATTAGTCAAATTACAGCGAAACCAATCATGATAGAGAAAAAAATCATTCTACATGTTTGATAGAAAATTTAATTTACTTCATTTTTGATCTGATCCTTTATCTCGATATCACTAACGGTTATCGAGAAATAATAAAAAAAAAAACTGATTTCTCAACGGTATATACTTTTTCCATTGGAAATATTCGACTCGGCTAATAGTATGATCCGAAATTTGTCTGTCCGGTGTTTTTCCCCAGTTTCGAAATGCGTGGAAATATATATCGAAAATAGATGGTATTTGGTAGCGAGGAAGAACTGAAGGGACCCTATCGGCTATAGTTTTACGGTAGAATTCACTCTTCTATGTCCTTCAACGTGGCGAGCTCCGAAGTGAGTGGTCGAAATTTCTTCTGTCTCGTTGAAAATTGTATTTACCCACGTTAGGTCGGGGCCACCGTACCCTTTTCCGCCGTTAGGTACGTCGCCTGGCTAGTCCCTTGCTGCAACTCCTCGGTCTCTCGAGGCTTGACCTCTTCTAGGGTTGGAACGTGTTGGGAATAGTATAGGCCGATCGAAAGGTCGGAGGTTGGTTCAGCTCACAACTTGAGCTGGTGCTTCTACTGCTGCTACTGCTACTGCTACTGCTGCTGCTGCTGCTGTTGATGCTGCTACTGCTTGTAACAGACAAATAGACGGAATCGCAAGCATTCCTATACGACGGGGTGATTCGATCTTGTATTCTCCCGGTTGATAACCCTTTTCCTAATAGCATCTCAAACATTGTATCCGATGTCAGCGCTTAAACCTCAGGAGTGTCATCCAGGACGTTGTGTCATCTTCCCCCATTTCACCTTATACCCTTTACCTTTCTCCCTTTTCCTTTCCGCTTCATCCCCGTCCCCGTCCCTATTCCCGTTCCTACTCCCTGTCCCAGTCCCGGTCCCGTCTACCCCCCGTCGTTAGACTTGTAAGAGAATCGTGTTTACCGAACCTCGAACAAAAACCCCGGTAATCCAAACTCCCTGGGTCTCTTGGTTCGTCTCGGAGCCATGATAAAGAGGCTGTTGTACAGCAAAGTGACATTAATAAGTCAAATCGAGAAAATCGCCGGAAGAGCTGAGGATCGATCTTTCGCTTTACCTTCCGCATAGAATATACTGACAAAAGGAATACAAGAATATACTTGAAGAAAAAAGGAAAAAAATAAAGAAAGAAATTAGAATGTTATCCAATGACCGGAAACGAGGAAGAATCATTAATTATATGATGAGAAGATGGAATTGATTTCATCGACTTCCGATCTATCTTCAACTTTCGGAATCAGATATGTAAAAATTTGCGAGTCAATTGATGCGGTATGAAAATTTGTATAACACTGTCTCTCTAAATTTTTTGGAGTGAAAAATTCACTCCTTTTTTTTTTTTTTTTTGGACTGGTGCTGTTTTCAATCCAAGGAAGTGAAAATTCACAATTCACTCAATTTAGAGTGAATTTCACTCTATTTTCTTGGAGTGGTAGAATTTTCACTCCAAGAAATTAAGAGAGGTCATTTTTTCAACCGGAACAAATATTTTCTTCATCATTTTTAGCAGGTACCAAATGTATACCAAAGTTAAAAAGCGTTATTTTACCCTACGCATGTCGCTAATTACTTTAACTCGTTACGTACACGCACCTATTTCCGTCCTCATTCAAAACCAGTTAGTGCAATTAAGTGTACTCTATCTAAATAGCATGAATGAGGTTGTGTTTTACCTCCTCAAATCCTCCGCACAACGTTTCTGTTAGCAGAATTAGTGGCTTTGCTGCTTCGGAGCTTTACTGACAACACTCGCTGCGTGTATAACACATATATGCATGTATAGGTATATATGTAAGTGTGAATTCACTGTCAACTCACACCTGAATCTCAGTTAAGAGAACTGACGTTAAACACCTGGAAGTAAAATTGTAAGGTAATACACACGCGATCTGATTTTCTTATGATCATGATGATGATGATGATGATGATGATGATGATGATGATGATGATGATTATGATTATGATTATGATGATGATGATAAAGAAGAGGGGAAAAAGGAGAAGAGGAGCGATATTCTGTCTGGTGTCATTTAAACCGAGGGTGTTTTATCGGCTGTACAAACCCCGAAGCCATTCAGGGAATAGCGTACTGGCCCAAGGGTTTCTCCCGAAGGTTTACGCGATGATTAGAAATACCCGTTTACGGGATGCTCTTTGTTTTAAGAGCAGATAGACTGCCGGGAAACATTCAGCCCTGGTATCCACTATTTCTGGTTTTACCGCGTGGGCGCGAGCCCCAGTCCAGTCCAGCCCGGGGTTTCATGGTCCACCGAAAATAACGTGGATTTAAGATCTCCTGGATCCCCAAACAGACCCTAGTGTACAGGAGGGGGTGAACTATCTTTCTTGGTGATAGTTTACGACAACGCGAAGAAAAGAAATAGAAATGGAAAAACAAAAAAAAAAACGCTTACCACGTATAAATGGGATGAAAAATAACGGAGGGGAGGAATGATATCTGCACCGAGTGCAAAATCAAATCATACAAATTCAAACACCAAAGGTGATTCTCTTTGGTTCGGTCCTTATCCTTCGGGGGGTCCACCGTGCTCTCGGTATCTTCTGTATATTTAATATATCGTATGAGGTAACCTGGACTGATGCGAGATTTTCCTCGTATACGTAGGGGTAGTAGCATCAAGCAAGAAGGCAGGTAGCTTGGTAGACGATGGGATGGAATAGGGGATAGGTGAGCATACTCGCATGTTGGTTCGACTCTGCAAATACGGTAAGCCGTTTCCGTTCGCTCGTGTATATCAGCAGCCCAGTCCCAGTCCCAGACCGAGTTTCTCCCTCGGATTTGCCATCGGCATAGTGGATACTGTGGAAGGGTAGGGGGTGTATCTGCTCTTCGATTTCTACCCATTTCCCCCCCATAGCCACATACGACCGATGGATAGGTGGGTAGGTGGATATAACGTAAACTGCTTACCGAATGTCGAAATGTCAAATCATTTCAACAACATCCGACTTGTACACACGACACGGTATATATATCTACCCGGATTCGAAAAGATGAGGGAAAAATTTTACTCTGGAATGGATGGAAGTTTCTTTTATATGAAGAAAGAAAGAAAGAAAGAAAGAAAGAAAAATACACCTTTCATATATTACCGCACAGAATCTCGAATTGAGATATATAAGATACGAAATGAAATGGTATAGGAGAGATTTTTTTCATCCGCAACCAATTAATGCGGTTGATAAATCGGAGAAGAGTTTTTCTTTTCTTTCTTCTTTTTTTTTTTTTTCTGGTCTTCGATGGACCATCTACTGCCTGCTATGCTACCCTTCGCTTCATAATAACGAAAGGGATGAGAGAGTAAAAAAAAGAAAAAATAAAAAACTACTTGACGATCCCTTCGGTGGTAATAACGGTATATATTCAGTGAGGCACGTAACGGTATTGGCAATAGATGAGAGGTGGATATTTAATATCCTGCTGGTCTGGTATGGTCTGGGCCCTTGCATGGCTGGAGTAAATTAAGCGGGAAGTAGTAGGCGTCCGGGTTGGTTCGACCGGTAAATAATAACCCGAGAAGAGAAGAGAAGAGAAGAGAAGAGAAGAGAAGAGAAGAGAAGAGGAGAGAAGAGTTAGGGCTGATGCTGAGTGGTACCACAGTTAGGGGTTGCCTATACCACCACCATCGCTAAACCCGAAGTGAGCGAGACGTGGCGAAGCGGAAGCAATGAAAGGATAAACGTAAATAATGCGTACGATATTGTGCGAGAGAAGGGAAGTAGGTATGAATGGCCGCAGAATATACCTCTGTAATTTACGAAATCACCGAAACTCTACTTGTTCTGCATTAAAACAAAAAAGAAAAAAAAAAAAAAAAAAAAATCAAAAATCTTCCATCACAACAATTTATATTTTTCTTAGTACATAATTTCCAAAAAAAATTAAATATAAATGTCTATAACGACGAAAATTTGGTCATAAATTGCTACTGCTGCTGCTGCTGCTGCTGATCTGAAATAAAGAAATAAAAAAATAATAATAAAAACTGGACTGCTTTTAGCAACTCGCCGCTACTTCTCTTCTCTCACACTTGACTCTGTTCTCTCCCTGGCTTGGACCGTATATAGTTGCGGGGGAGAAAAAAAAAATAATAATAATAATAATAATAATAATAACAACACTTCACGGGGGTGGCTAAAATCCTAATGAATAATAACAGCCAACGAACGATGGGGGTTGATGCTTTTTTTCAGTCGGATTTCAACACTGTAGTATAGTAGGGATCAGTTGAACAGCTTATCAACCCTTATCCAGCTATCTATGTTATCGTTATTGTTATTATACGAGGGGCTATTCACTCTCGAGTATCACGCGCTTTATTACAAGTACTCCGTCGAGACTCGCAACACTCGTCGAGACTCCGTCGATACTCGTCAGTACTCGCAGGTACTCGTCAGTACTCGCAAGTACTCACTAAGAGGGAGTACCTGCGAGTACTGACGAGTATCGACGAGTATCGATGGAGTCTCGACGAGTATCGCGAGTCTCAACGGAGTACTTGTAATAAAGCGCGTGATACTCGAGAGTGAATAGCCCTTCGTTATTATATTTACGAGATTTGAATATAATAAAGTCATATATAATAATTAATACTCCATAAATCTTTGGTTAGTTGAGATATAGTGAGTGAGAAAAAAAAGAGAGAGAGAGAGAGAGAGAGGAAGAGAAAGAGAAAGATGAAAGATGAAAGAAAAAAATTAAATGAATAAAAAATAAAAGGGTTGTATATATAATATATATATATAAGAACGCTGGTTACCACTTCCTCGTCTACCCTATGCGACGAGGTAGAATTTCAGGATTAATGCGATAACGGATAGGAGGTAGACCAGCCAAGGATTAAGAGCTTAACGCCGTAGAAATAAGGTGAAAAAAAAAAAAAAAAAAAGAAAATAAGAGAATAGGGAGAATAAAAAAGAGAAAAACAAAAAAAAAAAAAAGGGGAAAACTGAATAAAAAGAAAATCCTCTTTGCACCCTTGTCCGAGTCCCGTCGCGCGTCCGTTGTCCGAGTCGAGTGCAGACACGGTTTTTTTTTTTTTTTTTTTTTTTGTTTTTTTTTTTATTCGCGGGACGAAATTAAAACGATTATAGCGGAATTTTTTCCGGCAACGAAATTTAAAGCTAGTTATTTTAATGGGGAATCAAAAAAAAAAAAAAAAACTAAAAAATACACTGCGCAAATATAATTTGATACGAGTAATCTGTAGTACTAGAGATATAGCGAAGAAAGAGGTCAAATGATACACGTGAAACGTACTCTCCTCTTTTTTTTTTTTTTTTACGTAATATATTTTTACCTCTTATTCCCGTTGAGTTCCTCGGAGAAAATAACAGGCTTTTGAAAAAAAAAAAAAAAATGTCGAAAAAGAAGAAGAAGAAGAAGAAGAAAAAAAAAAAGGACACGTTTGAAGTATTTTTTTCTTTATTTAGCTGTAGCAAACGCGACAACGAAAACGACGCGACTATATAGTACGAGGCTTTGTAAAATCATCGAAAGCTTTACGGAGTGGATTCGTTTTTTTCCGAGAATGTCACGTTTCGAAATTAAACTTAAATATAGGATGAGAATTGTACACCACCTTATTTCCAAAACTTATATTCTTATAATTCGTAAATTTCGAAACTTACAAATTTTTGAAATGAACCAAAAAAAAAAAAAAAAAAAAGAAAAATCTAAAAAATGCTCCCTTTATTTTTGTCTCGTCGCATATACTACACTCAGAAAAAAAAGTCTTGTTGACACAACCAAAATTTTGTTTATTATAATATGCACAATCACATTTTTCGTTCGATAACCAAAATTTTATTGTGACAACCAAAATTTTGGTCATTCCAATAAAATTTTTGGTTGACTGAACAAAAAATTTGATTGACTGAACAAAAAAATGTGATTGTGCATATAATAGTACCAAATTTTGGTTGTGTCAACAAGACCTTGTTCTGAGTGTATAATATCATTGATGTGATAAATTGATCTGTGGATATATGATGGCATTAAATTTGGGAAAAAATTTGTTTCGGTTCTTTAGGTGAGAAATGAGATACGTGCCAGGGGCTAGATGGGCCGAATTGGTAATTGGATTGATATGGCACTGGAAGGTAAAGGCGTAGCAGATAATATACGCTGCAGGATGATCATCGCAGCGCGCAGTGGCCGCGGTGCTGGAATTATTTGAGAAAGCGCTAAACCACCTCGTCAGATCAGGTTCGTCGGGTCTATCAGCCATTAGAAGGTTGGGATCCTGCGAACTCCGTTAGCGGGTGACAAATCGGGCAATCAGTTGCGGTGATGAAGTCTTCCATCTCGAGTACTCGGCACCCAACCAGCTTCCAATCCTATTACCTCTCTTTCTCTTTCTCTTTCTCTTTCTCTTTCTCTTCCTTCTCGGGTGTGCACGCTTTGTGATCGTATATAAGAGTCCAATGGTACCTATATAGGAAACTTTCACACAGAACAATCGGGTTTCAAGAAATCATTCGCTCGATTGGATATGAATACCTACACAAAAGAATTATTTGCTTTTTCCCTTTTTACGTATGGAAACGGAAATCCACGAGGTAAAAATCTTCAACTTTCTTGTCCCCGCTGCGCAGCACCTTAGACACCGCGAAAATTCTTGCCGAGGACAGACGGGACGGATTACCCTCCTGTTCTTCTTATATATTAATTTTCAGTTCCTTATATACTATATAACGCCGCTGCTATACCGGCTGCTATAAGTTATATATTGGGGTATAAATCATAATCGTAAATCGGTTCTAGCCCCTTTTCTTCCAACCCCATCGGTTTATTATCGTCACATCTACCCTCTCCAACCTTTACTCAAACTCTGCACTTACCCTTTATCATCATCAACGCCGCAGTATCGAACCAATTGATGACCTCATCGAATTTTTGATCTATACTATATACCAAAAGTTTGATATCTGATCGGCGCTGTTGAAAAATGAAAAGTTGTATAGATAAACAAAATTTTCAAATTTTCCGAAATAAAGCTCGTCATTTTCTTTTATTTATTTTTTTTTTCTTTCTCTCTTCACCTCGACGAGAATATCGAGGTTTTTATTTTCAACTTATATATATACTACCTATACAAGATCCTATACCTACTATTTCGGCGGGAACACGGAATCCGAAAATTATTTCTCTCGCAGGCGGGTATAGAGCTGTTTATTAGGGTCATGAAAAATCCTCGTATCAAAAGTAAAGTTCGCTATCGAGTTATTTTATTTTCATGCGAAATAAAAGGAACACACCCCGGCATATAATATGGGTGCGTGCGGTTTGGCCGGGGGTTCAGATCAAACGTGAATTCTATATAGGTGTAGATATACATAACACATATGGTATGTATGTACTTGCTTATAGAATGAGATATATGTTTTCGCGACCCCCTCCCCCACTACCCCGCGCAGAAACAGGGAAAGAGAAAATTCATCAAAGTGGGATAAAATCCGCGATGTGTGTGTGTGTTTTTTTTTTTTTTTTTTTTTTTTTTTGTTTCGCGTAAAACCGAGAAATTCACGTGTTTCGCGAAGGTATAGGTATATAATATAATATAGAGAGAAGGAAATACGCGCAGCCCCCGTTGAGGAGGGTGAAGATTTTAAAGATTTTTATGAAGTAGTAAATAGAGCGGAACTCTCGCTATACCGCACAGACTTTCAGACCCTGCACCTCGACCCTCCGCACTCGGCCAAAGCTATCGCGAACTTTTTAATAGACCCCCCTAGTTCAGCTAGTGCCCGAAAAAAAGAGCTCGAAAAAAGGACCAAGTCCGTACTTTTTTTTTTTTTTTTTTTTTTGTACACCACATTTTTTCTAATATTTTTGCCCGCGCATAAACACCCGCTTATTTAGCTACACCAGCTCTATGAAACTATTTTCTCTCTTTTCGTCTAGCAGCCTTGAAAAAAAAAAAAAAAAGCAACGGAAAATAGAAAAATTTACTAAACGAAGAAAAGCGAAGAAAAGGGGGTGGAAAAATTTCGGAATGTGAAATTTTAATGGGTTAAAATAGAAATGAAAAGGGGAAACAGGGACTCATCTGCAACGTCCATATATACACTTGACTTCGTTCGTTAAATTCGTTCGTTCGTTTTAGGGAATAGGAATAAAGGGGTTGAACCCGACCCAGGTGTCTCCAGGTTCCCCAGGGTGTGCCAACAAAACTTGTCGCTCTGTCGAGAGGGAAGGAACGAAACGAATCGTCTTTCGAAAACTTAGCCTAACCGGATTAACAATCGCGTAGAGCCAATTCAGTTATCTCGCCTCTTCTCGCCTCTTCTTACTCTCCGCGCGCACAGGGTTAACTCCCCAAATTACAATGCGACTGCCTTGCGCCCTTGCGCGCTTTACGAATTTTCACCTCCTACTGAGCACGTGACGTCCTGTTTTCCACCAGACTAATTTCATCTCTCTCCCTTTCTCTCTCTCTCTCGGGAAAGAGACAAAACTTTAAAGCTTTCGTTTCACAGATTAAAGTATCCCGGTTTGAATAATTATTATCAATCCAGACGTCGAAGAGGAAGAAAAAATTCTGAAATACTCGAAATTATGGTTTTTCGATTATATCTGAAAAACCGTGAATAATATCGACACAGAGTTCAGTATCAAAATTAAAGGCGATTAAATTTTCTGTAAAAAAGATATCATACATATTTTCCGTACCTTCATTGGTTTCGCTCTATTTAGCCAGTAAATATCATTAAACATTTTCAGTCATTCTAATCATACAGACTTGAAAATTCAGCATTAAAATACATCGAAACCAGTTGAGATACGGAAAAAATGTATCGAATCTTTTTGATAGATAAATTAATTTCCTTTATTTTTGATATACAACTTTATCTCGATATCGTTAACGGTTCTCAAGATATAATCGAAAAACTATTACCTCGACGTGAATGGCGTGAGTTAAGTGTTACTTTTCACCCCGTTGTTCTTCTTCTTCTTCTTCTTCTTATGTTCTGTTGAAAATTTTTTTTTCTTTTCTCTCTCTCTCTCTCTCTCTCTTGTCCTTAAGCTATGATATCTCACTTGACATTGCAATCCCGTTATATAAGTACCGTTAAGAACCGTGTAAGCACTTGCCTCCGTAACGTAGATAGGTAGGTAGTTTTAAGGGTGGTATGGGGGTGTGTGGGTATAATTTATTCCATCTTAGGTTGGTTGGGCTCTGATTTTCAATTTGCGCCTCGGGGGCGCGTCTTACCACGAGTGTTCGGTCCCCCACCCCCCACCCCCCCCCCCCCCCACTTGCCGTACCCCACATCACCTGCTTGAGCACCATCTACATGTAAATCTAATATAGACCCCTGTATTCTATACCAAAACTCACCCCTCCATATCACCCCCTTAGCTCTGTGTCATGCACCTTATCGTATTCGAGGGCTAATTTCAATATCCTCGAATCGACGGGGGTAGGTAGGTATACAGATAAACTCAAAGGGAAATATAATATCGCTCATTGATTTTTACCTCGTTTCTTACGATTTTAAATTTTTTTATTTTTTTTATCTTTCACGCTTTATAAAACGGAGCTGCGATTGTTATGTAATAAACAAATTGCTTTTTTTCCATTATAGTATATATATAGAGAAAATACGCGCATATTATTGACCCGTATTCTGCAAGATCCGGGGGTGTAGGTATAATCGAGGTTTGTGCTATGCGGTGGATGTATAGCCGAGGAACGTGGAATAAAATATCATCATCCCCTATGTTATCACGGTTTTATATTATTTCTCACCAGATTCGGTTTGGCTTGGTACCATCTATTCCTTTTTCTTTTATTGTTATACATTTTTTTTTTTTTTTTTTTTTTGATTTTTTTTTTTTTTTTTTTTCTATTAAACAAAAATTTTTCTACAACTGATATCGACAGATGGTGTATTTATATTAAAATAATATTGAAATTTCATCCCTTATTCGCGCGATATGTATACTGCAGAAAAATTGTATAATGAAAATATGCTATAAATATTATATATATATATATATATATATATAGGTAGTATAGGTATAAACATTTTAGCTTGGAGGTAAATTTTACTGGAATTGATTTAGGTGGGTATAACTATATATATACGTATATATACCTATCCTACGGCTTCATGGAAAAACTCGGTTTCCAATTATAAGAAACGCGTATTATTTCCAGTAGAAAAGGGAAACGAAAAAGAGAAGAAAAGAAAATTAAAAAAAAATATTATAATAATAATAATGATGATGATGATGATGATGATGATGATGATAGAAAGAAGAAGAAGAAAAACGAAAAAAAAAAAATTGGAAAAGTGAGAAGAAGAATGTATGTGTGCTTGAGGATATATTGACCGATCGATTCGCGGCTCTAGGACTCGAATCGATGGATATATATTATTATACCTATATCCACCTCGTCCGTCCTCCATTCCTTCTGTCAAAATACACAGATCAATTTCCGACGTTTTAACGTTATTGCCCGGGGGTAAATACGTGGTTTTCGATCAAAACGCGAACCCACAACGCGACGGCTGAAGGAACTCGGCGCATACCTATATAGATGGGGCGAAAGGGAAAGAAGAAAGAAAGAAAAAAAAAAAAAAAAAAAAAAAAAAAAAAAGGATCACGTTAGTTAGATACATGATATATATTATTATATCGCACGAAACTAACCTTTCGAAAGAATAACTTATGAATATTTAACTCTCACCCTATTTGCAAGAAAAAGTTATTATACTGAGAAGTCAAAAATTAGAAGTCGATCACCACTTATTCTGAGATATGGTGACATTTTTTTTTTTTTTTTTTATCCATATTTACGTTAATTACTATAGTTCGATCTAGTTTCTGAGGGTAAAGTTTACCCTAAGAGATTAATAGATGCGTGGGAAAGGAGCTGGTAGGTAGGTAGGTAGGTAGGTAGGTAGGTACGCGAGTTTCTTCCCGGTTGTAATTAAGCTTGTAAATTATTCTCTAGAGCAGCGAATACTCCTGCCTAGTATTAGTAGTAACGTTAGGAGGCAAAAAGAGACAGACTACGAATATAGACGCACAGGTATAACACACCTATAACATTATTCCTTGTACAGGATGATTCAGGATTAACGTGCGATATATATATTTTGGGAATAGATTCTCCGTAAAAATCTAAGAATAAATTTCCTTTACCAAATATTCGAGGGACCGATAGTTTCCGAGCTACGTAACATCTAAAGTTTACCAATCGCGGAGCGTATAAGTCGCACAGACTGGGCTTCGTCCGCTCAACTCCCGCTCATGATCAGCCCAGTCTGATCAGTCGCGCGTATGATCTCAGCTATGATCGGTCGACTAATATCTTTCGTAGCTCGTAAACTATTGGTCACACGAATTTTTTGTAAAAGAAATTTAGTCTTAAAATTTGACGAGGAATCTACCCTCGAACCTGAATCACCCTGTATACGCCTCTCTGCCTTATGGTATTGCCATTGCCATGGCTTGAAATTGTAGAAAATTTATCATACTTACTGACTCAAGTGACTCGAGTCTAAACCGTACTTGAAATTATAACGATAACTGCCCCATTTCTCATTAACCAACGTAATTACTTGATGCCCCGTAATACCCACACCTGAGACCCAAGATACCGTGTCACCCTATGTAAACCCGGAAACTAATACCACCTGGAGTATCAAAATTCGTATATCAAATAGAATTCCAGATTTTCTTATTTTTTTTTTTTTTTTCTTCTTACTATTTTTCACCAAAAATTTCTTCCATTTAATTTCTCTGTTCTTTTTCTCAATTTTTTTTTTTTTTTTTTACGATGTTTGCGCACCGTCAGTACCCGTCTTCTTATTCAAGGTCATCCGTCTTTCGCTACCGAATAGAAGGGAATAAAGGTAGATAGGTAGGTGTATGAGGGTGCGCAGGGTGGGATTTTGCCACCCGGTTATCACCTCGACGTAAACGTACGACGACGGTGGTACCATCAGCTCAGCCACACCGCCAGTACACATCGAATGATGGATGCGTTAGCAGTTTCTCACCAGCCGTTCAAGATCCCACGTCACTTAGAGAAGGAGACGAGGAAGAACCAACCCTGCAGGGGCAGTTTTCTCCTTTCCTCCTTTACTCTGATTTTCTTTACTTTCCTCGTCATTTCGCAATCTAATGTAACGAAATGTAATGCAAAGTAACGTAACGTAACGTAACGTAACGTAACTTAATGGTTGGAGAGGAAGAAGTTTGACACCATTATGAAGGTAAGAAAGCCACTCGCGATTCTCCTACCCCCTACCCCCCCCCCCCCCCCCTTATTTATTTTCAGGGTAGATTATGATGCCATATAGACACGAGAAGCTGCATGTATTAGTAAACTACTTACTCACACATACACATCAACGCCTGGCCGTCGCTTTGCCTAATGATCCTCGAGAGAGATCCGCGCGTTAATTCGTCAAATTAACAACCCCACCCAACTATTCTGGGAAAAACCCCTGGGCACCACTTAATATACGACATTAATCAAATTGAACTAAACTGAAATTTGTAGTTTCAATTTAGTTAATATTACTTTTTATCATTACGAAGGGATCTCCGTGCGCGGCGCGGTGCCCCGAATTTTTACGATCTAAGGTATAAATGAATTTTTTTTTTTTTTTTTTCACACATAGTTCTTCGTGAAAATTTCTTGTTTATTTTACCCCAGTTTCCACAACGAATTCTGCAGAAAATTGAAAAACTACGAAAATCTACAATATAGAATTAGGAAATGCACAATAGTAGAATGGGAAATGAAAACGGAAGGTTCACATAGTTCTTCGTGAAAATTTCTTGTTTATTTTACCCCAGTTTCCACAACGAATTCTGTAGAAAATTGAAAAACTACGAAAATCTACAATATAGAATTAGGAAATGTACAATAGTAGAATGGGAAATGAAAACGGAAGGTAGATTTTCTAAATTTATAAAATGTCGAAAGCAGAGTGGATGGAATAAGTGAGTAGAATGCGAAATTTTCTACTTTCAACACTGATATTCTTGCGTTGATTATATTTGTTATAATAACAATGATAATATAAGATAAAATCTGAGCTAAGGATGATAAGGAAGAGGAGGAATTCAATCCAATTTCTGTTAACAATGGGGGTAGTAACGGAGGGTTAGTATTATCCTGGAAATATATTGATGGGAGTAATTCCGGGTAGAGGCAATTATAAATTTGGACTCTTCTGTGACGGGGCTGGTACGTCTACCTATACAGAACCTACCAACGTATACCGTTTTAGGGTAGAGACGAGGAAGAGAAGGAAGAGGAGGAAGAGGAGGAGGAGAAGGAGGTGGAGGAATGATGCTGGAAGATATCCGGCGGGGGACAGATGAGAAATAAGCGGAGCATATTCCAGCTCTTATCTTGACGCGACGGGACTAAAACAAACGACTGTCGTATAAATTACCATCATATCTCGGCCCGAGGTCTAAGTCTCGTAATCAGCCCCGAAACGCAACACAGAAACAAGCTTAAATACACATATAACAGTATATATGTACATGTTACATAAATATGTAGTACCAACGTATAAAATACATCGACCATTTATATACAGGTTGATTCAGATTTAGCGGGCCAAATTTTTTAGGGTAGGATTCCTTGTCAAATTCTAAGAATAAATTTCCTTTACCAAAAATTCGTGGGACCAATAGTTTCCGAGCTACGTAATATCTTAGTCGACCGATCATAGAACTCATAGACGGCTCAGACTAGGCTGATCATGAGCGCGAGTTGAGCGGGCGCCCAGTCTATATGCGATCCCTACGCGCTCCGCGATTGGTAAACTAAGATCTTACGTAGCTCGTAAACTATCGATCCCTCGAATTTTCGGTAAAGGAAATTTATTATTATATTTTCGCGGCGAATCTATACCCACAAATATTTCGCACGTTAAACCTGAATCACATTGTACAGCGAGCGAGTTCAGTTTCGTTAATTAATGAACTTTGCACACATTTTCATGGTGATCACAATCTGGTACGAACTCATCTGTAACACGTTTGGATTTCGAATTCGTTATAAAAAATGCTCTACATGAATTTAAAAATTAACCAATATTATATTCTAGAAAATGAAACAAATAAAAAAGAAATAAAATGAAAATATTTCAAACCAATAGAAATAAAGAAGGAAAAAACACGTTGCGTACCTTAGAAAATTACATCCCTAAACCTCGCTCCGAGCTGAGCTGAACTGAACTGAGTTGATCGTGAGCTCCTGTCTTTCTCATTTTCTATCCGAAAGTTAGCCCTCGCGGCTCTTCGGTCTCGAGACTTTTATTGATAATGTATCGACGGTAGATTAGAACGAGGGCCGCAGGGTAGCTTCCCGATCTTTTCCTCCACCCGTTTCAGTAAGGGTTTTAAGGTTTTAATGCTTTTAAGTCTACCTTTGCCTTTTTTTTTTTCTTTTTTTTTTTCTTTTTTTTTTTTTCAACGAGAGAGAGAGAAAGAGAGAGAGAGAGAGAGATAGAGGCTCGGACTCAAAGACTTGAGCTGGCCTCCGGCCTTCTTAACGCGTCGTCTTTCATCAGGTTGAACATTCTAAGCAATTGCGTGATGTTGAAATTTATTAAAAATAGAAAACAAAAACTGTGCAGCATCCCTTAAAAGTCAGGAAAAGCATAAAATTCGTAATGTGGGGAAAAAAAAAAAAAAAAAAAAAAAATGGAAAAGAGTCTTCACTTTCAATTTCTCGTCTATCGTTGCAGTACGGAAAATATATCTAGTTGCCGATAGTTGCGGAACCGCAAAAGGTCACCGTTGAACGGAATATGAAAGTTAACTTCTTGAAGGAAAATGAGTAAGAAAGGGGAAGGGGGGGGGGGGGAGGAGGACTAAAAAATGAAAAGTTTTATTACTCCTCACCCAAGTAGAATATATATATATTTTTTTTTCTTCTTGTTCTTCTTCTTCTTCTTGTTATTCTTGTCCTCTTTTTTCTTCTTCCTCTTCTTCTCACAAGCCATGAGAACGCGAGGGGTGAAGAAAATGGGGGTACAAAAGGGTGAAAAAAAAAAAAAAAAAAACGGTCGTTGTGATTGAAAAATAATCATTAGGAAATACGTGAGTGGCATAATATCCTGGGTCAGGATTTTACCGCAGGGGTTAAAGGAGCGAGTGAAAAGAAAAAGAAGAAGAAGAAGAAGAAAACGTTCTATACCCCCGAAGCTTTCTTTACCCATTGATTTTTGTCATCTTTTTTTTCAGTTTTAAAATGACGAAAAAAAAAAAAGAAAAAAAACTAAATCAGATTTCATTTCACTCCAATTGAATTCGAAACTTAGGGATTTCGTTAATCCCTTGAATAAATGCAATGCATGTACACAGAAAGAAAGGTTGACTTGATTCAAGATAATTTTGCGGTCGAAAAATGAAGACCGAAATTTTCTCGTATCAAATCAAAAATTTTTCTCGAACCAAGAAAATTGTCCCAATTTTCTTGGTTCGAGAACAAAATTTTGATTTGATCCGAGAAAATTTCGGTCTTCATTTTTCGACCGCAAAACCTTTTTTTCTGTGTTTTATTGTAATTGTGGAACGGAAATTAATTTGAAGAGATGAAGAAAATGTGTAAACGGTAATCGATACAGTCTTGTAACATAATATATTATTATATTATAGTCCGTGGCTAAATTATGCCGATCTAAATAATGAAATAATACGTTTTCGATCGGTCGCTGATTTTAGCTAAAGGGCTAAATCTGTCATAAGTAGCTAATGCCACACAGAGGCCGCGGTATAGGTAGCTGTACAAGGTAATGAATGCGAGGTAATAGCTCTCCACCGAGGCAGACAAAGGTCTGCTACCGCTTTCAGCTTTCTCCTGAACAAGAACGCGGACCTATACGCGGGGCGAGAACCACTTGCTTCCGGGCTATTGGAAAATTAGCAATTCCGCAGACAAAAGGTTATTTATTAGGGAGCGATTATGGGGACGATTACCTTCACCACGTGACTCGATAGAATTGTTTGATCAAGGGAGCTGGGAGCCAAGGTCGGATATTCGACTCGATAATAATTTCCATCCCCTAATTTCTTAATCGTCAAAACTCGTAAGTCGAATTAGAGAAAAGTCAGATTGGCGAACTCTATACCCGAGGAGCTTGGCTAATTGTCTCGTCAATTAGTATAATAGTTTCGTAGGGTCTGTGGGTATCGGGTGTCAGGTCGTGGTATGTATGTAATTATGGGTGAAATTCTTGAGGAATTGATGAGACGTAGACCAACTTGAACAGAATCAAAGTGGTTTACGATGTTCTCATATAGCTGCCGATTCCCCTGAGCAATTTTCTACTTTGAATTTAAGTTTGTTCAAGTTCGCGATCTCTACGTTCCTATATATTATATTCGTATATATAATATGAATTATTGATTGCGAAACAAAGAATAACAATAATGATTTATGATAGAACCGAGATAGAAATGGTATTGTCAGTTTTGAAGTATCGCAACATGAATAATTGCAATTCTGTTATATAAGTGGCAGATATCGAACGAATCAGGCGCACTTTCAACCCTGTGGCTTCCTCCCTTCAGTCTGGCTGTCTCTACGAATTTATCCAACCCTTGTCCAAGAGGGCAGAAGGGTAGGTTGGAGCCAGGCCGGTAGTTGCCTGACCGCGTGCTCCAACTCTATGAGAGATCTCGCGTAGTAGGTACGAAGACGAAGAATAACACTCGACCCCGAGGGTTAGAGCCAGGAAAAAAGTCAACGGCCGGAATGAAGCTCATGGGGAGGTAAAATGACTTGACGAGACGATAAAAATCCCTCTTTGTAAGCGCGGATTAAGAGGGGATGGAGAAAAAATAAATGAAAAAAAAAAAAAAAAAAAAAATTCAGACATTGGGGGAACGGATTTCTCATATTTTTCCTCTTCCGATATTTCTATATTTGGATTTCCTTTAGGGTGAATTCGTCGGGTATATTTTCTGTGACGTCAAATTAACGAAATTCACCAAAAGTCTACAATTTTTTTCTTATGAAAAACTAAGAAAAATCTACAATTTTTTACACGATGAACGACGAAAGCTACAATTTTTTTTTCATTGAAAATTATGAGGATATACAATTTTTCATGAAAAACTACGAAATCTACAATTTTCTTTATGCCGAACGACTGGGGTCTACAATTTTCTTCAATAAAAACTACGATAATCTACAATCATTTGTGGAAAACTACGGAAATCTACAATTTTTTTTTATGCAAAACTACGAAATCTACAATTATCTTTATAATGAACGACGGAGGTCTACAATTTTCTTCAAGAAAAACTACGAAAATCTACAATTTTTCACAAAAAAACTACGAGAAATCTACAATTGTTTTCATGGTGAACGACTAAGGTCTGCAATTTTCTTCAAGAAAAACTACGAAAATCTACAATTTTTCACAAAAAAAACTACGAGAAATCTACAATTGTTTTCATGGTGAACGACTAAGGCCTACAATTTTCTTCAAGATAAACTACGAAAATCTACAATAATTTATGGAAAACTACGAAAAATCTACAATTGTTTTCATGGTGAACGACTAAGGCCTACAATTTTCTTCAAGCTAAACTACGAAAATCTACAATAATTTATGGAAAACTACGAAAAATCTACAATTGTTTTCATGATAAACTACGAAAGCTACAATATTTTCATGAAAAACTACGAAATCTACAATTTTCTTCAAGAAGAACTAAGAAAATCTACAATCAATTGTGGAAAACTACGGAAATCTATAATTTTTCACAAAAAAAAAACTGCGAAAAATCTACAATTTTTCTAATGGAAAACTACAAAGATCTACAATTTTCATCGTGAAAAACTACGAAAAATGTACAATTCTTTATGTTTAAATGTTCACGGATGAAGAAAAAGAAAAGAAAATGAATTGATAGACGCAGAAATAAATTTGTGATATTTTCCTTGTCAGATATTTCTATATGTGTATTGTCTTAAGGCCGAATTCGTGGGCATAGACACAGCTAAATTCCCATGGTTGTACCGAGTTGATTCAAAAGCCGTAAGTCTGGATGGGCGAGCCGGTAAGCATCTTAACCGGATTGTGTGGGTACCGGCTAGCACTTAGCGGATTACTCGAAACTAACGTTCTCGAGTATCTGCAGTGAAGGCAGAGCGTTTGTAAAGGCAAATTCCCAAAGACTTAACGTGCAGAGATTATTGCCGAACTTTACACGCTCGGGGAAGAAAAAAAGTCGTTTTAGACTTTTAACAATTTTCATCGATTTTCATTATTTTTCTAAATTCTTTTATATACCGAAAAGCCCAGATCGGAGAAAACCTGTTAAAAATAAATCGAAAATATGATATTCACACGATTTTTCATCCAGATATGATCAGCACGGAAAAACTCGAACGTTTGCTTCACCGGGAACCAAAATTGGACTTTTCATTTCCGACTGGCAATATCCACCTACCTATCACTAGGCTGGTCCTCAGTTTGGTCATATTCAAATTTCAATGCTTCTAAAAAAAAAAAATGTATTCAAAACCCGAGGAATTCCTATCTCAATTTTAATTTTCCAATAGGGTTTTGGCTGCATTTTCTTGTCCATAATTGAAGACAAGTCTTGGCCCATGGGAGCATTGAAATTTGAAAAAAAAAAAAAATGGTGCATTCAATACGAAATGTTCTTTCCTACAATGCGTTATGGAATTTGAGAATCAAATGATGGAATATCTATGTGATTTTTGTGTATAGATGAAGAATCGAGTGGCTGTAGCTGTATATATGTATAAAACTACGTAATACACACGAATCGTATATATATATAAAACATTTAATACAATTCTATTGGTAATAAAACGAAATGCTAGACAGCCTTTGATGTTCGTTGGACGATAAACGGTTGGGTGGACTTGATTTCATATTGTTCGTCATAAAATTATTTTATATATATATATATGTATATATGTATGTGCCTGTTTCTCCCTTTATTTTTCACTCTTCCTCTTCCTCTGCTCTACTGACTAAAGCGCGTATGCCATAGCGGGTATCAAATCTCGATGTACGTATATATATGTGTTAGTATACATATGTGTTATTATTAAACCAACCGATAAATATTTACAAATACGCGTACAGATACATTCACACGCGATTTTAATTGCCACTTTATCAGAAATTTTAGCTACTAGGTATATATATATATATATATAGGTATATAGTATAGGTAAACCATTTTTGCAAATTTTATTCTTCACAATTTTAAACCACGATTTAAAACAATGTGTGTCTAATAATGTAGTCGGAAATCCAATTATCGAACACCTCGCCTGTTTTTAATTAAAATAAAATAATTGAAAAAAAAAAAAAAAGAAAAAAAAAAAACGCAATAAATCAGCCAGCGCAAATCACCTCCGCGTAATTTCTACAATTTTTTTTTTTTTTTTTTTTCATTTTGTGTCTCTTTTTTTTTTTTTTACTTTTTTCGTTTCGTTTGTTTGCTTGTTTTATTGAACATTCAATTATTACACAATTTCTGTATACTTAATCCACTAACGAATAAAATACAGTATATGCGAAACTCCAAAAAGGATTATGGGTCTCTTATATATCGCGATCCAGGCTCGTAGACACATCATAATTTCACTGTTCGCTGGTCTGACAATCTCGGCGTTTTACTACTTAAGAATCGCTCTGACGCGTAGAAAAGCTTACGATGATAACTACGCGTGTGACAACACTGTTCTTTTTAGAATTTGAGTTTATTCCATCGATTTGATACTTGCTTTTTTTTTTTTTTTTTTTTTTTCTTTACAATTTTTAGAAATTTTCATCCAATTAAGAGCTTCAAGACTACATAATAAGGGATGATGAAAATTAAGAAGTGATGTAAACGTTGAGGAAAATAAATTTTGTAAACGATGATAATTTTTTTTTTTTTTTTTTTTTTTTTTTTGAGTTTTCGAGCTTTCATTCGTTTCGGAAAGTAGAAACTGAGACTATGGGATCGCTCGGTCGCCTGCCGCTCATGGGATCGTAAAAACGAGCGGTCTGGCCCGTGAAAGCCGATGGCGTGTCTGGCACGTCGTAAAGCCTCGGTTTTGGGGCTGACGAAATCCAGGATTCGACGGGGAATGTTGGCGGACGCTATAAAACGGGACGAGTAGGTACCTACGATACAGAGGGCGATACTAAGCTCGAAGGATTTTTTTTTTTTTTTTTTTTTTTTACCATCCGGTTGTAAAGAAACTGCGGCTAGTAGTAGCAGTTTCACTCACGTTAAGTTAAAGATCAACGGTTTAACATTTTTCGGGGAAAAATTTTTATTCCATACTTCCGTTCGTTCGTTTATAAAGGGCCCAACAAAAACGCACGTATTTTGGAGTAATGTGGATTAGAAACAGTTTTTCGATGATATCTTGAGAACCGTTAATGATATCGAAATAAAAGTGAATATCAAAAATGAAGTTTATTAAATTTTCTGTAAAAAACGTTAAACACTTTTTTCCGTATCTTCATCGGTTGCGCTGTATTCCAAGGCTGGATATTTAGCCATCGTGTAGAGAGCGAAATATAAAAGCTAAGTCATTAAATCGCGAAATACATCGAAACTATTGAAAATACGAGAAATATGTGTTTCACCTTTTTTGTAGAAAATTTAATTTACTTTATTTTTTATCTGAACTATTATCTCGATATCATTCACGGTTATCGATATATAATCGAAAAACTAATTCGGCGCAGATTTCTTACAATTTAAAGCTTTTCACCGGTCATTTATCCCACCGGACAGTATTACTTCCAATCCAATTGTACTACAATAATTATAATGTATAACTGTATAAACCATATACCCGTAGACGCGTAATTCGGTATAAAGTTTGTCGTTGGTAACGTGCGGGCAAAAGTTTTAATCAAGTTTTCTATAAAATTAGGACAAAACCGCGTGCAAGCTTTAGCCCAGAAACGAAGCGGGAACTCAATAAGTGGTTTGAAATGGACAAGTTAGCACCCGCGTATGTATAGTCGAACTTTTCGTACCTACTATTTCGAATCGCGGGACTCGTATGCGGAACGAACGCGTTGACGACGACGTCCGTAAATAAAAGTCAGAAATTTTATTCCACGGTATAGTAAAATTAATCATCGAATTTTTATACACGTATATTGCGTATAATTTGGAGTTTGGAATTGTTTTTTTTTTTTTTTTTTTTTTTTTAATTTCTCTTATTTTTAACAGAAAAGGAGAAAAAAAATCCTCACAAATTTTTTTTTTTTTTTTTTTTTTTACTTGAAAAATCACAGATTTTAAAAAATGAGAACTCACAAGTATTTCGTTTTGAATTTTTTTTTTTTTTTTTTTTTTTTTTTTTTTTCATTGGCTTATAAGTGACGCGGAATGCCTCTGCACACATATAGTATACCTATAACATAAATTATGTGAACCCGCTTGTTTTCCCTCTTTATTTCTTTATTCATCTGTATTTGTATTTGTATTTGTATTTGTATTTGTATTTTATTTTTTTCTTACTCCCTCGTCATTCGTGCGGTTTTTTTTAAAGTGCTCGAAGCGTAAAATTGCTGGTTGGAACGTATTAAAGCTGACTCTATCTGCCCCGAGGGACTCCTTGGCCCAACGGCAATTCAAAGTACTCGAAGAAGAGGCAAGGACCGTGAAGACGACTGACATGGGGAAGAAGAAAAAAAAAATAAAAAATAAAAAAAAAAAAGAGGAAAATTTCACGTCAATTTTTGACTTTACGCATACGCGATGCCGGATCACATTTTCTTCTCCGGTTGAGAAACAGAAATAAAAAAAAAAAAAAAAAAAAAAAAACGAACGCGTAAGAGCTATTCAACTTCCTGTACAAAAATTGTAAAGAAATAAAAATTGAAAAAAAAAAAAAAAAAAAAAAAAAAAAACGCCAAAATGAAGGGAAAAACCAAAAATTGATAAAATAATGTATTCTTTGTCACGGGAAAAGGAGTTTTCACATTTTATATTCGATGCAACGTTTCTTCGCGCTTTTAGCACTTTACTGACACGTTGCATTGGTGCACGCTGCGCGGAACTGGCTGAGCTGTTTTACCTATACCTTTGCGCCACTTATCTCAACTCTACTAGCTATTTTCCACCTTATAGACGCTATGCAGTCTTCAAAGGTGTGAAACTTCTTGAGAGAGAAAAGCAAAGGACCCAGCTATAGCGTCCTTTCGTACCTTCGAGGAAACTCGCCGATATCTTATACAATACTGTGTCTATACTTATATATAGGTATATATAGGTACATACAGAAGATATTGTATATGGCTTACCTCCTTCCTCGATGTATATAATATACATAGATATACCTATAAATAATCCTAATCTCAAGCCAATTAATTACTACTACCATATATATATATATATATATATATATATCGTCGTTTCTCATCTGTGTCGAATCCCTAATTTCTGTATCGTATTATATATGAGATATGTGGTCCTTAATAATTCAAATTTTCGATACATTTGAAAAAACAAAAAAAATTTATTCAAAACCCCACAGGTTCTTATCTCAATTCTAAGTACTGTCCCATCAAAGAGTTCGAACTTTTCCATTTAAATAGTTCGAAATTTGGTTGTACAGCCAAATTATTGCATTTCGTCAATTTGGGGGATAAAAAAAAGTCACGTGGATTAATTAATTAATTAATTTTGTATACTCTTTCTTCTCTCTTCTCTCTCTCTCTCTCTCTCTCTCTCTCTCTCTCCTAAGTTCCTAAGTTCTCTGTATTCGTCTTTGCCTCAAGGTCCTACCAAGGCATAATAAACTGATCTATCTATCTATCTATCTCTCTCTCTCTCTTGCGACGAGGAGAAAAAAAAAAAAAACAATTTTCAATGTTCGTTAGAAGAGCTGCACCGCGCAGCTTCTTCTTCTTCTTCGTTTTCTTCCAATTCCCTAAACTCTCGATCTCGGATTACAACGAAACGGCTCGCGAGGAATTTAAATTACACAGTTGTATCCGGGTAAAGGAATAAGGTAAGGGAAGAAGAAGAAAAGAAAAAATGCTCTTCTACAATCCAGAGAGAGGAGATATAGAGGAGGAATCATCCCGGTGAATTCTGACTCCCTTTTGAACTCTGATCATGAAATCAATCCGTATAATATTATATATATATATATATATTTTGTTTTTTTTTTTTTTGGTAGTATCTAATGAAAAGTAATCAACCCCTCAGTGAGTAAAATGATCTTAAAAGCTCCTCGAACCATTAATGACAATACAAATTGAAATAAGGGTGGATAGAGGCTTGAGAAACGGTTCTCTAAAATGAAGTAAACGTTATGGTAAACGGGAATTCATTGTTTTCATTGTCACACAATGAACAATGTACTAGATGGTTATATACCTGTATATACCTATATATATACATGGTATATATGGTATATTATATATATGTAGGAACGAGTATAGTACAGGATGACCCGGAATAAATGGAGCAAGGAATTGTCATTGTATATAGTACGTGCTATGGCGAGAGCGAATGGACCAGCCTTTACCTATACATATATATATATATATATATACTTCACACACACACACACACACACACGCATATATATATATATACCTATCCAGAAGAGAAAAGGTGTCGGGTGATAAAGGGTATACCTACACAAACGACGAGGATACGACGCGATACCTGCGTTCTTCCAGGTCGTTTCCTCAAGCCGTTGCCTCGCTAGACAAGTTATTTTTTTTCTTTTTTGTTTTTTTCTTTCTTTCTGTCTTTCTTTCTTTTACGGAAATTCTCATACCGAAGAAAGAAAGAAAGAATAGGAAAAAGATTTAAAAAAAAAAATAATAATAATTATATATAATTATATAGCTTCTTTGAAGTAAAAACGAAATAAATATTAAAAAAAAAAACGCTGCAAAAACAGCTATTATATATTATTATATAATAATAATTCGCGGTATATATATGGAAATAAATTGAGTTATCGTTATACTAGGTAGGTAATGTGCAAGCTGCAGGGAGTGCAAAAATATTTATGCAGATCGGTGTATATGGAAACAGCGCATATATTTTTTTTTTTTTTGTTTTGTTATTTTTCTAATAATTCTGCTGACCGGGTAAAAACGTATAGTATGTCGTTACGCGTATACTTTGTCCTTGTTTCGTTGTTGAGTTTTTTTTTTTTTTTTTTTTTTTTTTTGTTAGGGGTTGTTTTCTATTTTTCTTGTTTTTGCTTCTTTTCTGTTTTCTCTTCGTTTTTTGCAAATATTTTGCATTCATATATGTATGTACCTACTATACTCGCTCGCTCTCACATGCGCGTAGCTTATACTATACCGAATCTGCGTATTTTAGTCGATTTCCCCAGACATTTTATCGCCAGCGCGCATCAAACCGTCCCAGTCTATTAAATGCCCATTCATTTGCATACCAATGCATAATAATTAGTCGGGGAAAACTAGAGTCACGAGGGAGATAATGGCGGCTGTTGCAGGATGCTGCTGGCTGCTGCTGTTGGTGCTAGTGGTGGTGGTGCTCTTGTTCTCTCCCATACGCCAGAGGGGAATTTAGGAAAGAGGGATGAACACAGAGTCATTTGACACCGATTACAGTTTATCGTTCGTGTTTTTTTCGAAAACCTCGAAATACCCTTTTTCCAAACCAGAATCGTGTCATACGAAGTGATTAAAGTATTTCGCCTGTATAACTATAGTATGCATATAGTTGAACGATGCGGGAACGTGACGAAAAAAAAAAATAGAAGAATCGAAAAAATTCAAAAAAAAAAAAAAAAAATTAAAAAGTGTTGCAAAATTTTTTACCTTTGAATTGCTGCTTTCTTCTTTTCCTTATTTATTCATTTTTTGTATATATATGTTCCAACATCGCAGAACGTACACCGAAAAAAATCTCAACTTGAGCCAAGAAAATTATTCTTCATTCAAGATAATTTTGCAGTACAAAAATGAAGACCGAAATTTTCTCGGATCAAATCAGAATTTTTGCTCGAAACAAGAAAATTTTCCAAATGAAGACCGAAATTTTCTCGGATCAAATAAAAATTTTTGCTCGAACCAAGAAAATTTGAAAAATTTGAAAAATTTCATTTTTGTACCGAAAAATTATTTTGAATCAAATCAACCTTTTCTTTCTGTGTACCTCCACACACGGTACGCAGCTATACCTACTTACACATATTCGAGAGCCTGGAATTGGGGTACGAAATGGATATTTGTGGCTCTGCAGGTTGAAGAGGAAAATGGCGGTTTTAAATGGTATGCAAAACAACACCTAACGCCGGATGGATATGAATGGCCCAATTCCAAAGGCTCTCGCCGTTACCTGACTACCCTCCCGCAGCCTCTCTCTTCCATCGGCTACACACAACCCCCAACCCCCACCAGCTTTACATCACGAGGAATAATAAATTCAACCGAGATTTGTTCGAGACCATTTCTATATTCTCTATATTCGCAACAAAAAAAAAAAAAGAAAAGAAAATAATGCTAACGAATTCTATTTAACGTTTTTGAAAATTACGCAAAAACAAAAATAATGAACTATAAAGAGAATTAGGCACATCCATTTATGGTATTACCAATAATATTTATCGATTTACATAAATACTGAACTAATTTCACTAAATTGCAGGGTATAGGTAGGCACATGTGAAAATATATAATATGAAAAATCGAGAAAATAATTATATATAAAATTTCTATATACGTACTGCTTATCTAAAAACAAGATGATTTATTGTCTATATGTACAAACATTGATATACATAATTGTTATATTCTCATTTCATTTTTGTTTTTTTCTTTATGTCATAATGAAAAAATGTCTGCTTTTTTTTTTTTTAACTCGATGGATCAATCAATATCGATAGATGGATTTATTTATTATATTATATTATATTATATTATATTATATTATATTATATTATATTATATACAGCTTTCCTGGACGCGAGAACTCCTCGTGTAAATATCATGGTTACGATGTACGGGAAGAGTGTTTGGTCTTACTGGACTGATTTTGCCGTTTGTTCTTTCCGTAAAACCCTCGGAATAAATCCACGAGTCTTTGCCGTGTAAAACCGACGACGGCGATGGGTAACCAAAACCGTTTTCAATATTAGAAAAGTTTTTAATCCTTTCAGGTTTCGTAGTGTATGTCGGTTCGAATATGTCAGCTCTTCGGTCTATCTTGCTCGGTATAACATCAGGGTCGTCGTCAATTGATTCGAGGACAATCTGCTCCTTGGAGTCTTTATCTTTTGATATGTGGTTCTGGGATGATTCTTTCACCTCGTATTCAAGGACCTGCTGAGTATCTCCACCTCCACCCTTCACAGAAATTGTCGGATGATTCCTTCGATATAGGGTCAGCGTTATACCAACTACAAGAATACAAACCGCGGTTATGCCCCCGGCAAAACACGCGACTAGTAGGCTGTAGTCAGTATTTTCCGATGACTCCCTACCTGCAGGGAAAATTAAAGATTTTTCTTTAAAAAAAAATAAGTAAAAGTATAAATGCGAATGAAATTTCACTGGGATCCGGTTGAAGGAAACGTAATTTCTGCTCTGGTCCATTATTGGATCACAAAAGTTTAGATTAAGGCTTCCTTCATCCCACCTTTCTCATTCTATCAACAAAACTGGTATAGGAATTGGTGCGGTAGCGTCCTTGAAATTCAAGATGCGCACCGCGGTTCGTTAGCGTTAACGTTAGCGTTAGCGCGTTGCTGCAGATACCTAAGAAAAGAGTTGGAAGGGGGGGGGGGGCCCTCTTTACTCTTGAAACCAGAAGCTGTGGCTGTTATAGATGTACACGATTCCTGGACCAGGGCCTCGCCTCGACTCATCGGAATGAGCAGCTGCCTTTTAGCGGAGGGGTTTTTGCCACGTCGCGTCGCGGTCGTGTGCCAGTGTGCCAGTGTGCAGGCTTTAACCCGGTATAATGTACCATATAGTATACCGGTGTACATGTACACGCGTGCTATTCTGCAGGTAGTTGTAATGGTATGGGGGGGGGGGGTACGCGACCAAACGACATGAATAACTCATGAGGATGGAAATTAAAGACGATAAATGTACGCTGGCTAACAAACTGCAGGTTTGTCAAAATTATACCGAAAAGTTTACGCGATTTACAATTTTCGTACAGGTTCAACGTTCGGTTGGTATAACATCCTGAATTCCTATACAGCCAAAGGGATCCGAAAATTTTGATCCATTGATCACAATGTGAAGACAAAAAAAATAGTTCATTTTAATTCAGAACCCATCTTATCTACTTCAATCGATGATTTCGACGTCATAAATAATTGTTACGATTTTGAAAGTTTGTTTTCCAAAAATTTCAACTCAAGACGATTAATTTGACCCCTTGGTTGTTATACATGCGACGATTTCGAGTTTCGGATCCTCAGCTTTCGGAATTTTAAACTTTGGGGGACATGGTCGTTAAAAATTTAGAATTAATGATTTGGCACTCACCAGTCGTGTACATGGCTACTCCTTTGAGGGTAATGGGTTCGAGGATAACAGGATCGCTTTTCCCCTTAGCGTTAACAGCGTATAGTAAGAGCCTGTAGTTTCGTCCGGGTTCGAGACCTGGCACCTCGAATATTGGCCCAGGAAAGCTACCTCGGTCGCTTTGGTTCGAGTATATTGTATTCGCGTGGTAAACGGTCTCCTCACTGTAAACTTCCAATTCAAAACTTGTCACTGGCAGACCGCCGTCGAATCCCTCAGCGCATCTTACTATCAGCCAGTCCGCTTCTCTCGAGTCTGTTGCCTTCGTCTCGTCTAGTCCTTGCGGCGATGCAGCAAACAGAAAGTATGTATAAGAATAAGAATAAGAATAAGAATAAGAATAAGAATTGGATACAACGAACCGTTCGTGTCGTATGCACACGTGTATTCAAACCCTGATCTCGTTCGGGACAATAAAATTGTAAGAAAAATCATCTTACCCATTCTATACGCGTATGGTCCCGTCGATTGTACAGCAGTGCAATTATGGAGAGGGTAAGGTCTTCCAGCAACGATGATCTGGAATAGACACGGGCTCCTTTGTCTTCCCACACGATTCCTCGCCCAACATGCTATAGTCCCATAGTCCATTTCCGTCGACGGAGTGTAATTGAGTCTTGAACCGTGCCACTGGTTAGTCAATGACCTGAGAGTCTCGACTTGAGAGTACCTGGTGGACGGCACATCGACGAGCTCTCCAGAGTTGTTGAAAGTCCAGTGAAAATTAATCGGTGCCGGTTTCGACTGTATACCACAAACCAGAGATATGGTTTCGTGCTTGAGGGCACCTACCACTTGCATCACTGATCCATCCTTGCATATGGGAGCGTCTGAGAACAGAATTTGGCATAACTACTATATGCTATGGAATTTTTGCGAGTCGCATATATGTTGCGGAAGAATTACTTACACATCACTTCAAGGGTTACAGGTTCGCTGGATGACTTTCCTTCGGTATTGGCAGCCAGACATGTGTAATCGCCGGTTGAATGACGCGTCAAACTCTGTAGTACGAGGGAACGGTCGCTGAGTATAATGCCGAGTGATACATTCTGGTGTAATTCTTTCCCGTTTTTAAACCACGAGAGTTTGTACGCCTTTGGATTAGCCTTGACGTTACATTCGAAGTAAACGTCGTCCCCCTCCTTTATGTCAAACGGATTTATGCTCGAGCCTATCCTGATGGTGACGATCGGTAAGTCTGCAGATGAAATGATATCAATTTTAATGCGAATGATGGAAGGAATTGCTCAAGTTTTGGAGTTTCGGTGTTTGTTTGATCCCTTTTCAGCCCTGGCATATTTATAATCCTGGTTCTTATTTTGGGCACGATCTTGGCAAGGGTGTGGTTCAATTTAGAAACATCGTTTATTCCACGAACCGCAGAACAGAACCCTTCAATTAGCCGCGAATGTTTCTCAAGTTTGAGGTTTAATGGCTCGAGAGCATAGGCAGGAGGATATTCGAGTTTCTGGTAGGATACGAGCTGGATACGACTACAGAGAAACTAGCGAAAGATCACCCCGAGGATTTGAAGAGCGAGTGTGGGGTAGGTATATGGTGTATATGTTGGGGGTATAGAGTTTGCAAAGCCCTGACTGGGTTCATTGTCACGAATTCAACTCACAATGGATAACCAAATGCCATCTGTCCTCAAGCGCGCTGTTGGGTACTTCCGGGTTCTCGGAACGGCACGTCAGATATTTCCCGTCATCCTCTATCGTCGGCACGTAGCTCAGTATGCTTTTCGTCACGTTTCGAAACTCTGCAAACTACGCACAGCTTGACAATCGTCATACTTACTTACCTCACCTTACCATGGCACACACACACCAAACTTAAGTCTTAAACCCCAAATTCAATATTCACGTTTGTAGCCATGTGCTTGACCTGGTGATCCCCCTTCCACCAAGTTATAACAGCCTTTGGTCGGGACCCAAAACTCGTGCAGTTTATTTCGTATGCCCTGAACGCCGATAGATGAGACTCTTTGCTGGTTATATTAACAGCGTATGGTTTTACTGGAATGACAAAAAAATTTCATCATGCAGGGATGTATGAAGACTGCAGGAACCCATTCAATCGAATCACTTATAATTACGTAATAAATAATTGACACAATTTCAAAACTATTATTTTGTCCTAAACGTGCATATCAACATCCAATACAACCCAACACTCAGAAAAAGGTCTTGTTGACACAACCAAAATTTGGCTCATTATATGCACAATCACATTTTTTGTTCAGTCGACCAAAAATTTTGTTGGTATAGCCAAAATTTTGGTTGTCCAAACAAAATTTGGTTGACTGAACAAAAAATTTGATTGACTGGACAAAAAAATGTGATTGTGCATAATATAATAACCAAATTTTGGTTGTGTCAACAAGACCTTTTTCTGAATGGATATATCATAAACATTGACCGTCGCAACATCTTAAACTTACGATTAACGTTCATTATGACTTCACTGGTGAGCGCTGGAACCAGAAGTGTGTTACTAGCCTGGCATATGAGCCTTGCCCCAAGGAATTCCCTGCTGATTTTATGGACCTCTAGTCGATTAACGGTCACGCCTTCGTCGTCCTTCGCGAAGGTTTCGTCCATCATATCGTTTCCGAAGTACCAAATCAGTCTGGGTGCCGGACTGCCACCCGAACTTTCGCATATTAGGGTCAGATTGGTTCCCTCATTATAGACTGGCGATATGTTTTCAATAGTCCTTCGGCTACCGTCCAGGATGACCGGTCTCTCCGGTTGAACTGGAGAGGAGGGGGGGGGGGGGTGGGGTGGGGGTTTAATCTCTTAGTCAATTCCCGATTGAGAATAACAACCACCGTGCACCGGCTTACCGATAATCGTCAAATTGATTTTCACGTTCCTTGTCGGACTGTTCTTGAAGTCCACTCTGCACCTGTATACACCGGCATCTTCAGGCCTCAATTTATCAATAACGAGCTCGGCTGGCTTTGAATTAACGTTCATAAAGGCACGTTCACCGAAAGCGTCAGGATCTGACCATAATTTAGCCTGGTCAAATCCGCGCCCACGTACGTCAAGGCTGTACACCGGTTCGCCATCGATTTTTTCGTTGTACCATAAAACCATGAATAGTACATCGCCTCTGGATTGAGGTGCTACTTCGCACGGTAAATGGGCCTTGAAACCAGCAACGGCCTGCACCTCTGTCAGCGGTACTGTAAAATAGAAATAACGAAGACAGAATCTAAATCTGAGCTTTTTGACTATTCGACGTGCCACGTTTTAACACATCAGCCAAATTCAAATCGCGATATAACCTTTCGCTGATATTGATCCGCAACCCTTATACTATGCCGTAGTACCGCTTTCACTCGTGTTTTCCGGGTTTTAAAAGGTTCGAAACGGACTATTTGCCACGAATAATAAAATCCCGAATAACGGAGGAAGGGGAGATGGTTCGGTCATGGTTTGTTCCTTTTTTTCTTGTTATTATACTGGTTTTAATAAGTTTTAACGCTCCTGGGCCAGAGTTCTGGCTGGCAGAGTGATTTGGACGAGGTGTATAAAATAAAAAAATAAAAAAAGCTAAACCCCACGTCGCGTCCGCGTCCGCGTCCCCTGACCTATTCTATTCTATTCCATTCCATTCCATTCTATTTTTCTTCTCTTCTCTTCTCTTCTCTTCTCTTTTGGTACACAGGTCGCTTGAGGCTACGATGGGCGTTGCGATCCCAGCAGACCGAGTAGGTATTCTCTGGGTTGAAATTAATTTTCCTACACTCGTTTTCCTGCAGGAAGAGGAGGATATTTTTACGCTCGAGCTGTCCGCCTCGCTCACAAGAGATAAACAACGAACGGTCAAAATGACGGTGCGATATACTAGCTACTCGCGAGTTACTGCAAATTGGCCAAAGCTTGGCCAAAACCCACACTGCTACCTGTATATATTTATGCCATACACATATATATATATATATATATATATGATATACACGTATATTACTCCAGCCGGACCTACCCCAATCCCCATCTAGCATGTATCGCATTGCTGCTTGCTGCTGCTGCTGCTGCTGCACAAGTACCAAGACTGACCAGAGTGAGTCGATTAATTGTTCAGCTTGCCGATTTATATTCTGATCGTAGCCATCGAGGTCGAATTTTATTATCTCGTTTCAATGCGCCAGATAGTATAGATTCAGGGGTGATAATTCCCGCGAAATAATAATAAAAAAATTAAAAAAAAAAAAAAAAAGGCGCATATGAAGCGCGTGGAATGCAGAAATTGGAAAAGTATTTTGAAAAATCTATATATGGAGGAATGATTCGATTCTGCGGTATTATTTTACCTCGCGATAACGAAATCCCGGTTCGGTTTCTGTCCCCTAATATCCCGCAGGGATTTCTGAATCCGTTTGTGCTTTACGGAGGAGGAGATATGGGGCGCTAAATCAACCCTTATTGGGAGCTTATGACGTTAAAGCATCGATACCAGTCGGCCTGTCGACGCTGCACGCACGTTTCTCGTTTCTGGTTTCTGGTTTCTGGTTTCTGGTTTCTGGTCTCTAGCTTCTGGTTTCGAGTTTCCACGATTTTCCGCAACAGTTTCAGCACCGCGCAGTTACCATTAGACTATCTATAATGCACGTCGTGCGTATAAATCTGTTTGCCAAGCACACAACTAACATCAAGTCTCGTTCCACAAGCTAACTTGTGTGTTTTGAATGAATAATTAGTATATACCATCGATGCTGCTCTTCGGATTCTGAACAGCTGACTTTGATTCATACAATTTATCAGTTTGTACAGTTGATGGGGAAATATATATGCGACGATTTAGAATTTTGACAAACGTACTCACACTCAGAAAAAGGTCTTGTCGACACAACAAAAATTTGATTATTATATGGACAATCACATTTTTTTGTTCAGTCAACCAAAAATTTCATTAGGATAGCCAAAATTTTGTTGGGAAAACCAAATTTTGTTGGGACAACCAAAAATTTGGCTATTTCAACAAAATTTTTGGTTAACTGAACAAAAAATGTGATTGTCCATATAATAACCCAAATTTTGCTTGTGGCAATAGACCGGTTCAAAAAAATCGACTATTCTTTTTTTTTTTCAATTTTCGCATTGAAATACTTTCGGGGGGGTGAAAAAAGATGCCTGTTAAAAGCAAAGCTCTTAATATTAAGATTTAGAGGTCGCTAATCGCAGATTTCTATTTTCCATTTAAATAGCATAGGAATTTTATTTTTATTTTTTTCTTCAGCTCACAAACCAATGAACAAATCCAAATGACTCTTACATATTTTGATAGGGGATTGAACACTATAAAAAATGTATCTATCATTGTGGAAAAAAAAAAATCACAAAAAAAAATAGTTAACTCAACTTTAAATTGAAATTTGAGCTTGAATAACTTTGGAAGGAGTCAATTTATCAAAAAATGATAAGAGAAGCTTTTTGTAGAGTGTTCAATTTCCTATGAAAATATGTTTGAGTCATTTAGATTTGTTCATTGGTTTGTGAGCCACAAAATTATTTAAAAAAAAAAAAAAAAAAAATTTCCTATGCTATTCAAATGGAAAATAGAAATCCGCGATGAGCGACCTCTAAATCTTAATATTAAGAGCTCCGCTTTTAACAGGCATCTTTCCCCCCCCCCCCCCCCCCCCCCCCCCCCCCCCCGAAAGTATTTCAATGCGAAAATTGAAAAAAAAAGAATAGTCGATTTTTTTGAACCGGTATATTGTGGCAACAAGACCTTTTTCTGAGTGCAAGTTCGCAGAACATCAAAACTCCGAAATTCTCGAATTTCGGTCTACTTTTCAGGATGTGCATGCAAAAATAGTTCATTCTGATCGAGACCCTATCTTCCCTACTTCAATGATGATGATTTCATCGATTAATAAACGATTAATTTCGATTCCTCCCGATGTATTCTTCGTTGGTGGAATTTTTTACAATCGATTATGTAATTTTTTCTTCTTGGGTAAGAAACGAATTTCGAAAAACTGTTAATCGGTATATTCAAATCCGGGCTTAAATTTCGTCTCTGGTTATCTAAATTGGTCGGAATCATAATATAATCGAAAGATGATTATGCGAGAATTGCGTCGGGATGAGCTGCGTGCGACCGGTTTTGTCGCACTTGCTGCGATCTTTCGAATAGCCTTTCTTGCCCGTCGACCTTGCCGATCGTGTGGCTGTTGATCTTGCGAGATATTTTGTCGAGTTGCAAAAAATAAATAAATAAATAAATAAATAAATAAAATACCGATTCGAATAACGAGGTGATAAATTAATGGCAATTTTTTTTTTTTTTTTTTTTTTTTTTACGGATTAACTAATTAGTATTAAATTTCTTTGATATTATTTTAAACAGATAGCAAAGAGCAGGGTCTGATACAGCAAGAAGATTTAATATCTTTATACCTGTCGTGAAAATCGTTGAATATTGATTACCTGTTGGTGAAACTTAAAACTTAGGTAGGCAGGTAGACAGGTAGGTATAGGTACCCATACTTAATATCTACTAGAATCTAACAGCTGTGTCATGCATTTGTCAAGAGGAACATTGTGAAGTCTCTTCAACAGGATTTATACCGAAGATAGGTATTATATATTAATAAATCGGTTAAAATATTCTACCTCCTAATTCATAGTGAAATTACAAAAAAAAAAAAAAAAGTAGTATACCTATACATGATAAAAATGAAATATAAATTATAGGAAGGAGAAGTAGAATATGTTTCTCGTGAATAATAATGACCAAGCTGGTATTTAATTTAATTTTTGTATTTTTTTTTTTGTATTTTTTTTTTTGTATTTTTTTTTTTTTTATCTTCTAATTCTCTTTTCTCTTTTTATCAGCTATAGGGAATTTAATACGAATTAATTAACAGCTTTACCGCTAATATGATAATATACCTAAATATTATACGTATGCGATACTAATACCGATTTATTTCTTTATAATCCTTACGATTTCGATTTATAGTCCCTATATTTATTCAGTTTCTGGTATATTATTGATAAAACTGGGAGGGTTTTTTTTTTTTTTTTGTTTTTTTTTTTTCTTCTTCTTCTTCTTTTCATTTTAATTCATATTTACAGGTATATTACCTGATTAAATGCCGGAAGATAAACAAGTATTATATATATATATAAATATGTATATAATATGGAGGTTTTTATACATTAGGATTTATTCCGGGATGAAATCGGCGAAAAATGATGAATGAGAAACTGGGAAATGCAATATCAACCGATGGAAAAGACCCTCGAGTGTCTAGCCAAACAAAAAGCACCGCAATATAACCGTGATGTGCAAGATGATGGTAAAGCTGGGTGAAAGAAGAAGAAATATCTCAGTCAGCAAACAAGCGAGACTGTAGAAGAAGAAGAAGAAGAAGAAACGAATAAAAGAAAAGAAAAAAAAAAAAAAAAAACCTGCGCAGAAAGACAGACAGACATATGTATACATATATATATAAGGGATGAAAAAAAGAAGGTTTATGGTTATTGTTTTTCATTTGGGTGAAAGAAGAAAAATCATTCGTTCACGTTCTCCACGTCTGCGAGGTTTTTTTTTTTTTTTTTTTTTGAAAAAAATTACCTTTTTTTGCTCTCGAATCTAGGAACATCTCGATAATTATTTTTCGTCAATGTCATTGCTACGATTTGATAAGAAGCATTCTATCGAATGAGTTTTCTCAACGTGTAACCAAGAAAAATAAAAAAAAAAATAAAAAAAAAACCAACAACGTAAAGAAAAAAATGATTTGAAAAAAATCGAAATTTTTTTTTTTTCTACATGCTAAAATTATGACAAATTTATCGAATATCGATATTACATCGATGTATAGATAATCCCATGAACATTAATCGTTTTTCAAAATATGCTCGATGGTAATGAAGTTGTACTACATAAGGTGAATAAAAAAAAAAAAAAAAAAAAAAAAAAAATGAGCCCCCAAGACGTATATTACCCCCTTAATCTAATTCCCCGAGGTTAAGATCGTCTCCTTATTCGAGATAAATTTAATATACAGAGCGTGACGACGAGGGGGATGTTTTTTTTTTTTTTTTTTTTTTTCTTCTTCTTTTTTTCGTCATTTTCTATGGTTCGTCTTCTCTTTTTTTTTTTTTTTTTTGATTTTTAATTTTTAATATTTTCTTTTTCTCCCTTCTCATGCTTATTTATTTTTTTTTTTATTTTTTTTTATTTCTACAACAAAACCGCAGCCTCTCTTTCTTGAAGAGCAGCTGGAAAAGATGGCCGTTCAATGCCCGACTGATTGCAAACCAAGACGATTGTCTACTCGGTTCGATTGTCTCAGATTGAGTAACGCGAGGTGGCGAAAAATAAATCCTAAGAAAACCTGGTCAACTACGAACGTTTTCTTTCATTTCTCTTTTATCGCGATTCTTTTACTTCTTTCTTTCTTACTTTCTTTTTCTTTCTTTATTTATTTCTTTCATTCAATCCATATATACTAGCAACCCGGTAAATCCACCTCGATTCATCCTAACTAACCGCTGCTTAAACTTCCCCGCAGTATCTTTGTTTCGAAAAAAATTTTATCGAATCGTTTTTTCTTTTCCATCTTTTTTTTTTTTTGGTTCCTCTTCTTCTTCTTCTTCTTTTTTGCTTTTTTTTTTCCTCTTCTTCCTTTTGTAATATAAAGTTTGAGCGCTTAATATATAATGAACCGTAACTTGATTTAGGGTGTATTCCATTCGCGGCGTCTTGTTCTTAGGGTGCAGGGTAGATAGTTACACGGGTGTGAGGCGTCCTCCGGTCAAGTTGCAAATTTATGAGATGGCCAAATAAATTAAACTTGTTCATAACTTTGGCGCCCAGGGTTCATTCCGAAAGAGGAACTGCCCTGGGCTGGGTAGCGTCTTAATTGCGAGCGGTGTCTTACTCAGCCAAGTCTACCTACCTACCTACCTACCTACCTTATATCCTACGTGGGAGCTGAGGAGCTCAGGGTAAGTATATTGTACAATATATACGCAGGAGTAAATTTTGTTGCGGAATTTATAAATGAAATTGAAACCAAAATTTTTTTCGGAACGTTATAATTAAATTCTTATATTAATATAGAAAATAAGAATCAGATTATAAAATCTGTCCTTTATTATATTATCTGAAACGGTACGGTGAATAAATATACAAAAAATTTTACGTTTCATACCCCCAGGGCGCTGGAGAGAAGAAAAAAAAAAAAAAGAAAAAAAAAAAAAAAAAAAAAGTGCCCCTGAATCAACAAACACTTGAATTTAGTTTTTCAATTATATCTCGAGAACCGCGAATGATATCGAGATTTAAGTGAGTATCAAAATTGAAGATAATTAAATTTTCTATAAAAAATGTGGGATAACATTTTACTCTGTATTCATTCGTTTCGCTGTATTTTAACATTTAATCTCCGAGCACTTGTTAAATTCAATTTTCTTAACAATTAATTCTGAAATGGTTTATTTATATTAAATCTCAAAATACAGCTGAACCAATGAAGATACGGTAAAAATGTATTAGTACTTTTTCGAAGATTATTTTATCGACTATAATTTTGATCTGATGATTTATCTCGATATCTTCAACGGTGCACGAGTTATCGTCAAATGACTTTTTGATCGTACCTTTTTCACCCGAATATAATATAATATAATATAATATGATATTATATAATATTATATAATACCTACGTATAAAAAAAAAATATAAATTAACAAATTTTTGACAGTTTCAGACAGTTTTAAAATAAAGCGATTTTCATCGCAGTAATAATAATGCATAAATTCGGTTTAAATTGGGTAATAAAAGAACGTGACACGCGAGGTGTAGTAGCCTGTACACGTCAATAGTTACTCGATCGATGGGGGGGTAGGCTTTGCCCTTATACGCGTACGTTAGCCATAAGAGAGGATCGTATACATAATAATGTTATAAATATCATGGAAAGACATGTAAACCAGACTAAATTAAGCGATAAATAAATGAATAAAATTTCATAAATTATTCTTTCGTTTTTTTTTTTTTGTTTTTTTTTTTCGTCAAAGGGGTGAAAAACTCGCGTCTAGGGTATTATATAATATTGATCGATAAAAATGTCAGAGCGAATCTCTTCACTTCTGATTATTTTCAGAAGTGCAATTTAATTAAATGCGTATAGAAAAAGATTGCCTAATCAATTTATCAGAAAATTTCCAATCTTTGATCGATTAATTAATTTTTTTTTTTTTTTTTTTATAGAAAATCGTGTAACACGCGTTGCAAGAGAAACTGTTTTCTAGAAACATGCTAGGTACTAATCTACAACCTACTGGTATACAGAGTTGTACAAAGTTTCAAGTCTTCACACGCGGCAATCCCGGCGCAACGCGGCTAATACAACTTTTCTGAAGTTCGATAGGTAAACTTTTTTTTTTTTTTTTATTTTTTTTTTTTTCTTTATTCTTATCAAACTGGACGAATTCTTTCTTCAACAATATATATACATCGTATACGGGGGGGCGTTCCGCATCACTTCAGAAAACTGAATCTCGGGTATAATCGAACATCTCATAATTTTCCATAAATAAAAATAATTGTAGATTATTTATTTATTTATTTATTTTATTTTTTTTATTTTTTTTTGTCAGAAATTCAAGAAAAATTAAAATAAATAAAAATAAAAAAAAATAAAAACTTCAAATTTCTTTCAAAAATATTACATACTAGTAGAAGATATTAACGTAGAATTATATATACTACCTACATATATATATATATTATAATACCTAAGGTGAAATTAGACTCTGATTTTCACATGATTAAATTCAACCTTTCTACAACCCCCCGAGGCGATCTTAATATTCAATTGGTATATTATATTGGGCGTGGGCTATTACTACGCTGAAGGTACCGTTAAATAAATTATCATATAATAATTATATATATATATATATATATATATGCCCGATTGATTAAACCTTCAATAAATTTACTTATTAAATATTTTATGTATATATAGGTACGATACGACACGACATGACGCGACGCGACGCTCGTGGATGATAAAATTACGGTGTTTATTGTCAAATGACAGAACAACGAACAACATGTCAATTACCAAGCCGATCTCTATCGCTGTCAAACTCAATTCCCTGATAATTAATTATTGCGCTGATGAATAGCTTTTTTTGTTTTTTTTTCCTCTTTTTGAATTTTCAATTCATTATAATAACTGCGACGTTTAGACGCATAATATTTATACTATAAAAATTCGTCGTTGAACGTCAATCACATTATAACTGTGACAAATGCATATTTTTTTTTTTTTTTTTTTTTTTTTCTTCCTTTTTTTTTAGTATTTCGGATAATTTCTTTATTTTTGATTTTTTGATTTTTTGATTTATTTGATTTATTTCTTTTCATTCTTAAAAAAAAAAAAAAACAAATACTTACTCGGCTTGTCGACATCAGTTATCAGAACTTCGGCACTAGCGATTATGAAAATGCTCACTAAATAAAATCTCTTCATTATTGTACAGCTATATACTATATATATGTATGTAATATGCTGTAATTTATTAAGATGCAGTTTCAGCTAAGTTTTTTTTTTTTTAATTTTTTTTTTTTTTTTTTTTTTTTTTTTTTTCAAATTCAATATTATCAAATTTCAAATGAATCGTTAATAAAATAAAATTAATAAGAAGTATAAGAAGAAGAAGACGAAAAAGAAAGAAAGTAAAAAAAGAAAAACAACCAAAAAAATAAAAAAAAAAAATTAAAATAAAAATTAAAAAAATTGAATATAAACTCTATCTAATATATTCACACCATTTTTTTTATAACACTAATTTAATTTACAAAAAAAAACTATTCCTTTTTTAATAGGATGACATTTATTTTGGCACGTTCGTATATCGTGCGAAATGACATTTAAAATTGTCAATTAAAAACGAACTACTGTTTTATTTTAATTTTATATATATTTTTTTTTTTTTTTTTTTTGCTGTTTCTCCACTATTCCTAAAACATATAATTATATAAATTTCAGTTTGTTAATTTATTTATTTTTTTTTTTCACTTATATTTTTCTTATTTCACTATTTAAATTATCTTCTCATCATTTTCGTTACGTTTTGCAACAAATTTTTTTGTTTTTTTTTGTTACTTTTTTTCTATAATTTTCAAAGGATTTGAAATACTCGTCAAATTTTTCAAACACACATTTTTTTAAGGGTGGTTTTTAAAACTCGCGATATTAATTCCTTCCCTTATTGTTTCAAAACGATTTTAATAAAACGATGATAATTTTTTTTTTTTTTTTTGTTTAATTTTAATTTTAATTATTGTTTTAAATTTTTTTTTGAATTTTTTTTTATACCTATTTTCGATTTAAATAAACGAAATGTATTTGTTCCGTCGGAAAATCTCAATGTACCCTTAAAAGTAAAGTTTTTGGGTCTCGCGCGCTCACTGCTGCGTAGCGGCAAGCAAACTGACGCGGGGTGTACCTGTTTCGGTTTTCCTCGGGGTAAATCGGGTTTTTCCGTCACCCTCCGGCTGGTTAACGTACCCCTAACCGCTAGTCATCCCTCGCGTTGTCCTACCAATTCTATACCGTTCACTCCCTTTCATCCCCCTCCACCTCAACCTCCACCTTCACATTCCCCCTCCAACCCTTATCCTCATCCTTCGTCTCATCCCTTAGCGTCCCAGAAATGTTTGGAACGGTGCGGCGGTGCGGCATGGGTGACGGCGGTGCAGGGACAGGGCCAGATAAGAAAAAAGCTCGCTCGAATAGAGATGGGCGAGAGAAGAAGAACCCTTCCCTTTCCATCCCTTAAGATCCTACACCCTGCACCAAGCCCACGATTTCTGCTTACTTTATGCCCCACTCGTCTCTCCACCTTCTGTCATCATGCGACGACGACCCATACCTATATACCTTATACCCCGTCCGCTTATTCTCAAGCGGAGATGTTTTATTAATACAAAAACAAATTTACCCCAGGTCCTATTTTTTTTTTTTTTTTTTTTTCATATATATATAGGTATATACATAGGTACTATACCGGAGGAATCATACGTTAAACTGATATAGTATACGAACACCCTTATATAATATAAGATAAGGTATAGAAAAAATTTCAAAGAAATAGGTAGTCAAAAATGAAAAATTTCGAATTCAAGGGTAGAGTTTCGTCGAATTTAGGTAAAAATTGATTTTCTGCTCATATTATTATATTTCAAAACAAATTTAAAAACAGGAAAAAATTGTACCACGGTTTGGGGTAGTTATTTCTGAAGGTTTTACTGTATATCGACGCCAGATACGAATAACAGCACATTTCAGATTCCGAATGAAAAAGAGCATGTTTCAGATTCCGGATGGAAAAGAACACGTTTCAGATTGAGAATGAAAAATATAGCACGTTTCAGATTCATTCGAAAACTAGCACAATTCAGGTTGAACCGAATATTACTTATCAGCAAGTGTCAGGGTAGGTTTATTATAAGATTGAATTAATCATTCAATGATAAAATTGAATCGACTTTTTGTGCACAATTGGGCATTTCCAATTTCATAATAAACCTACCTGACACTTACTAATGAGTGATATTCGCTTCGCCTGAATTGTGCTAGTTTTCGAGTGAATCTGAAACGTGCTATTTTTCATTCTCAATCTGAAACGTGTTCTTTTCCACCCGGAATTTGAAAAGTGCTCTTTTTCACCCGGAATTTGAAATGTTTTGTTATTCGTATCGAGCGTCGATATATTAGGTATATACTTAATATTATAACATTACGTATATAGATTGTGAGTTTTCGACGAATTCAAATACATGTATTAAACATTCTATCATCGTTCGCGAGGCAGAGAGTATAGTAGCACGCGGATACTCGTGTTTTCGATACTTCGCGCTTCCTTTGTGCGTCCCTCAACCTTCTGTATAGATAGGTATAGGTGGTATAGAGGGTTGGTAGGTAGGTACGTACGAAGGACCCACGGCATGGCGAGGAGTTTTCATTATTCGCTGAGGATTTCTCTTTGTCTTTTTACCCGGTGTGTCTCATCCTCGCGCCTTCGCAGTTGCTTTGAGATTCACACCCTGAAGGAGGACAAAAAGGAAAGAACCCTGGGCGGGCTGCCAGGCCTGAGAAAAATGACAAACCTCGCTTACACTCGCTCTCCCCCGCTTCTTTCTCTTTATCTCTTTATCTCTTTCGTCAATTTTTATTTTTTTTTATTTTTCCATTTTAGTTTTTTTCATTTTTACTGCCTTTCCTTTTTTTTTTTTTATATATCTCGCACACGAAATGTCCAATCCCACGTGTATACATATATATATATATATATACATATGCGGGGAAGTCGAATCACGCGCTATTCACAGATCGACCAAAACGGTGAAATTTTGCTTATTTTTGTTTCTCTCTTTTTTTTTTTTTCCTCTTTCCATATATAGTCGCTGAACCTGCAGCGGCGAAATCCTCCCCCCCCCCCCGGAGATTCCAGAGCTCGTATTTCCGAATAATTTCACGTAGTAGGTACGCGCCCTGGGACAAAAACGGAACAGAACGTTTGCCATCGCCATAGCCCAGGCGAAACCTTGGCAAGGCGACCACCACGTTTGTGTAACGATCGGTGATAACTGCCGCGCAAATTCCCACTGGGAATTAAATCGTTTGTTTGTTCCGTTCGTTTCCCGTTCCTCGTTCCTCGACGCTTTCCCCGTTCTCGTTCTCGTTCTAGGTCTCGTTTTCGTTCGCTAGTTCAGAGTTCATAGAATTCGATATCTAATACACGAACTAACGAACTACACGCCCCGAAATAAGGGATCGAGATAAGATAGACGCGCTAATTACAGCGGATTAACTTGACCTGCAGCCGGAAATTTCAACCCCTTGAAACTCGACTTTTTTTTCGAAGAAAGAAGAATTCCTCTGATTCTGTTTCTTCAGAACTGATTGGGACCCGTTTCGGACACAGTTGAAAATTATTTTCGATTTTACGTGTGTCTTACTGCATACATCGAAGGAAAAGTGATTATCGCAGGGTACAGTTCGCACCGTTCATTGAAACTTCGTCAAATTTCGTTTTTGAAACCATTTTTTTTTAATTATTTTCTTAAACGTTGCGATCAAAAGTCTGTGTATTATTGATTCGCCACTAAATAACATCGTTTCACAATAATCCCTCCAAATTTAGAAAAGTTTCGATCACTTTTTCATCGTTGCAGGACCCAATCTTTGAAAAACGAAGCTCATAAATATCAAAAATAATTCCTAATCGCATGAATCCCGAAACTATCAGCTTTTTTTTTTTTCTTTTTTTTTTTTTTTTTCTGTTCATAGGAATTTTATTCCTCAAGATTGCGGTCACCTAAAATCCTCGGCACATTAAGTATCTATCATCTCCCGTCTTAATAAATATACGTGAAATAAAGCAGAAACTTCCGATCCCAGAGAAATTCAATTTATTCAGAATCCAAACGCTGTGCGAAACAGCGTTTCTCGTACCGTAACCCTCGTAGTAAAGATATTGAAAAAAAAAATTACATTTTTCATAAAAATCATATTTTTATAAATAAAATTATCCAAGTGTGCTGAAGAGGACGAGCGATAGTAAAGTCTTCTTTCCAAGCGTCAGCGAGTACGTGATCTTGTAATCCTTTTCTGGTAAATAATCCGGCATTTTCTCAGTCGGTGGTTGCCAATAATCCGTATGGTAATAACCCTGAGGATAATTTTTTATTCATTTATTTTTTCCATTTCATTTTATTATTTTTGAAATAATTTTCTGAAAATTTGTATACATCAATTTATTATACATCAACGCCCGATACGAATAACAGCACATTTCAGATTCCGGGTGAAAAAGAGCACGTTTCAAATTCCGGGTGGAAAAGAGCACATTTCAGATTCCGGGTGGAAAAGAACACGTTTCAGATTGAGAATGAAAAATTGCACGTTTCAGATTCACTCGAAAACTAGCACAATTCAGGCGAAGCGAATATCACTCATTAGTAAGTGTCAGGTAGGTTTGTTATGAAATTGGAAATGCACAATTATGCACAAAAACTCGATTCAATTTTATCATTGAATGATTAATTCAATCTTATAATAAACCTACCCTGACACTTGCTAATAAGTAATATTTGGTATGATGATTCATCATACTTACAACTGGTGGTGGACAATTGCTCACACTTATGCCCAACTTTTCTGCCAAACTTTGTAACAGTATGGGATCCTTCCACATCATGCACCATGGAGCATTGGCAGTTATATCAGAGGGGGGTTTGTACTCTCCCATAGATTTTCTGTACAAATTGAAGTGACCCTGTAGGGGATGAAAATTATGACTGTGATTATAGTTTTTTTTTTTTTTTTTTTTCTTCTTCTTCTTCTTCTTTCTTTCTTATTCTTATTTTTCTATCATATTTTAATTAATTTAGAAACTTACAACCACCTCTGTTGGTAGCTGCTTAATCATTGTGAAGTTTATCGCTACTCCACTATCCTCTACCCCTACCCAAACAACTTCCAATTGGGTTCCTGTAAGGTCGAAATATTCATCGCTTATTTCGTCCAAGTAAGCATCTTCGATGAAGTATGTTAGCCCCTGAAATAACGTTTCGTAATAAATGAGAAAAATACTGATTTTATTTGAAGATGATTTCGAATTTTTATTAAGGTTCAAGTTTAGAAGATTGCAATTCCGAAAGTCCAAAAATAGTAGAAAAATAGTTCATATTCCAATTGATACCGATTTTATTCACTTCGATCGATGACTTTATGATGTCTTGAATAATTGGTTGCATTTTTAAAATTTTATTTTCAAAAAGTGCATCTCTAGACAATTAATTATGTGTTTGAAAATTTGTCGAATCGGTTATCTAGACATTCGGGAAATACAAAAGGAGGCAGTGATTCGTGAATTATAAAAATAAAATCGTAGTGCTTTTCAATGAAAAAAATTTCCGTCTAAAATTTTTTTTTTTTTTTTGTATCAAATTCAAAGAAATTTGCAGAGCGTTTTTTCGAAATTCAAAAGCTTTATTCTAATAGAAAAAGAAAATTGTCTTACGATTTTTATCAATACTATAATCGCAAAAATCTATGTGATTTTCGAATGACTTAATTTACCTCGATTTGGGAGACGGATAAAAACCCGAAAAGCAGTCCAAGCAGAAGCATTCTTTACACGAATTTGCACCTTTCTTGTATTTTTTTTTTTTTTCTTCTTCTTATCCTTCTACTTCTTCTTATATTTGAAATTGGGGAAAATCCCTCCTCTCCAGACTCTGCTGTCGAAATGGCGATGAAAATTGTGTCCCAATGTAAGCGTGACACCTCACTTTATACCTTTGGCCCGATCAAGGCCGGTGCGCGCTACACTGCGGCGCACCGTACCGGACCGATCCGCACCGAATTTTATTGTTCACATGAAAAATTTTCAATTTTATTGCAATAGTATCAAAAACGCATGTTATATGATGTACTGCCTTTTTTTTTTTTTTTTTACTTAAAACGCTACGGTGCAGGACCTACGAGTGCCAGGGAAATAGGTAAATGTTAGAGTGATCCTTGAAAGAGTAATTTTAAAAAATTTTCAAGATCCACCTATCAATCTGTTCCAAATACAGAAAATGAAATTCTCCTGGAGTTTTATTTTGATTATACTAATTATCTAGCTATAAACTCAGAAAAAGGTCTTGTTGACACAACCAAAATTTCGTTTACTATATGCGCAATCAAATTTTTTGTTCAGTCAACCAAAAATTTTCTTCGAATAGCCAAAATTTTGTTTGTCCCAACAAAATTTTGTTTATCCAAACGAAATTTTTTGTTTGACTGAACAAAAAATTTTATTGACTGAACAAAAAATTTGATTGTGCATATAATAAGTAAATTTTGGTTTTGTCAACAAGAACTTTTTCTGAACTGTGTTAATTAATGAATTCTACATTAAATGGCAATCCGCGTAGAATTCGTTTCGATTCTATAGATTTTATAACCGAGTTTAACCAAAATTTCAATTAGTACTTCATCACCAATATATTGCAAATTGCTAACTTTTTTTTTTTTTTTCTATCCATTAAATTCGCGAAAAATAGAAATTCGGTGCCGTGCTTGCCGGTCTTATCGTTTACATCAATCCTTTTTCTGCTGTTGCTGTTGTTGCAAACTCTCGCAGCTAACACGCGAGGCTGATTTCGCGGCTCATCGCTATACGTATTTTATTTTATTTTACATATTTTTTGATTTAATTTCTTTTTTTTTTTTTTTCAGCTTTTTTTTCAACCCATTCTGTATGTCACGAATCTCGAATAACTTAGCGTTACTCCTATTTCCGTATATAGTGCAGCGATTACATCATCACCTCTAGGCAGGCGTGGGAATATAATTCGAGAACGTATAGAAACGCGGGAAAAACGGAAACCCGCTGATTCATGATTATATATACACGTATACATATATATATACCTGCATCCGATTAGCGAAAATCGCCGATACAAATGCATTAATTTTACTCAAATTCGCCGACGCGGCTAAATATTAAACTTTTATGATATACTCATATTACTGATTCTGATTCGGGATCCTGATCCTGTAGTTGAGATAAAAAAATATTTTATTCACTCGGTTTTTCGGTATATATCGAATTAATTACGCCCGAAACCAACGAACTAACGGCACACCATCAGCTCGCGTCATTCTAAATTAAACAATTTAATAAATCTGCAAAGCGTTAAATGCAATTCGGTCAACTATATATATATATATGTATATATATATATATAAAAGCTATATTTATCAAAATGTCAAAAATTTTTGATAACGTTTCATAACGAAATTCAACTACAGATATTTATATAGATCTAGGTATGTATGTACTATTCAAAACCGAGCTACTTAACGAACACACACATATATACATGGGATTTAACAGATTTATAACAAATATTCACCTATTTATGTTTATCGAATAAATTGATCTGAGCGTGCGTAATTACCGTGGGATAATTATTACCTCATATATAATTTCCTGTTTAAAACTGACATATAGGTAGTATCTATACACATATATATATGAAACTGTACTGCTATATGAAAGATGGAATAAAAACTAAATGTGATAGAGCTTTTTTTTTTTGTGTGCATTTTTTCAAAGTTTCATTTTCTCAAAAAAAAAAAAAAAAAAGATCCCCTTTCTTTTTCCGTCTAGTTTATAGAGAAATATACCTACGCGAGGAGATGACCCTCCCCGTGAAAATGTGTATAAAAGAGAAAAATGAAAAAAGGGATAAACTTGACGCCATGCTACCTACCTGCTGTGAAGAATTTTAAACAGTACCTATACCTACGTACATACACCTATATTCTTCGTTGCTTTTACAACGTTTAGATTTTTCACTTTAGTACTTATACACCATGGAAGATCATACGAAGGACGTATTTTCTCGTTTCTATTACTCGATTGCCATTTTTTTTTTTTTTTTTTTTAATTCCCTAGTTTAAAAAAAGGTAAAGTTATTCGACATTGCATCACATTTTAGTTTTCCTAGTTTTTTTTTTTTTTTCTGATTTCTGATTGAGGAAATGAGGTCCGATTCTACTGGCTTTCGTCTTCTACCTTGTTTGATATTGGTTCGTAAAAAAAATAAAAATAAATAAAAAAAAAAAAAAGTATCGTTTCTACTCGCGTCTAGTCGCACAGGTTGCAGTCCAATACATCGAGAGGATCAATTTGTTTATCCATTTAATCGCCATCGAACGTTACGGTTCCGTTCGGTTCGGTTCAGTTCAGTTCAGTTCAGTTAAGTTCGGCTTTCCGAGTTACCGGAAAATTCAAAAGCCATGGGAATCAGAGGATAACGTATAGCCCAGTGGTTTGTTAGCTGGTCGGATTTACCATGAGCTTGTTACTGTTTCCTGTAATCGCATGTATATATATATACACTCCTAACAAAAATTAGCGGGCCACCCAATTTTTGCTTCGAAAAATGTTCGATTTCAAAGTCTCCTAATTCGGCGAAAAATTGACTTAGCGAGTCGTTTGTAAAAGCATTTCAAAGCCTAAAGCTTCATCTTTCAGATGCTGACTTTCGATTGCGTTTATGTTTTTCTTGTCTTGAGCTATGGTCCCTTGAACCATCTCGTGCCAAATTTGTGTATTGATGTTCCAACTTCAAAACAACGCACGGGGTCGGTCAGTATCGGAATTCTGATTTCAAGACAGTCATTTTGAAGCTTGGAATGTCCTCTTTAAAACCCTTTTTTTTAAATTGCCCTACGATTTTTTTTCATGGAGTTATGCGTTGCTGAAGCAAAAATGGTCTTTCAATTTTTGATCGCATGCCCTGGGCGAACGAGTCCTCGTACCGAGGTTCCCAAATATGGCTTTTGAAGCTCAAATCTTCATTTTTCTGAAATCTCATTGCAATTTTTATTCGGTGACGTTTCCAAGCCATGATCACCATCCAAACGAGACCCTCCAAACCGCAAAATGGAAATTCGAACTTTGACCTCAGGTAGCACGCGCAAAAATAGCGACACAGGTGGCCCAAGGTTAGAACTTCAACTTTGAAGTCTTTCCTTCGAAACCATATCTTGGAATTCGCTCTACGATTTTTTTTCGTAAAGTTATTCGATTTTTAGCACATACGGACGATTTAAACAGTACCTCCGGCATTAGCATCACTCAAAGTGGTGGAATAATCACGAGATCGGTACGACCATGCATGGAAATTGCACCACACACCAAAAATTGAAAGACCATTTTTGCTTCAGCAACGCATAACTCCATGAAAAAAAATCGTAGAGCAATCTCAAAAAAAGGGTTTTGAAGAGGACATTACAAGCTTCAAAATGACTGTCTTGAAATCAAAATTCCGATACTGACCGACCCCGTGCGTTGTTTTGAAGTTGGAACATCAATACACAAATTTGGCACGAGATGGTTCAAGGGACCATAACTCAAGACAAAAAAAACATAAACGCAATCGAAAGTGAGCATCTGAAAGATGAAGCCTTAAGCTTTGAAATGCTTTTACAAACGACGCGCTAAGTCAATTTTTCGCCGAATTACGAGACTTTGAAATTGAACATTTTTCGAAGCAAAAATTGGGTGGCCCGCTAATTTTCGTTAGGAGTGTATAACAGTGTGTGCAAAAAAAACCAAAACAAAACAAATTCAAAGGCGCATCAACATTCTGGTAGAGCATCTCAAATAGAATATCTCAGCCAAATACGAGCTCTTAATATTGATATTTAGAACTGCCTAATTCAGTTACTAATTTTAGTTACGAATTTTAGTTACTGAAATAGGCAGTTCTGAATATCATTATTAAGAGCTCATTTTTGGCTGAGATATTCTGTTTAAAATGATCTACCGGAATCTTCATGTGCGTTTGAATTTTTTTTTGCCTTTTATTTTCCATTTTATTCAAATAATTATCAAACGAAAAGGACACCCTGTTCAGCATTCTCATCAATATATAAAACCTAACATATTATTATTACTACCTATAATAATTCAGGTTTATATAAATAATTGACATTTTCTTTCCTCAATTATTATTCACGGTGTTCATATATCCCTCGACTTTTTTATACCGAACAATGTATCCCTATTCATAGCCGAAGGGCAGCATGGCTTTACACAGCAAGGTACATCCGCGTGTTTAACCGGAGCCGCACAAGGTGGTGGTTTTTGCCTCTGAACCCTAACCGGGGTTAAAGACGATCTTGAATCGGCCTCATTTTCTTCGGGGTTAAAGCAGCAAGGGAGCCAATTCACCGGGATGTTACAGCCCTTTGAATTGGGGCCAATAAAACGTCCTGAATTGCTCTTATTCTCCCCAAATTTATCATTCTTTATCGCGCTGATCCTGCGGCCAATAAATACCGAAATTAAAAATCGAAAACGCGAAGGGGGACAGAAAGAGTTTCGCAATAATAACAAACTTTGGGAGACGTAATTTTCGATCGCAAATAACCGCCGTTTCATTTTCTTCATTTTCTCCTATTTCCGCGTCTAAATTTTCGTTGATTTTTATTTTCATTGATAAATTTCTACGCTTCTGCGCGTTCATTTCCTCCGATAATTTAATCAGATTTTCCTGTTCTCGCCACATGGTTTTACGCATTTTAGTCATCTTCTCAGCCGCCTCGTCCTGTTTTTTATTTATCTGCATTTGGAGCGCTCCTATTCTACGATTCAACGTTTCGTAATCGGGAATTGAATCCTCGTCGAATTCCTCAGGTAAATTACAAGGACGACAAATTCCCTCGGTTTCAATACCGTCGAGGTAATCCTCAGGGTTTATGTCCTGCTGTACGATGCACGAAGTAACGAGGCATATCCTGTCGTGAAGTTCGGCCAATTCCGTTAACGTCAGGGTCTGGAAAATTCGTAAATATGGAAAAAGTTAAACGTTTAAGAAAAAAAAGAAAAAAATTGAGCTCGTGGGGTTTCTTTTTACTTTCAGCCAGGACTCGGCGTCGAAGGCATCACCAAACCCATCTAGATCCTTGGTATCCTGGAAAATAGGTAATTTCTGATATCCTTGATTAAAAAAAAAAAAAATAGTTAGATACAATTCCAACTCGAAGTTCTAAACCCACTTGATCTCTAAGCTTCTTCAAGTCCTCGAATAATTCGCCCAGTCGTTGGACCTCAGTTTCAGCGGCGAATATCGAATCCGATAAAAACTCTGACTCCTGCAATAGCTGCATTATGTCTTCGGGTAAATTTTTCCGCGTTAGCAAAGACATTCGACGCTTTAATTCCTGGGCCATTTCAGGTGGGGAATCCCTCTCGCCCAAAATGTATTTCGTAAAGTCTCGTATCCGTTGTACAGCTGCGTAATATCATTACTTATATTCTCACTAATTGTTTATTCAAGAGATAATTGATATTCGTTGATCACTGTTTTTTTTTTTGTTTTTTTTTTTTTTTTTTTTCTTTTCTTTTTGCGTTATTTTCGCTTCCCTTTTATTTTACAAGTATAAAAAACACAATCCCTATAGATATAACAACCGGCTACCTCTCTCTTGCATATTCATGTTCATCCTCAGCTGTTCGTTTGCATTTTCGTAATCGCCACAACCCGCGCCCTGTGAACCTTGGTCCTTTTTTATTACCGAGGGTCGTTGATCACTTTTAAAAAATTTCCCGGATGGAACAGACCGCGGTACTCTAATCTGTGGTTCTTTCTTCACAGTGTCCTTTGCCTTTTCACTATCGAATCTCTTATTCGGTGTTTCTAAAATAGGTTTTTTCAAACCTTAAAAATTACATCAAATTTAATAATCTTCAATTTTCAATTTTTTAGTCAATATTATATATAATGTATAATGATCGTAAATTTATTACACCCTATGGTTACTAGAAAGTTATATACAAGATCTGTGAGGACCGACTAAAAGCGGGCCTCTGAATACACCAAGTATTTTGATTACCAAATAGTTTACCTTTTAGTTCACTGCTTAATTTCTTCGGATTATCGACCTCAGACTTTGACTTGTCTAACTCTGACTTTGCATTCTGAAGATCCTTATTCAACTTTTTGTTATCGATTTTCAGTTTGTCAACCTCAGACTTTAGCGTGGCATTTTCTTCCTTTAAGGCATCAAGATCTTCGTGTAGTTTTGCATTCTCTGCTTTCAATCCATTCAACTCAGACTTTAGTTTATCTAAGTCATTCTTGAGTTTTGACACTTCTGCTTTAGCGGCAGCAAGGTCATCCCTCATTTTCGCATTATCTGCCTTCAGGGTATTTAGATCATCTTCTAGTTTTGCAATCTCTGATTTCAGCTTGTCAAGTTCACCCTTCATTCTGTTATTCTCTACTTGCATCGCATCCAGGTCAGATTTTAGTTTATCGAAATCGTTCTTGAGCTTTGCAGCTTCTGATCTAGCAGCAGAAAGTTCATTCTTCAATTTCGCGTTCTCTGACTTGAGCTGATCGAGTTCTCCCTTCAATTTATCATTTTCGGATCTCAGAGCTTTATTTTCAGCATTTAGCTTGTCAAGTTCTTCTTTGAGCTTTCCATTCTCTGCCTTCAGAGTATTCAGATCTTCCTGTAGTTTTGCAATCTCTGATTTCAGCTTCTCAAGTTCACCCTTCAATCTGTTATTCTCTGCTTGCATCGCATCCAGGTCAGATTTTAGTTTATCCAAATCGTTCTTGAGCTTTGCAGCTTCTGATTTAGCAGCAGAAAGATCATCCTTCAATTTCGCGTTCTCTGACTTGAGCTGATCGAGTTCTCCCTTCAATTTATCATTTTCAGATCTCAGAGCTTTATTTTCAGCATTTAGTTTGTCAAGTTCTTCTTTGAGCTTTCCATTCTCTGCCTTCAGACTATTCAGATCTTCCTGTAGTTTTGCATTCTCTGATTTTAGCCTGTCAAGTTCGCCCTTCATCCTGTTATTCTCTGCTTGCATTGCATCCAGGTCAGATTTCAGTTTATCCAAGTCATTCTTGAGTTTTGCAGTTTCTGATCTAGCAGCAGAAAGATCATCCTTCAATTTCGCGTTCTCTGACTTGAGCTGATCAAGTTCTCCCTTCAATTTGTCATTTTCAGATCTCAGAGCTTTATTTTCAGCATTTAGCTTGTCAAGTTCTCCCTTGAGCTTTCCATTCTCTGCCTTCAAGCTATTTAGATCTTCCTGTAGTTTTGCATTCTCTGACTTTAGCCTATCAAGTTCACCCTTCATTCTGTTATTCTCTGCTTGCAACGCATCCAGGTTAGATTTCAGTTTATCTAAATCATTTTTGAGCTTTGCAGCTTCTGATCTAGCAGTAGAAAGATCATCCTTCAATTTCGCGTTCTCTGACTTGAGCTGATCCATTTCTCCCTTCAATTTGTCATTCTCAGCTCTGAGAGTCTTGTTTCCAGCATTTAGCTTTTCCAGATCTTCTTTAAGCTTCGCGTTCTCTGCCTTCAAATTATTCAGATCATTTTGTAATTTTGCAGCCTCTGCTTTCAGCCTCTCGATTTCGCCTTTCATTTTGTCATTCTCATTTCTGAGCTCGTCGTTTTCTGATTTCACTTTATCCAGCTCACTTTTAAGCTTGGCGTTCTCTGCTCTCACTTTATCCAGCTCTGCTCTCAGTGCAGCTAGCTCGGCCTTAACGGCTCCAAGTTCCTTCAAGGCTGTCTCGGTCGCAGCCTTCTCTGCAGTGAGCTCCTTCTTCATTTCTTCAATCCGATCTTTCAGGCCCTCGATCTCTTTTCGCAGCCTTGCCTTTTCCTCTTCGCATGCCCTCACCTCATCCTCAAGTGTTTTTATCCTAGCTTCAGCCTCGTTCACAGCTTTCTTCAGCTTCTCGTTCTCTTCCTTCCATTTAGCATTCTCTTCCTTGAGCGTACGATTCTCTGTCTTCAACGCGTCGAGTTCTGCTTTCAACTTCTCAAGGTCATTTTTCAGTCTTTCATTTTCTTCCTTCAACTTATCAACTTCAGCTTTGAGCTTTTCTCTCTCTGCCGACAAATCGGCATACTTAGACTTGAGCTGATCAAAATCATTTCTCAAATCTGATAGCTGTTTGGTGAGATCATCGACTTGTCCTTTCAGTCTGTCGCAGTCTGCCTTAAGTTTGTCCATTTCTTCCAGCAGAGCTTTCAGCTCGGCCTTGATGGCCGCCAATTCCTTAATCACTGCTTCTTTCGCAGCTTTTTCTGACCCCAACTCGTTCTCAAGTTTATCAATTTGGTTCTTTAGCTCTGCAATTTTATTCGCAAGTTCGGTGTTCGAGGCTTCGAGTGCTTTCACCTTCGCCTCTGCGTCACTCAAGCTCTTCTTCAACTTCTCATTTTCTGATTTCAGGGCTTCGTGCTCGCTTTTAAGTTTCTCGAGGTCAGCCTTGAGTCTTTCATTCTCACCCTTGAGACTATCTAATTCTCCTCTAATATTGTTGAGCTCTGCTTCAAGCCTGTCTTTTTCTGCCTTCAGGTTCTTATTCTCTTCTCTCAGCTTGTCTATTTCTCCCTTCAATTCATCGAGCTCCTTTTTGAGCCTCGTGTTCTCTGCCTTAGCATCGGCTAACTCATTTTTCAGCTGATCATTTTCTGACTTGAGCTTCTCAAGATCTGTTTTCATTTTTTCCAGATCATTTTTGAGCTCCTCAACCTCAGCCTTGGCCGCTGATAAGGCGTTCTTCACCTTTTCAATCTCAGCCTCGAGCTCACTGAGCTTATTTCTAAGTTTTTCGAGCTCTGCTTGCAGCTTGTCTCTCTCTGACTTAAGATCGCTATTTTCTTGTTTTAATTTATTTACTTCTTCCTTCAGCTTTTCGAGATCACTTTTCAACTTCTCGTTCTCAGCTTCAGCATTGGCTAACTGACTTCTGATCTGATCGTTCTCAGCCCTTAATTTATCGCGCTCATTTCTCATGTCTTCCAAATCTTGTTTGAGCTTCTCAGCTTCAGCTTTAGCTGCTGCTAAACTATTCTTCAACTTCTCGACTTCTTCCTGAAGTCTAGTGAGCCCGTTTATAAGTTTGTCCACTTCTGCTTTGAGGCTGTCATTTTCTGTCTTCAGTTTACCTATATCTCCGTTCAATTTCTCCACTTCATTTTTCAGCGTCTCATTCTCTGCCTTGAGCTTCTCATTCTCTGCCTTGAGCTTCTCGAGCTCACCTCTGAGCTTATCGATCTCATTTTTGGCCACAGCGAATAGATTTTTCAACTGATCATTCTCAGTCTTTAGATCTTTCATTTCTTCTTTCAGTTTCTCTAAATCGTTTCTCATTTTGTCGGCCTCTGCTTTAACCGTGTTGAGCTCGTTAATTAACAGCTCATTTTCCGCTTTGAGCCTCTCATTCTCAGCTCTACAATCCCTTAGATCTTTGTGGGCAGCTTCTTTCGCGGCTTTCTCCTCAGTGAGCTCTTCCTTCAGCTTTTCAATCTCCTTCCTCACCTCTTCAAGCTCTTTCTCTAGTTCTGCTTTCTCGGCTTTAAGCCGAGCTACTTCTTTCTCAAGTTCATCCATCCTAGACTTCGCCTCGGCCAACTGAGACCTGAGCTTTCCTAGCTCACTTTCCAGCTCCTTAATTTTATCGACTAGTCCAGGTATCTCAGCATTCTCCGCTTCTAATTGAGCGAGTTTTTTCCTGAGCTCGGCTAGCTCTCGCTCAAGCTGTTCTATCCGGTCCTTCAATCCCTGGACCTCGTTTTTGAGAGCCGCTTCTTTCTCTATCATCGGTTCAACCGTCGCCTGCATTACGTTCGAGGCTCTGGCCAGTGCTTTAACGTGCTTATCCCTTTCCTCGAGTATTTTAATGATCTGATCATTCCGCTCCGATACAACGCCCCGCACTTTACCAAGCTCAGATAATAGCTGGTCGCGTTCTACCTCGAGATTGTACATCTGGGGTTTGATTGCGTCCATTTCACTCTGCAGTCTGTTTAATCCCAGAATGTCGATCGCGGATGCTTTGAGGTCTTTGAGAAGCTCGGATACCTGGAATAGTTCGAATCATTTGATCAGTATGCATTCATTTCGCTAAAGCAAACATCAAACCCACCTTGACGTCCCTCTTCTTAAGTTCATCCTTCATAGCCTTGACCTCCTGCATAACAGCGTTGAAGCTGACCTTCATCTGGTCCAAATCTACGGACAGACGTTTGTTTTCGGAACTGACTTCAAACGATTGATTCTGGAGGTCATTAATCGCTGCATCTTTATCAACCAGTTGTTTTCTCAGCTGAGCTATCAACGCCTCAAGTTCCTTTATCCTGTTCAACAATTCCGAGACGTCCATTTCCACAAGCGGTTTTTCTACCGGTTTAGCGTCCACGACGATCGTCTCGACCCCAACGTCCTTTCGATCCTCGCATGTCTTCAGCAAGTCCTTCAGCCTCTTTATCTCAGCTCTAAGTCTCTCGATCTCGGCCTTAAGATCGTCAACGTTTTCCGTTAACTCAGTCAGAGTTTCTATTGACCGTTGGACCACCATGGATACCCTTTGGTCAGCTTCCTGACCGCCTTTCGTCATTTCTTTAAGTTTTGCTCGAAGTCGGTTTAGGGCAGCGCACGATGACTCGTTCTGGGCTTCTTGCAGCTGGATCTTCAGTCCGGCTATGAGATCTTTTAATCTAAGGATTAATGTTGGTAAAATTATAGAACCGCCATAAATATCGTCACCTTCGTTTCTCGACGGCGTTCGCTTCCTTAATCGTTCGAATTCTATCGCGCAGTTTATTCACAGCTTCGGATGACGAACTCTCCTGATTCTCATACTCTGATACGGTTTCGGACAGGCTTTTAACGCTTTCCTCAAGCTCCTCCTTGTCGTTCTCCAGCCTCGCATTATACTCTCGAAGATGAGCGACCAGAGGATCTGGTCTCACGATATCGTCGTTCAAACCTACGTCAAAAATAAAAAATTTCACACAGTAGTTTCATCGCTGAAATATTTATCCCAAAATTTATGAAACGTCGATAGAGACACACCGTGGGCCTGAAGCACCTGTTTCAAACCTCTCGCTTCGCTCTCCAACTGCAGACGTTCCATTCTCCATTTTTTCATCTGACATTTCATCAGCGTTAATTTACGCAGTGCAAATGATAAATCTGTTATTTCCGCGTCTCTCCCTTGATCAGCGAAAGGGTTGTAGCTGCAACCGCACGAACCCTCGTGAGGAGGATCTGCGGCTGTCATTTCTGGCGGGTCTGTGCATCCGCATTGACAGGTTGTACGATTGGCCATAATTAATTAATTGGTTTATATTAGGCATTAAACATTTTTTAAGGGTTAATTTTTTCTTTTTTCTTTGCAATGATTGATAATTATTTCTTTTCGCTTAAAACCGAACAGTTTTTAATTTTTGTTATTCTTTCAATATTTTTATTATTATGCTTATTGTGGTAACAGAAAATTTATTAGAAAAAAGCCAGGCTTGTGGTATAATATTGAGGTTGAAGTTTTCTTGAATTTTGAACGTTGTAGATTCGACTGTTTGTTTCCCATTTGACATTCTGACGTTTTATTCGCATCCGCGGTTTCCTATCTCTTAAAATTTTCAAGTCGAACAAATATCTGGTTGAAAATATTCATTCGGAATATAATGCGGCATTAAAATGGCGTGCAAAAAATCAAAAAATAGAATATCCCTGCCTCGAGTCGACTGAAAACTTAAAAAAATGTCTGGAGAATCCAGCTATCGTGGGTCGCCGTTCCTCGGAATATCGGTGACTGGTGATAACGGAGAGCTAGCAAAAGCGGCATCAGCAACCCTCCAAAAGCTCAATTCTATGATGAGGCAAATGAGCGATTGGCGGTCAGAGCGATTGATGTTAGAGAGCAACATCCAGAGGCTAAAATCAGCCCTTAAAAAATCTGGAAAAATTCCAGACGATGCTCTGAAGCCGGACCCTGTGGTGGTTCATCAGCGTTCCGAGATCAACAGATTAGAATTGACCATAGATCGATTAGAAGATGACGTCCGGGGGCTGAGAGCAGCGCTACTTGAATCTGACCAAGCGATCACATGCTCTGGTGCTAAGAGACTGAAAGAGAAGATGATAAAGGTGAGGAAAGAGGCGGCAGACGAACGCAGGATGCTCAAGGATGAAATTGGACACTTAAAGGTGAGGATTCAGGAGGCAGAGGACGATTCTTCTTGCTCATCGTTGAGCCGACTGCGAGTAAAACTGAGGGAGATTTTAAACGGCGACAAGAAGATGGAGCGTGTCATTGCTGACGTTGCGTCAAGGAGTTGCGGTACCGTGATCGATCTGTCGAATGAGCTGACGAGAATGAAGGAACTGCTGGACGAATCGAGCCTTGAAAATATACGAGTTAATGGTGAGAGTAGAAAGCTGAAGGCTGCTCTCGAGTCTGCGCCTAACTCCTTGGTGGTATCTGGCCGTTCCGGGTACCTAGAGACGATTGAACGCCTTGGTTTCCACGTGAAAGAACTCGAGCGTAAGATTAAAGAGTTTGAGGATGATTCAGGAGTCGTTAAACGCGTCGAGGAACTGGAAGAAGCGCTGAATGCAAACCGGAAAGAGCTTGAAGACAAGGAATCTCTAGTTACGTCAATGCGAAACGAAATAACCGGAGCTAAAACTGCGTATAGAATGAAGTCCGAGGAATTGGACGGAATTAAATATTCAAATAGGGATTATCACGCCCTGAAAGAGACGTTGAAAGAGCGCGATCAAACCGTGATGGATCTTCAACGACAGCTAAAACTCTCCACTTCCATGGCTGGGGATATTCAGAGACTAAGAGATGAGCTGAACAGAATAAAACCTGAGGTCTTAAACTTGGAGATTGAGAGAGACGGGGCTTTCGATGAAATTGAAAAGATGCGATGCATTGTGTCGGAGAGAAACGAGCATATAGTTAAAATTTTGGAGGAAAATGAAGCCGTAAAGACCGAGCTGTCCATCGCTTTAGTTGATAACAAGGGTCTGAAACTTCGGTGCGAGAATCTCGAAGAGGAGTTGTTCAAATTAAGCGAATTGAGTAAGGCCAGTGGAGACCGGAGCGCTCCTCTTGTCAAAAAAATTAACGAACTTGAAGAGGAGCTGGCTGAACTGAAGGGGCTCACCTCTCACCCGGTTCAGACAAAAAATTCGTCAGATTTGAATTCCGAGATGAAAATTTCGGTCAAGGGGTCAGAATTAAGGCTAGAAAATGATATATCGGTTCTTCGTAGCCGAATAGACGCCGAAAATTTATCAGCCAGGTTCATAGAACGGTTAAATAAATTGAAAAGTTATAACACCAAACTGAAATATGAAGTTGAAAATTTGCGGAGTGAAATTAGAGCCGTAAATGAGAATGAAATACGAGAAGTGAAGAACCGAGATACCCAGACCGAGAAGCACTTCGAAGAAAAACTGTCTAGACTCGAGGCTGATAATGCTGCATGGAAATCAGAGTTGAGTAAGGTAATTGCTGAACGTGACGCTCTGAAATATGAATTGAGGAAGATGAGTTCTGGCATGGAAGAGCTGAAGAGTGTGACGGAAAGTTCTGAAACAGAAATTGAAAGATTGAACGAAGAGGTGAAGGAATGCGAAAGTTTGAGGAAAAAATTGGAGACGGTTGAAGAGCAGTTAAAAATGCGAAAATGTTCGTTGGATAATTTGAAGGTTGAAAATGAAGAGGTGAAAGATATCCTGAAGAAGTGCAACTGGGATAGAGAAGAGCTGGTAAAAACTGTGGAAAAATTACGTTCAGAAGTTGAAGAGCAATCTAAAAGTCTTATGGCAAAAAAGGAAGAAGTTTCGAAAAGTGCAGCAGCAGCAGCAGCAGTAGCAGCAGTAGCAACGGAGAGTTTAGTTATGGACTGTGGCGATTACATACGCGCAGACAGAGAGTTGAAATACTATATCCACCTCCAAAGTTTGGCAGTAAAACGCGTCGTAGATTTCATCAGTTACGTAGAGGGTAGAACGAGCGTAAAGCCGTCTATGGCTACGTTCGTGGAGCCGAAAATTTCAAATTTTATGGTGTTAAATTTTGACGAAAATGTAACGACGACTTTCAGGATGTCGCAGAAACTATCGTCGAAGATATTTGAGGCTGAGGTGAACGTCCAAGGACTCGAGGTCCTCGTAAATGAGAAAAATAATATTACAGCTGAACGAGACTGTCTGAATAAAGGGATGGAAAGACTCTCGAATATGCTTAGCGTACGTTATACTTGACTGACTAGCTTCTATACCAGCTACTACTTCAAGACAAGGTTTTAACATCGTTATTTTATCGCTCCAGAAATTGGGCCGAGAAATATCAATCCCTCGGGACGTAGACCTGCAGGCCGAGGAGCGGGAGCTGTGCTCGCCTTTTCTAAATGGGAGTGAATTTTCTGTGAGTAGCTTTACGAGAAACTGGGTATAAGATTCATTGCTTGAATTAAATCTCTGGTGTTTAGAATTGGTGGCTTTGAAATTTGATTAGAAAATTTCGTAACGCCAACGCCAACGCGTTGTAAAGCTACGCTACGCGTACGCGCGTTCCTACTCTCATTTAACCAATTTCTCAGTTGGAATTCGCACGCTCAACTGAGGCAAAGGAACGCTGGCTTTAATGTACCGGAAACCAGCGAACTATGCGCGAATTAAATTATGCAACTTTGGTAAAGGATTGGGCAGTTAAATAACGCCCGGCTATACCCGCACCTTTGTCACTTGTTAAACTTTATTCGAAATATCTATGCAGACAATAAAATCCTGTGATTATTTTCCTGCACAGAGTGGACCGAAAACAAATGGGGATGATGAATTTTCGTTAATCAATAGCCGGATTTCAGCTCTTCAAAACCATATTCAATCTAAACAACGAGAGGCTGGGCAAAGGGTAGTTAATATCTCGTTACTTCAAAACACTATGATGATGTTCGTTCAAAGCAATTCTGCAGTAACAAACATTCGGTGGAACGATTCATTCAATTTTCTGGCTTCCATCGCGTTGCACTTTGGCGATCAATCAATCAATCAATCAATCAATTGATCAAAGTGTTGAACCTTTCAGCTTATCGAAATGCGAGAAACCATGCGGGAAGAACGAATTCGACTAATGGAGATTGCGGACAGAGCGAACGTGCGCTAGCTTCCCTGATAAATAAAGGAAATAAAAGGACGAGAAAAAAAAAAAAAAAAAAAAAAACACAACACACACAACAACATTTCTAGGTATTATCCTTACGCGGATTGACTATCGCACTTTTCTAGATTAAAAGGAACAGCAAAAACATCTGCAGTTAGAAGAAAATTTCAAACCCCGGGAATTTGATGGGACAGCGAAAACTACCCGAAACGGAATTTAATAATCAGACTGAAAAAGTTGTACATAAATATATGTATACATACTCGGAAGAGCCATATATACAACCGCTAAAATTCTGGGGATATTATTCTAGCAAAAACTGGTCATTTTGGTAACATAGTAGTTTGCGGGCTCATCTATCATCTTGTCGTCGAGTATGAGAGACCGCGAGGGTGCTGCGCAGGGATGTTCTCTGATACATATTCGTATACTACTATTCCGAAGGGGTTGGTGTTTAAGTTAAGCTATGCAAAGCTATACAACTTCTTTTTAGACAACGTAACACCTCGTAGGGTGCAGAGAATAGGAAGAAGAAAAAGAAAACAAAAAAAAAAACAAAAAATACGTATGTCATAGTTTTTGTTAACAAATTTCTGTATATTAACTAACTGTTATACCGCAACGCAACGCAACGCAACGCGGTTCGCATTGATGAATAATTTATTATTTGTTCTATATATAACAGTACATACCCATATAATATGAGAAAAGAGATATTAAAAGCGTGTGTTTCCACATAATATATTATAGTCACAGCAGCTTTTAGTTCTCAAGGAATATTTTCCTTATCTCAAACTCGTAACGTAACGTAACGTAACGTAACGTAACTTATACCTACATAACGATAAAAATTCTTTTACAACGTAATATGAGGATAGAAATGGTCGTTATACGGAAAATTCGATCGAATATTAAGTTTCTTTTGAACCTTATATGTATGTATGCACTCGCGACTTGGTGCATATTAATAACGTGAAAATAGTTTAAGAAATTTATTTCGCATTTTTATAATGCAGCGCGTCACGTCATCGAAATATAATATCCTATAGACTTACGACACGCGATATAATTACTCAGGTAAGTTATGCGACAAAAAAAAACAAAAAAAAGTTTATAATAAATTAACGAATAGCTGTAATTATATTGTCATTATATTCAGCATTTGGTACCTAATACACATTTCAAAAATGACTAAGTACACGCAAAAAACAGTGAGCAGTAAATATATGGACAGCACTTTTTTGCTCTACCTAGAAATTATCACAATAATTGTGGTAACATTCACTCGTATGAACATTGAATGCCACTTGCTCCAATTATTTACCCAATACTAGAATTGTGATAATTTCTATTGCAAAAAAGTCCTGTCCATATAATATTCACTGTTCATAGAGTAAATTCGACAGCACTGTTTTTTGCGTGTATGATCAAATATGATGAAAAAAAAAAATATATTAAAAATTAAACTAAAGACTGCGCAGAACGGTGAGTAATAAGTTGAAAAAAGATGAGTATGTACTCCAAACGAAATTACGTACAAATACCAACGAACCGTTCGCCTATCACGTGCGGTGCAGGACGGTAACTGGACTTTAATTGTTCTAAATCGTTGTAATTAGAGAATGCCTAGAGCAAACCTGCGGCACACCCGCTCGTTCTGTCGTCGAGCATAACATACTCGTTAAGTGTACAGTGTACAGTGAGAAAAAGGGTTCAGTTTTGAAATATAATTTTAAATAGCTGAAATTGTGAATGTGAACATAGAGAAAATTATAACGGCGCATCTGTCTCCGGTCTCAATCCTATAACAAATAATCGCTGAAATATTCTCTATGTGTCATTATTCAATTCAATGAAGCCGAATTTATTCCAAATAAAAATAGAAGTAAAAAATTAACAGCAAATTTTTTGTTTTGTTCTCAAATTTTCGATATGATCAGGCATTTAGATTGATCCAATTATTAAGGCCAACGCGCACTATGCGGGGGCGAAGTACGGCGAATGGGAGAAAACAGTGGCGCATCGTATTTTATAATGAGAATCATGCACACTTTTACGAGAAAGTACAGACAATAGACGATGCACCACTGTTTTCTTCCGTTCGCCGCGCTTCGCTTCCTATCCGCGTAGTGCGCGTCGGCATTTATCTGACCCTATGCCAAAGCAAAGGCGCCTGCAGATAGACCACTATTGTAAAACGTAACACGATGCTGTACGAGTTGCATCTACCCAGGCGCGCGAATCCGGAATCACGGAACGGAATGGACGGAAAAGTCACTAGAATCCGCGTTCCGCTAATTTCATTCCGTTGTATTTTTACGTAATGGTGGATCCGTCCGGTATTTGCAAATTATAGTCGTAAATAATTTTGCTTTGAGAAATTGATGCACTTTTGGAAGTCTTGAATAACCGAATCATCATTAATAGACACATTTGAGGATCCATGATCAAATTTGTATCTACACACGCGTCTTTCTACAATTTGCAGGGTTATATTCATGTAGAAGTATACACAAGTTCCGTGTTCCGTTCCGTCTATTTGCATTTCCCTGCGTCCCATGTACCCAAATTCCGGAACGGAATGCCGGAACGTCAACTTTTATTTGATGAAATAATCAATTATAGTTACAGAATTTGATCTTACATAGAAGCTAATTAAATAAATTACATATATTGATACAAAAATTGTATCTAAACAGACAAATAAAGCCGAATAGCACAAATATGGATCGGCTCCGTTCCGTCGATCCGTGCAGTTTTGGTACATGGGACGGCAGGGTTTTTCAAGACCCGGAACGGATTCGGAAATCCACTAGATTTCGTCTGCGTTCCGTTCCGTGATTCCGGATTCCGGCGATCCGGGCCTACATGGGACGGCACCAATACAATCGTATACATTGTCAAAGTTATTTAGAATTCGCAAATTGTAATTGATTCCTAAAAACAAACATAAAACATAAATTGTTCGACTATCTTTATTCGCTTCCTGGCGTAGGAGTTATCATAAAATAAACTACGTCCGTATTACAATAAGATCCTACTTGATATAATCAATTTTTCAAAGAAGGACGATTCTTATAATAATATTGTGTTCGGAATATTTCTATCGAGTATCGTTAAACGCACCCCATGCGTACTCATCGATGCCATTAGGGCCACTGAGGTCACTGACCCCGTGACAGGTGATATTACGCTAGGTCAGTGCTCCTTGTCGGTAAAGGCCCGGCCACGCTCAAACGCGAACGCAGACGCAGAGCAGCGCAGCAACGCTCCTGATTGGTGGTTGACATGATTGTCCAACTTTAGACCAATGAAATTTCATTGTCCAATAAAGTTGCACATGATCTTGGACAAATACCTAGGGATACTACGCTAATGCAAATTTAGAACCGTTTCTAAAATGGCTTGCGCTTATTTCCCCAGATATTTGTCCAGGATCATGCGCAATTCTACTGGACAATAGATTTTCATTGGTTCTGTATTGGACAAGTCGCGTCGACAACCAATAGCAGTTGAGCTGTGAACTGCGACTGCGACTACGTCTGCGTTTGCGTTTGAGCGTGGCCGGGCCTTATGGCTGATCTACAATGGTCGCTAAAACGCAAGGTCGCAGGTCGCATCGCCCGTCGCAAACAGCATACATGCAAAGACTTTGTATACATGCATTTGTTCGTTGCAACCTTCTTGTGATTGTGACCAGCGACCTTGCGTTTTAGCGACCATTGTAGATCAGCCATTAAGTTTCACGAGCGAGGCAACAAATGGTATCGCCATCTCACGGTAGCATTGTCAAACTATTTTTCTGCCGATAACGTCGGGTATACGTGCGTTTCATATTGGCGTTAGAGTCACCTATCTTAGTCAATAATATGAAAAAGCATATCTAGACGATCCTAACCTAAAAAATCACGTGTTGCGTTGCGCTTGTCCCATCTCCCATATCGGTTTTTACAAATCTTAAACTAACCGAAACCTTGAATTCGCGATAAATAAAGTTTATTAAAAAAAAGAAAAAATGGACATAGTATCCGAAGTGCTTGAAAAAGCGGCTCAAGAAGACCGTCTGAGAACAACAGACGTTAAAAAGCATTTGGAGGTTGAAATAGACGAAGGATCACTTCTGGTTGTAGACTACAACTCTTTCGACCCAGAAAAGATAAAGTAACGTATTAAAGTGAAAATCTCCCAAATTGTATTATCGCTCGATAATTTAAATTCACTTTTTTTTTTCTATTATTCTTCACAGACTAAATCCCGAAGATTACATCCGCCAATTGACAAGAGACAATGTACAACTTTTGATAAACAAGGTATGGGAACTTCCGACCAAGCGTGTAGATGAAGCGATTGTAGCTCAGCTCCCAAAACCAAAATTCGTAATTCCCAGATCGCAGAGGGTTCCTAAACCAAAACCTTTAACAAAATGGCAACAGTTTGCAAAGGAGAAGGGTATAAAGAGCAATAAAAAACGAAAGTCTAAACTGACTTGGGACGAACAACTGCAGGTATGTAGTTATAAAAATCTGACAAAACAGAACAAAAGTGCAAAAGTTTCTTATTTTTTCTTTTCTAATTTCAGAAATGGATACCAAATTACGGCTACAAAAGGACGCAGGCTGAAACTGAGAAGAATTGGTTAGTCGAGGTGAGCGACCACGCAGATCCAACCGTCGATCATTTGGCTGCAAAGAAAACAGTGAAAGAAGAAAAACAGAACAAAAACGAATTGGCAAGATTGCGTAACTTGGCTAGAGCGAAGAACGTCAAAGTTCCTAGAGTCGGTATACCAAACTCTGACTACTACCACAATACCAAACAGATTGCGACTGCGGTTACAGTCGCTAGGTCTTCTACCGCTTCTGTTGGAAAGTTTCAGAACAGGTGAGTTTTTTTTTTTTTTTATATAAATATGAGAGAGAGAGAGAGAGAGATATGATAGAAAATTGACTAATATTCTCCTGTTTTCAGACTCCCTAAGGAAAAGGATGCCAAGAATATAAAAGACATGGTACCAGGTAGTAAGAAGATTAAACAACAAACCATCTTCAAACCTGGTGAGGAAATTAAACGTGACTTAGGATTCGTGGATAAGATTTTATCGAAAAGACCAGCCATCGTATTGAACGCTGTAAACAGTTCTTCGGAGTGAGTTAATTCGCCTATTGATCAATCCGTTCTTTTCTTTCAATTCATTCATTCGACTGATCGCTATATTTTTCTCCATTAATCTAATCTAGAGCACAGAGTCGTGATGCCGAAGACGAACCCAGGAGCAAGAAGAGAAGTAAAATCGCTAAAAAAGGAGCTAAGAAGCCTAAAGGAGGAAGAGGAAACCGAGATATGCGCACGAAAGTTGGTGGAAGAAAGAGGAGACAATAAAATTAGTGGAAATTAATGTATAAGTTCGTTTCTTTTTTTTTTCTATTCTGTGAAACGAGACGAAGATTACGATAACAATAATAAAGATTCGCAATTTCATTTAAATTCCCTGCGTTGTGTTTTTTTTTTTTTTTTATTAAATATTCTTCAATCTTTTATAAACTAAGGATGGGGACACGTTCGTTGTATAGAGAATAAAGGCGTTAGTAAAGATAGCTTTTAGTTGAACTCAGCGATACTTGTATATACTTTATTCAAGGCGCGAGAGTAGTACCTAGTCTTTAGTACAAAAGATTTCCCCCACCCACAAATTGATTCTCAGATATTTTCAAGCACCGCCTAACACAGAATGAAAAGAACTAATACCTATATAAAAAAAAAGAAAGAAGAAGGAGTTAGAGACTTGTTCCACGGTATACTGCTGCCTCAGCAGTTATTTATTATATTATATTATATTAATAAAACGATCGATATAATATCATCAGTTTTCGTCCCCATGTTCGAATCTCGCTATAATAAGAAAGATGAAAAAGGTAGGGAAATCCCCGTTTTTCAAAACGTTGAATTTTACTAAACCGGAAACGTTTCATAGTACGCCTGCATACAGGTACTAATATAACTCAAACATCAAGCGCATATAGATTTTGTTTTCACGTATAGCCAATGTGGGGCGCACTCAATATGCTAAATGAAAACCTAATAATCGTTTGACTTCTGGGTTGCCTGTATGCAGGCGTTTTTTACTATTTCCTATATTTTAGCTAATATTCACGGTATATATTGATGAATACGCGAACGATTTGAAGATATTGTATCTAATGTGTAATAGATTAAATAATAATTGTCCTATGTTACCCCTTCGATCTACGATTATATATGATTACGATAATGGTTCTGTTTACGGAATATCTTCGAACAAACCTATGCGCGTATAATATAATAATAATCAAGCGTTATTCGTAAGGGTACGAGCAGGCGCACTCGACTTGAGTGTCATGCGTATGATAGAGACGGTGTAGAATGGAATGAGGTATATATCAGTGAGTATAAGGTACGAAGTAAAGCCGGTAGAGAATTTGTGTAGTATAAGATATAAGGGCAGGGCAACTAGACCGCTTAATATTAATTTCGAATGAATAAACGGGTTTCGTAGTAGTAGTAGTAGTAGTAGTAGCAGCAAGGGCCGAAACTGTGAACATTCTAAACTCGTTTAATATATTATCTGCTGCTGAAATAATGCAGCACCTTGTAAATTCACGGTTAAAACGTTTAAGCAAGGACTCCGCCTCGGCGGTCCTGCTACAGTAGCGAATTTTTGATGTGCGCCCTCTCTGACTTAGACGACGCGCCCTTAAATTTTTCTTACCGGAGAAAGAAACGAATATATATATTATATATATATATATAATATATATCTCTACCATATATATCTATATATCTATAAATCCTTATCCTAAATAGCGCACAACACCGATAAGCTATACTATATATATATATATATTCATTTAATAATAATGAATAAATAAATCTTCTAATAACTAATAAATAATATGTTTCCCTTAAGTGCGGTTGGAGCGGAATAATAAGCGCAGTTAATTTGTTTGTATAAGAGAATGTGATCGGTGAGTGTGCACAGTCAACATCGAATATAATATGCGCAAATGGGTTTTTAAACATACATAATATAAGACTTCGATGAATTAGAATTAATTAAAGCAAAAAAAAAAATAAAGGAAAAAAACAAACACACACACACAATTTAAACAAAACTTGTAGTACAGAATATGATTCGTTAAAAAAGATGGTGGAAAATATGATCATAGTATGTATAAGGGCGATATATCGTTGGTATTGAGCGTGCTGCGTATAATCAGGAATGAGCACTCCCACGCAGTAATATATATATATATATATATATATTCATATATATATATATAATAGTCTAAAAAACGTTGAATATATGCGAATACTAGCAACAAAAAAAAAAAAAAAAATGAAAGGAATAAAGAGAAACGTAAAGTAAAGGGGTGATGATGAAGTAGATATTAACAAAGAGGCCGATAAGGCAGGTTTGGTTTTTAGCTACTAGGTAAAAGGTTAAGGGTTGAAAAATGAAGAGTAGGACCAAAGTACGCGGAGATATCGACTAGCACAGCAACCTAGTGTTAGGACATAGCCAGCTAGCCAGCCAGCTTGGTGTCTATATTCGCGCTGCTTCTGTTTTAAAAACTCTGCAAGCCCCAAACAGCCCCTGCGCGGTCTATATATATATATATATACTATATATATATAAGTTATAGATATGTTGCGCTCGCGTTTGTGGTATAGAGTTCGCGCGATGTTGGTATAATATGGTGAAAGATGTGGTGTACTACACAGAGGTAGTGTGTGTTGCATTAGTAAGGGGTGTGAGAGTGGTGGTACGTATACGTACGTACGTACACTCTCTCTCTCATATAGGTATCTACGTTAGTATAAAGTGTTAGTGTGCCGTGCCCGCGAGGGTTGATGGAGGCCAGGCAACTCAGCAACACACAGTCACCCCGCGAATACCGAGTTTGTCAGTCGAATGGCGAACGCTTATTATTATTATTATCGCGGTTCGGGGATAATATAGTGACTTAGCTGCATATGCATCTAGCAGCTCGTTTCACATATTATAACCGCATATACCTATACGAGAGTAACAATATATATATAATATAATAATAAGAAGAAGTACCTTACTATAACTACAGTGCGGATGAAATATATTATATTATATTATATTATATTCTAATACATATATATTTATATATATATATATATATAAAATACATAATAATATAATATATATAATAACTATACGAAATTTAAAATATATAAAGAAGAAGGCGCAGCTTGTGATATATACATAGTCGATATCTTCGACTATACGTTAGTGTCTTATTGATAACTGACCATCGTCAACGTTCGATTATGATAATACGGATAGTTAGAGGTCTGGGAATAGCCGCAAGGTCGCAATAGTGGAAGGATATTACAATAAACTCTTAGAATTTTTTTTTTTTAATTTTTTTATTATTTCGAATCCATAATGATGGGTTTCCTCTCCACCTGTTGGGTTTCTGGGTGTTCTGGATCCCATGATATAATTAATTATATATGATTCTTATATATAAATAGATAGTTGAATATCGTTTAGAGAACTTGATATATTTTGGTATAATTCAACGAAGTTTTATGCCTGCAGCCACCAGTCAGCCGTAAATTAAATACCACCTACCTTATTATTATTACCTTTGTACCGAAATTTTTTAATATATATATATAACTATATTATGTAGGATTGTATGCGGTAGTCTTCGCGGTTTGTGATAATCGCCTTAAGGGTACTTTAAACTGAACTCTTTTATTTTTTGTTTTTTAAACATATAGAGGGATTATAAACGAAAAGTCGTATAATAGGCAACCCACGAGTCACGTATAACTCTCATCCGCCTCGCTTTACCTCTTGCACGCACGTTCGCTCGCTCAATACAAACGACCCTCGACCCTGCAACCGCCAATCACCGACCTAGTCCCCCACAAATCACAGACCTCGTGCCTCTGTCTTGCATATATAGCATGTAAACTATAACATCGGTGAACAGAAGAAAAAAAGAAAAAAAAATATATATATATATATGTTCAATCCTTTATTTTCCATCGATGATATATATATATCTATTATATCATTATTATAATCCAAAAAAATTAAGAAAAAAAAAAAAAAAAAAAAAATACACCCCATATATAGACCGTCCGATATACTGCAATGGGTGGGCTGTACGATCAAACTGTATGAATATGATGTCGAGAATCAAAAAATTTTATATAGTTTAATAATTGTTTATTTCAATCAGAATCAGGTCACCCAGTTGTTTTAATTTTAGAATGACATTGTGTGCATTATGTAGGTCGCGATATGTATATATGCAGCCTAGCTGCAAGCTGCACATATTCAATATTATTTCATCATATTTATACTATAAAATATTAAACCGAATATATTGCGAGGATCAGAGGCCCATCCATATATATTATTATTATTATTATCATTGTTTAAAAACTAATAAAAATTCATAATATATTATTATTATTATTATATACACATACAATTCACGTGTGTCTATTACTATATTATGCAAGTGTGGTTTGCTCAAAGTATTCTTTTTTTTTTTTTTTTTTTGGTTTTTTAATGAATTTTTATCAATTTTTAATACAGCAATAAAAAAAAAAAAAAAAGAAATAAAAAAAAATCACTATTATACAATAATTAGATCAGCTCTTAGTTTCGTCGTGACGCGCGTATCCTGATATGCGGGTATGTATGAAAAACTCTTCTATAACTTTCTATATATATATATATAAATAAAACGTCCCTACATATACCATACTATAGTATTCGAAAGCTTTATTATACTCTTTTAGACTCATATAGTATATAGATTAGTATTTCTAATAGAACAGTCTATTGATTCGATATTGAAAGTGCCCTCTCATAACTTATCCGTTATACTATTCTTCTTCTTCTTATTATATTATTCTTATTCCATCTTTTATAATATTCCATCCCCCGCGTGTACATATACAATACGAAAAGAGATGGAAGCCCCTGTGTTACGGGCTCCTGGTGTGGAACGCGACCGCGTTTTTTATCATCTTTCCAGAATGCATCATCATCATCTACAGCATCAGCATCAGCAGCATCAGCAGAGAGTAGGAGACTGCAGCAGTCACGTTTTACGTGCGATGGAGAAAAGCAGCTTGTATTATCAAAGTGGTGCTGTAGCTGCTACTTCAGAACCTCAGAGAATTAGCTAATCGGAATTCGAAATCGGCGCTCCTTACACCCCAGTTGCAGCCGATGTTAAAATAGGCCGCTTAACCGTTGGCCTTAAACGAAGTATAAGACTGACTAAAGGCGATGTACGCGGCTGCTGGAGGTGCGAGCATCGCCAGTAGGAGGAAACAGAAGAGGCTAGTACTTCAGAAACGTGGAGGTGGAAGTGGAAGTGGTGCTGGTCGAGGATCTGCATCATTTGCAAATGAACATGGAAGGGTTGCAGCAAGTTCAGCACCTGCACCAATACCAATACCAATACCAGCACCAGCACCAGTACCATCAGGAAATTTTCATCATCATCACACACCGCGGACAAGGAGTGCCCAATATCCTCGTCAAAGCCGAATATCGAGGCCACCTAATCTCCCTCCTACTACCCTGACTAATGGACAACATCAACACCACCACAATCAAAACCGCACCGAATTATCCCATAATCAACAACAATTGATACCAGTATCTCCGATCACATTTCCAATATCACCACCGCCTCTTTCAATATCCCTTGAATCTTCCAACTCTCTTACTTACTCAGTATCGAAAACAAACCACTTTCCTTTCCCACCTCCGTCAGACCTAAGAGTTTCATCTTCTACCGAACTACAGGTGGGTAATTTTTTTCTAGTACGCTTGTATATAGGTATATAGATTTTGGTCGTCACAGTGCACAACTTTTTTTATACATCTTTATTATTATTATTGTTATTATTATTATTATTATTATTATTATTATTATTATTATTATTATTATTATGTATATTGAATATAAAATATTATCTGGCTGTCTGGTGGCTTTTCATATTATATTACCTAATATATATTTATATTATTATATATTTGGGATTTATTGGGGATAAAATTTAGGGGAATTTTAGTACGTGTTTATTATATATACATCGATGTAATGCGTATGTATGTATACTTAATACGTATTATAATACGCAAGCTCCGTTTTTAATGCTCGATTGTATATTTGTGTGTAGAAAGTGATATTTTTTTAACAAAAAAAAAGACAGAAAAGAAAGAAAGAGACGAAAAGAGTACTACATGATTCGTTGTATTTTCGGTAACGATGTACTAGCCTATATATGATTATTTTGAGAAAAAAAAAAAAAAAAAAAAAGCAAGCTTTGATATTTCAATGTGGCCGAAATTTATTATAGTTTCGCAAGTTGCTGGATATAATAAATATATTTCGTTTCGGCTACGTAGATGTACGGTATTGTTTAAACGATTTTGAAAAAATAAAAAGAATTAAGCTATTACATTAAACGAGTGTATAATTTATATTCTAGAATCACCAAGAATACAGAGAGTAGAGAGGGAGAGATTTCTATATGTTTTTCAAAATCGTATTTAAATATCGTACGTCAACGTATAGCCGCGTGCTGAATTGGGAAGCATGTGTTTGTATTTTAATATGGGGGGAAATCTCATGCTTGCGAATATGTATACACATTTTATATAAAAGAAAAATGATAAAAAAAAAATTTTAATATCGGTGTTTAAAAATGATAAAAGTTTTTACACATTATATTTTATTTTTATTATTATATTATTTTTAAAGAATGAAGATGAGTGTTAAATGTTGAACTTTAATTGTTTCTATCCGTATATAGATATATAATATAATATATATATATAATACTATATTATATGTTGAAATAAAAAGAAGAGGAAAAAATAAATTGAAACTACTTCTACATATAACAATAATGAAAGTTTTCTGCGGTAGTATTATTACTACGAATATGAAGAAAATGTATAACTGCAGCAGTTTGCTAAATGTACAGCTATCGTATCGTAACTTATTACTACTGTGTAAATATAATAGCTGTATATGTTGATAAGAAAAATCGAAAGGGACAAAAAGAACAGGAAAAGAAAAAAAAAGAGGAGAAAAACTAAAGTGTGGTAAAAAAAAAAAAAAAAAGATCAACTCCTATATAATTATATATATACAGCTTACAAAGTCTTTATAATAATAAAATTCATTCCATCGTGGAGTATATCCTGCAGAGTGAGTAATACTATATTGCGATAAAAAGGTGTTGGGGGTGAAAATCATAAGAAACATGATAATAGATGAAAACTAGGTGCGAGGAGAGACGAGGGGTGGGGGGGTCGGTTTGAATAAGCAATCAAACAACGACAACAGTAACAACAACAAAACAAACGAAACGAAAACAATAGATGAAATTTTGCATATATATATAAGAGGCGAGACTAAGAAAGCAATAATAAAAAATAAAATCCATTTAAATAAGTGAATGAATGAGCGGAATGCAGGCTGCTCTATTAATTAGAAGGGAGAAGCAACGGTTGAGGGGGGGCAAGGGGGGTGGTGTGAACTTTAGAGAACTGCCTTCGAACTTGGCGACCCGACTCATTCCACCACTTCCCCGCTATCCCCCAAGATCCTACATTTACGGGGTGAGTACACTAAAGTCTTTGTAACTAAGTCAAAGATTATTGGTCATGTAAGTAATATTGGAGGTGGAGTAAGTATATATGCGTATAACGACTGTGGAGCTTTTGATCTTTTCCTCACCGTATCACACTGTATACACAATAAATGTATATTTTTTTTCTATCAGCGCAATAAAAAAAAACTCCTTGTTTCAATCACAAATCACCAAACGATTACCTCGATCCCCTTACCCCCAGATTCTAAATGATATTTTTCATCATTTCAGTGCAGTGGCCAGAGCCAGACACAGGGTAAAGCAGCTTGGCAAGGATGCAGCAGGCCTTCTCCCGTTCCTCTAACACCGGTATCACCCCTTGGCTCTAGGGCTGGCGACGGTTCAAATTACAAGACAAAACAGTGCGAGGCGCATCGACGATGGATGAAAAGAAACAGGGTAAGATAATAACGGGTCTGTTATTTGTTCCAAAAAAAGAAAAAAGAAAAAATGCAGAATCTCAGAATGTATAGAAATGTTATTCTTTTTCCTAGATACGAGACGCGAGCTACTGTTATGGGAGTAGCGGCGAGGACGAAGAAGATGGACAAGAATACGGGGGCGGAAGAAGAAGAGGTGAAGTCAGCGCAGCTGTTAACACAGTACTATATGCAGGTCTTGGAACAACGGCTTTGGGATTGGTGATATCGTTTGTTGGTACGGGAGAGAAGGGTTTCCAAAGTTCAGAATTGAGACTAGTAGGTCCGTCGCTACTATGCGCTGGCCTTTTGTGCTGTCTTTTAAGAGTGTTGCTATGCCTGTGCCTGTGCCATTGCGGTAAATGCCAGTGGCGTAGACCAGCTAGTGAAAAAGTTAAAAAGGGTAATAAAACAAAAGACCAGAACAATATACCGCCGGCACCGGCTCTCCTCACAGCTTCCCTTTTGCCGCCTTTAAGAGCAGCAACGGTATCTCCACCTCCCCCTGTCGCTAAGGGACGAGAATTGCTTTTATCCGCGGCACAGCTTTCAGAATAATTTCTATTATCGTCGGGTCCAAAATTTAATTCTTCAAAAATAGAACCCTAAGCCAGCCTCTGACAATGTTTTTCTACGATTATCCGATAGTCTAGTCTAGGGGGATGTGTGAGGCGCCGGGGTCAAAGGGTGAAGGTAAAAGGGAAAAAAATTGGATGAGAGAAGAGATGAGAGATTTCGAATGGTTCTCTGGCGCGTGTTCTTTTTTAACGACGATTATAAAATAAAAATTAATAAATAAAAAAAAAAAAAAAATATTAAATAAAACAAAATAAACATTTAGATAAAAATATAGATATATATATATAACAATAAATCGATGAGTATTATATATATATATATATATATGATATGATATGATATATATATATATATGTATATAATATGGAATTAAATTTGACGCTTAGTATTTTAAGTAATTTAAAACTATTCTTTAACCCGCCTAGATACTTATCGCTGTTGCACTATACTCAATTCATGATCAATTACTTGTTTCATTTCTTTTCTTTTCTTTTTCTTTTTCTTTTCAATGGGAAAAAGAGAAAAGAAATGAAATTAAATGAAATGAAAAGAAAAGAAAAGAAAAAAAAAAAAAATTTCCAAATCACGACTGATTAATAACATCAATAATAATATTAAAATATAATTGTCAAGCAACTACTATACACATACTATATAGAGAGGAATTTTATTAAATTTACGAATATTATTAAATACCATGGACTTGTTTAATTAATACTTTACACAAATTGTTTTACCTTTTTAATTTTCAATTATTATTATTATCAATTATGAATAGGTATATATATATATACGTGTATGTACATAGATTGATTTATCATCGTTATCGAGAAACGTCCGAATTTTACGAAAATGAAAAACTAAAAAAAAAAAAAAAAGTATTCAATATAATATGTATACTTCGAGTTAATAATCGACACACTATAATAGATGCAAATTGAATAATAATTAAAAAAAAAAAAAAAAGAATTTATTGCATCGCTACTGCTATAAGTAGAATGAGAAGAGAGAGAGAGAAAAAAAAAATAAAGAATAAAAAAAACTAAAAAAAAACTAAAAATAAAAAACGGCACACTGGTGTGTAATAAGACTAGAGGTGTGAAGAAAAAAAAAAGGAGAAAATTAAATAAAAAAAAAAAAAAAAAAAGGTAGATAGATAAATACTGCCTAGATATTATTATTATTATTATTATTATTATTATATAAAATAAAAATAGAAAATTTTATCTAACATCTTCCTAATTCGCTTTACACACTACACTCACTCACATACAACAAAAAAGAAATCAAGTTCATGGTAATAGAAGAAAAAGAAAAAGAATGAAAAAAAAAAAAATTGTTATTACTTTCATAAGGAGGAGATCAGAGAGATATTAGATTAATTAATTGATTAAGTGTGACATATCTTTAAATGAGAGATGAGAGAGAGAGAGAGAGAGAGAAAGAAATAATAATAATAAATAAACGATGAGATCTTTTTCAAAAAATAAAAAACGAAAAAAAAAAAAAAAAAAAAAAAAAAAGCAAACAAACACCAAAAACCAAGACTCTTTGAAACTCATTTTTTATTATCCACCATTTAATCCGCCTAAAAAAATATTCAACAATTTGCGATACGTTATTAAAAAGGAAGAATAAAATCCAAAGCCTTTTTATGTTTATTATTCTTATTCTTAAAACAAAATCATCGAATAGTAGCTCAGGACAGTTGAAACTGCATTTGATCAGGTGTTGCGTAACTGTATATAACCGGAGCGTCCGAAGTAGTAGCATTAGAAGTTGTTGTCGCTATGGTAAATAGCTGATCTTCATAAATTGCGCCTTGTTGATCTCCAGACTTTCCATTACCCTGTAAAACTCCTCCGGTACCTCCAGGATTCTCACCTTTCGTCGCCTCTCTGTATTTCTGTAGATATACTTTAAGCGGTTCGACGTAGTTATCAAATCCCAGAGTAGTCATAGCGAATAGAATATCCTCTCCGTTTATAGTCTTTCTCTTTTCCATATGGCATCTATCGCTCGCTTCAGATGTTATAAATGATATAAATTCAGATACACATTCCTGTACACATTCTCTAGCGTCTTTAGCTATCTTCCCAGCCTCGGGTATAGCTCGTTTCATTATTTTAGCCACGTTTGCTATGGGCAAAAATCTGTCCTGTTCTCTCAACGGACAACCGCTGCCTCTACCTTGCAGAGGATCACCTCCCCCATGATTAGAGTCGTCCGTATTTTCAGGATCATCTGTATCCCCCGTTTAGAAAATGGGTTTTTTTTTTCGTTAAATTTACTTGCGTTACATTATTATCATCTATATTCTATTTATTCTAATTTAAAACGAAATAAGCGATAATACGAATTCAAATCTTTGCGCGTTATTTTAAATTTCAATTCCCGCCAGAATAATCAAAACGCCTGTTACTTCGCGCATAGGCAACCCGCAATGATCGGAATATCGCGCTATTTCAAATTCTAGCCAAAATGGCGCCAAAAAAAAGCGCCTGCTGGCAGGCAACCCACAGCTCACAGTGTGTAACGAATTGCCTATCAGCAGGCTGTTTTTTAAATCATACTATCAACAAGTTAGAAAACTGCAACGCGAGAATGTAAATATTTTAACACACACACAAGTCAATAACGAATGGATAAGTATATGAGTTATTGTAACCTAAAACCTAACCTAAAACTAAAAGTAAAAATAAATGAAAAATAGTACAGAAAAGCGATTATTCACACCTTCTAAATCGTCAGATTGAACACCAATGTAAGAAGCCCCCACCCCGCCGCCGCCTAGAAATCCTGATGCACCGAGTGGGCCTCCGTCGTCACCGCTTTCCCCACTATTTTCCATCCCTGAAGATTTCCTTAAACTGATTATAAAATAGTTTATTTTTTTATTTACTGTTAATCTTCGACCTCATTTATGGCTTTAGACGTTTATTACAATTCATATTAACAATTAGTAGTTCATTTGTGCATTTATTTATTTATTTATTTATTGTTTGGTTAGAAACTACGGTAGAATTTAATAATTCATAAAAAATAGTTTATAAATATGACCGTGTGAGAATTTTTACTCATTTATAATAAGAAAATCTATGTCGATATTTCTCTTAATAAAATTCTTTACTTATACATAGATAGTGTATTTTTATATTATTTACAGTTTTTTTTTTTTTTTTTTTCTATTCTTCGTTTTAGGTTATGATATAAACTTACGGCTGCGTATTTCCTCGTCAATTTCTTTCCACTATACGTTTATTAAACAACAACTATACTATAGTATAGTATATATTGTATCTAGTATATGTGTGTGTATTTTAATTATCACTAACGATTATTTATTAAAGAACGATGAAAATAACTCTATACAAACACAGAATCTAAGGTGTATACTAAAAAAAAAAACCGATATGTATGTATGTACGTGTATATACGAGTAATTAGATCGTATAGCGAAAAATAAATAAATCTGACATGCATAGACGCTGATAATCTTACAAGATACGCAACATATGGATGAAAAAAATAATAATAATAATAATAACGCTACGTTTACTGCGTGCGCGATCTATTGACGGTTTTAAAGCATTATTCATAAGTTCTTGTTTAAATTTAATAGAGAGTAGATTATATCCCATCTACAAATAATTTTTATAGTTTTGATTATAACCTAAAAATTCGATTCAATTTATTTATTATCGTGATCATATATTTAGTTCGAGAATTTGAAAGAGACTGTTATAAATATAATCACGTTTGTCTAAAATCTTTTATAAAATTTAATTTATCTCTTATTATCAAAGCGACGAACGCTAGCTAAGAAAGAAAACTAATATAAGCATGAAATTATAGGTTATGTTAGAAGAAGAAAGACACAAGAGGTTTTAGGTTATAAAATTCTAGCCGGCTATTTTTAAGTCTTCGTTCTTAAAATAATAAATAATAAATCTAAATCCACGATGTTTAATCGTATAATTAGGATAATCTCGTCGTCTAAAAGACCCTTAAAATTATTAAAACATTCGTCCATAATAGCGGAGAATGTAAACCGCTGTTTGTTGTTATCAAATACTAGACTCTGTTCCTCCGTTGGCGTAAAAACACCAGATAATGAAACCGAGGATGATAATAGCAACGAATTAACAATAGCGATCGAGGCTGACCCTACGCTTGAAAAACGTTACAAAATACTTCAACTAGAAGTCGACGTTTTAAGACACGCTGGTAAATTGGTACCAGAAAAATTGAAACCACATCATTGGTTGCAGTTGCTTAAAGCTGATTCACGCGCTGCCAGAAAGTGAGTTTCAATATTTAAAAAAAAAGCCTGAATCTAATTTGTTCTAATTCATTCAAATTTTTTTCCAGGAAATATCTAGACTTTTTATTCCTCAATGAAAAGAAGCGCGAAAATGCGATAAGGAAAAAAGAATTGGCGAGAATAAAGCGAGCGGAATATATAGAGGCCAAAGCTAGAGGCGATGAAAGTATAGACCCAGATGCGGATTACAGACTTCACAAGAATTCAATGTTTATGAGAATATACGACACGACGATAAACAACTTTTATCACACTCGTTTAATTCAGGCTATGATGTTCGGTCCTAAATTAATACTGGATTGTGGATATTACGACAAAATGACTAGCAGAGAATGTTCGGAGACTGCTAAACAACTGGCTTACCTATTTGGTCAGAATCGTTTATGCCCTGATCCGTTTGACCTACACTTTTGTAACGCCGACAAATCTTCAACTATAATGCAACATTTTAATAGAATAATACGCACGGCTTATGAGCCAGATTTTCCGCTTAATATAACTGAAAAATCATACACTGATATATTTGATAAGAATGAACTAGTGTATTTGACTCCGGATTGTAATAACGTATTAAAAGAATACGACCCTCATTCTATATACATAATTGGTGCCATTGTAGACAAGTCTAATAAGGATCCTCTGTCTTTAGCTAAAGCTAAAAAGGAAGGTTTAAGAATGGCCAAACTTCCATTGGATAAATATTTGCTGTGGGGTTCGGGGTCTGGTAAGAGATTGGCGCTTAATCAGATAGTAAGCATTCTCACTGATCTTAGAATAACCGGGGATTGGCAAACAGCTTTGAAACATGTGCCGACAAGGAAGCTTGAAAGACCCGTTGAAGATTTTAAATCAGATTTTGAAAAGGGCCAAAGAAACACTAGTTATAATAATAATAGATTTGAAAATAATTATGAACAGAAAGTTAAAAATTCATTCACATTCAGGGATAGAGCTAAGAGAAGTTTTAACAAATAGAATTTTTATAATAGATTGTTCAATTAGACGACCGATTACCTAGTATATTGTATGATAAATAAAGAATCAATACTTTCAATTATTGTTATTGTTTCTTTATTACCTATTATTATTATTATTATTATTAATTATTATTAGATAAATACGTTCATCAGTCTTTTTAGTACATCAGAAAAAAAATAATAAGAAAATAGAATTTGTAATAGATTACTGATTAAATATTATTTTGTCAATAGGAACAATACGTGTAAAGATATTATAAAATAAATTTACTACGTCTTTATATATAATAGGTATAAAGTCTTCTGATATCATAGGTGGGATATTGCGCAAGGCCTGTTTAAATACCTAAATGGCTAAATATTCAAACTTTAGAATCTGTAAAGGCCCTTCTGGTCAATATGGATTAAAATAAGACTGAAATATAGTTGCCAGATTATTTTCAAATCCTAGAAAAGTCAAGTCCGCTGGCCTGAAAGCTTCGTTTAATAGAAACTTGTGGATATAAAATTCGCCATTCGTGTATTTTGAGATTATTTATACCGTCGCAAAAGCTGAGATCGATCATTTCCAATTGTGTAGAACATAGTAAAAATTTCAGGCATATATCAGGCGTCAGAGATCTTGCACCGAGAAAATCCAATTGTCTTAATTTTTGACAAGATAAAAAAGGCTCCAAATCTCGATCGGTCAATCCGCGCAACGCAGCTAGGAATACTTTTTCTAAATTCGTACAAGACGTTGCTAGAGATCTGAGCGAATCACCAGGAGCTCCCATACCAAGACTGAAAATAGAATAAAAGAAATTATAGTCATAATTAATCTTTGGAGTTTAAAATAGAACGTTTTGTTTAATTCGTTCTACTAACCACCAGCCAAAATCAACCTCCCTAAGCATTTTGCAACCTGCCAAAGCCCTGACTCCGTGAGGAGTTAAACTATGGCTTTTCCAAAAGTCTATACTCTCTAGACGAGGACAAGAATACGCTACTTCCATAGCAATATCGTCCATATTATGTATATGATCACAAGCAGCCAAATTCAAATGAAGAATATTTGGATTTCCTTTGAGTATCGAGCATAAAGAAGCAGTCTGAATCATAGTTCTGTATAACTCGAGTCTTTCCAACTGCGACAAGTTTACCAAAGGCCAAAATCCGTCAGGTGTTATCTCCAGGCAATTGCGGAGACAGAGTTCTGCGGATTAAAAAAAGATTGTCGGTTTTAGCTAGAAGTCAATTTTCCCTATTTATTATATATTTATAATCAATTTCAAAGCCGCCTATCAGGTATACCTTTCAGGTTTGTGCAGATAACAGAAACCTTAAGTATAACAGAGTTGTCAACAAACTGGCAGCAGTTTAGTCTTAAATGAGTTAACTGTGCCCCGCTATGATGTAAGAACTCTTTGATATCCCTAGGTGTGATAGTATTGTAATTTCCACACCACGATAGGTCAATTCTTTGCAAATATTTGCATCTTGAAGCGAGTGTGGCGAGTGCTTTAGTGTCGACACAGTGCCAATACGGTTTGAGATTGATACTGGTATAGAGTAGAGCGTCCTGCGCTATATTGTTGAAGTGTCTATTGACCCGGCAGCATCTACATAGAGATTTTAGGTCCAGATTTTTGAGGATCTTTAACACTGCCTCATCCTGTAAAATAAAGAAAGACAATATCTGTTATATTTTCTATCAAATTACAATAAAAAAGAAGCTGGAGCAGCTTACGGGCAAAACAGAGAAACTACCGCATGTATTAAACGGTAGCTGAGTACCGCCAGACTTGTTTGAAGATACGGTCGAAGCATTTGAAGCAGATATATTAATGTCTCTCATAAGTTTGGGAAAATCTTCTTGCAAAAATCTGTGCAAGCTATTAACAGCCTCTTGTATAGGCGGTATACTCTGATAATCTTGACCAAGTTTATCGACTATAGATCCTTTGTGAATTTTTCCTAAAACGTTGCTGTTTTGAATAGAATTGTTTGTATTAGGTAATTATTGAATTTGTAGCTCATAGATTGGTAAAACTCTTTCCCAAGCTTATATTCACCTGTTCGATAGCTGACAGTGTTTAGAAAACGTGTCTTTCAGCTCTCTAATATCTCTATGAGTCTTTAAATAGTCAGGAGTTAAATTATAAACGTCGTTACAGCTGTAAGCACTCTCGTCTAGCTGTTGTAATAAAGTGCTTAAATTTTTGTCGTGGAATTTCAAGTGTGGTTTAATAAGCTCCGACGTTCCAATCAACAGAATGGCATCCAGTTCTGTATAGTAGTCTAAGTTACTGTGGTTGAATTCAATCCGCAACATTTTTGTTTTAAAATCGCATGGCTGAAGTGGAGGTGAAAATATCCTCGGTTTATGGCATATTATCTGCGGCGGGCCACTCCACAGTCTTTTCCATTTACCACGGCTATCAACTGCCCATATTCCGACCACACTTCCTGGGTTGTAAGTCTCGTAGACAGAAACTCGAATCGGATAAACTTCTCGATCGTAAGCAACGTCTGTTTGAATATGAATATTAATGAGAACGATGTTTCAATTAAATCGCGTCACTAATGCCATAAGGTCCCAAGCGCCAAAAAATTATTTTTTTTGCGGATATGTCCAAACGATGTTATATGGCATGAAAAAGATTTTGCCATCAAAAACACGAAATTTTTTTTTTTTTTTTTTTTTTTTGGCGCTTACGACCTTATGCCATTAGCGATGCGAAATCTAGAGAAAATGATAAACATAACCTCAAAATGAAATAAAATTACCTATGTAGTCGTGACGAACAATGTGGTCGTTATTTTGCGGCATATAATCAACGAGTTTTGAGGGCGCCCTGTCCCACCAACAGCCGTAAGTTCGCTGTGAATTATTCGGTGTTAAAATAAAGTGAAATATATATATTATTTTTAGGTTAGAAATTTATATCTCACCATAACAAATGCCTGTGGAAAATCACCGTAGTCAGGAAATTTGCTTGGATTTCCTGCAATATTGTATGCGGTATACGATATACTTATATCACTACCGTATTGTGAACTGAACTGATGAACTTGCTTCACGAATTGTTCGGTGAATATTATAGAAGATTCGTCTCCCTCGAAACCCTTTTCTCCCGTCACTGATATCCATTCAGATTTTATTTCGTTACGTGACACCATACTAATTATTAATATTATTATTTAATGAAAACTTAGATATATATTGTCACTCTCAAAGTATTCTACTTTCTTTTTTTTTTATTATTATTTTAGGTTAGCTACGTTGTTTTTATTATTTTAATGAAATAGTTGTCACTGCGCATGAGTATAACAGACAGACTTGATTTTCCGGAACTGCGGAATCCGGACTGAATCAAAGCCCGAAGGTAGGAATACGGACTGAAATATGGCGGCAAATTCAAAATCTACACTGATCGCATGACAATGACTTGCTAATTCTTATAATAACAGATTGCTGCCAATTATGACAATGGAGGTTTGTGATTGCGGATGTGAATTACAGATATTGCGCAACTTTCATCAAACTCTATTATATGATAGTATAGTTAGTCGTAAAATCCCGAAATCGTATTATCCTGTTATCTCTGATAACGAAACGATTATAAGACACTCGAGACATATCGATCGCTTTGATAAGCTCAAATACATTTAGACATTAGTACTTTATAATAACGATAATTCAGTTTATCACTACTATAAAAACGATAATGCTGTTAATTACTCCGTCATTTAAAGTCACAGATATGTGAGACGCGTGTATATAACCAAAGACGTATCACGTGTCAGGGTATAACATTCGTAACACAGTACCGCGGTTACAGTACAGTACCGTCCATCTTGACATCAACAATATCAAAGTGATTTGTCATCTCATTGTATCCTAATAATATCGTAAGAAAAAGTAATTAAAAAATTAATTAAAAAAAAAAAAAAAACATAACGATGGCAAACGCTCGCGCTCTACATTTCGTATTCAAAATCGGCGAGCGTAAATTGACGGCAAAATTCTACCGCGAAATACTGGGAATGAAGGTTAGAATTTTTTACATATTTTAACCATTCACTTATTTATATATGTATATTGTATTAAGACACCTAAACCCGCGGGCGTTTTCGCCAGCTTGACTCAGGGATTAAACAGTGTCCTAACTTACCGACCGAGATTTTTCGGCGACACCACGAAGTTCGATTACTTCAATAACGGTGGCGCCACCTACTCGTTGCAGTTTCTTACAGGGCCGTAACTAGATGCTGAGGGTGCCCAAATTCTTAACTTTTTCCAAATTTCATCAAATTTCCTTAAATTTTGCATAAATTTCCTTAAATTTCGTGAAAACTCTTTATTTGTTAATGAAAAAATTTCAGGTACTGAGACACGAGGAGTTTGCCGATGGTTGTGAAGCGGCTTGCAACGGGTGAGTGAATGATAAAAATAGGATTCTAAATATTTTTAACAACTCGTAAGAAACTATAACGAGAATATTTGTATTTTTTTTTTTTTTTTGCAATCAGACCCTACGCCAACCGATGGAGTAAGACGATGATCGGTTACGGTCCTGAAGACAGCCACTTTGTAGTAGAGCTGACCTATAATTACGGCGTCGACTCATACGAGAGAGGAAACGATTTTAAGGGAATTACCATTAGGTCTAAGGAAGCTATTCAAAGAGCGAGATCAACCGGTTGGCCTATTCAAGAAAAGGATGGAAAATTTTTACTCGAAGCTCCTGGGGGATACAAATACTTTGTTATCGATGAACCGCAGCCTAAGGATAGAGGCAATAGTCAAAATCATATAACGATAGAAATTTGTTTAGACAATTCTTGTGATTTTTACTTAAAACTGTTATTCGCTTATTAGATCCTGTGGAGAAGGTCACTCTGTCCAGTTCTAATCTTCAGAAATCGATCGCCTACTGGAAGGACATTTTAGAGCTTAAAGTTTATCAGCAAGATGAGCACAAGGTTCTTTTAGGATTCGGAGACAGTCAAGCAAAACTTGAATTGGAGGATATCGGTGAGGAATTTAAGACCAGAGATAAAACGGATAATCTCAATTCAAGACAGAGACGAATTGTTTTTTTACAGCATATTTCCATCCCTCTAGAACTATTTTACTTCCTAAGAACGAGCCAAATTATTCTATTATAGTTAGAAATCGTTTTTTTACAGGCACTGAGGTCACCCATGCCAAGAGCTACGGTCGTATCGCATTTTCTGTACCCTACGAGGATCTGCTTCTATTAAATAAGAAGATAAAAGATTCTGATCAGAAAATTCTCACCGATCTTGTGTCGCTTGATACACCAGGGAAGGCTACAGTGACCGTAGTCATTCTTGCCGATCCAGTTAGTCTCGTTAATCATAGACTCTAGCTCATTGGGATCATCGTTTCATATTCAATTATTAGATTTTCGATAATTAAAAACTATCATTCAAATTTCACATGTTCAACTAATCACTCGTGCCCTTAATTTTTAATCTAGGATGGCCACGAGATCTGCTTTGTCGACGACGAGGGATTCCGCCAACTCTCTGTACCCGATTATCCTAGCGAAGCTATTCTCGACAGATTTATAGCCAAGGAGGATAAAAACTCTGAAAAACCAGCTTAGATATTCCCGAGAATATATGATACGGCTTTAATTCAATGTTATTCAAACTTTGATATCAAGTCAACCGACGACTATATAATACATAAGCTAAAGGATCTACAACTATTAATTTACATTATACAAATTGCTTTCATTGATGATTCACCACTTGAGTCCCCAGTACTTATTTTGCATTTTTATTATTATAGTTTCTGTTACAATTCTTCTTCATCATATATTTCTTTAAAAAGTAATATTATTATTCGTATTTATGAATCTTGTAATAATATATGGATGAAATGCTTAAATTCCAAACAAGTTTTGTGTCTTTTTTTTCTTTTATTTTCCCAATTCTTATAACCGGTTCCAAGAATTCCTCTGACGTCTGCTTTGTTGGAACCTTTTTTTTTCCTGCTTACCACACATAAACACACTCACACACAATCATACTCAAACCCACACGAGTATACATAAGAAACGAGATATGATATGATCGTTCATGGCTTTGTAGCAGCTTCAGATTAAACTAAAAGTGAACTTTGAACTAGTGTTCTTGGGATATGTGGCAAGGAGAGAACCACAGAGACACTGATAAAGATTGTTGAAAAAAAAAAAACAATACTAAGAAATCGTTGAGTGTAGAGTAGTGTCTCAAAACTTTGGAGAATATCAGTTCAGCGTTGTGTCTAGACCGCAACGGTCGAGCATCTTGAGAGATACTTTCCTCGTTTAGATAATGGAACTCAAGTTCCTACTTTTTACGTTCCTCGTTCTCTTTGCGGCATTTGGTAAGAAACAATATTGTATTTTTATTAACTCTTTATATCAACGTAATTAGAACTCGCATCGCCAAGCATAGAGTAATATATTATTGTTCTTCTAAAACATACTTCCTAATCTTCTAGAGCTGGATGATATTTACTGAATAAATATGCTCATAATTTTAAATCAAATTATTTATCTAGGATGCATTGAGTCGGGGAGATCCTCTGGTCGAGGTTCCTCTAGCCGAGGTTCGTCCAGCCGAGGTTCGTATAGTCGAGGTTCATCTAGTCACAGTTCGTCGAGTCATAGTTCGCCTAGTCGAAGTTCCTCAAGTCACAGTTCAAGTTATGGTTCATCTGGTTATGGTTCTGGTCGGCCTTCGTCGTCGCCCAGTCATGGAAGCGGTGAGTTAATGTGTATATTCAGAAAAGTGGTTCGTTAATGATTTTCAGATAGGGAATGTTTTTGTCATCGATAGTTGTTATCGCTTTATATAAGTTCGTCTGGCAGCCTCCGACCTCTGGTTAGCTCTTAATTGAGATACAGAATCGATAAGCAGAGTTGGAAGAGACTGGTTATATTTAATCAGTGTTTATATGAAACGTAAACAAAAATATATCTCTGACGTTATCCAGTCTATTGCGTTTCAGCTACGATAATGTTGAGAAAAATAAGCCAAATTATTGGTCTGATGAAATACTGATACAAATTACAATTACGGTATTTTATTTCCAGGACATACTTCGATATCGCATACCGGATCGAGTTCACATGGCACAGGATCTTTCCTGAACTCTGAGCGCGGACACAGCACGTCAACAGGTAATGAGAACGAAAGAAATAGAGTGACTGAATGAAATGCGTGAACAAGCCATTTATTCTTTTCATTTTTCCTTGCAAAGAGAAACAGAATCTGCTACGCTATATTACCAACAACATATATTTTTTGTCTTTTCAGGTAATGGACGACCAACTGGTTCACATACAAATACACATGGATCTGGTAAAATATTTTAACAACATTTTTCCTTTACTCTATGATCTTTCGCTATTACATTAACACTTGTTCGATTATGAATATTTGGACTTATATGTTAGATAAGCTTCTCGTCGCAGCCTTCCTAGTCAAAATATACAAATAAATAATCGATTATAGGGAACAATTCACCATACAGGCCTTTCGGTACAGTACCATCTCCAAAACACACTGGTAAAATACTATTTGGCTTTCTTTTCTGCAGCATGTTATCTCGCTAATGAACTATTAATATATTCAATGCTATTACAACACTTGCTTGTTTATAATTTTGGAATTATGTTAGATAAGCTGCTTATTGCAATCTACCCAGTTGAAATATACAAATAAATTGATCGCTTACAGGCACCCAGTCACCACACAGGCCTTTCGGTACAGTACCACCTCCAAAACAGACTGGTAAAATACTATTTGGCTTTCTTTTCTGCAGCATGTTATCTCGCTAATGAACTATTGATATATTTCATACTATTACAACACTTGCTTGTTTATAAATTTGAAATTATGTTAGATAAGGTGCTCGTTGCAATCTACCCAGTTGAAATATAAAAATAAATTGATCGCTTACAGGCACTCAGTCACCACACAGGCCTTTCGGTACAGTACCACCTCCAAAAACCAATGGTAATACTCTTTCTCCACTCGCCGATACTTTATTTTCTGATACGCACTGGTCTATTTCCTTTTTGACTCAGTGGTACTTAACAATATGAATTTCATTACTATTAGAGACACCATAAATGTTTTCAATAAACATTATTGCCATTACAAATTGTGTTAAAATATCGGAGAAGAAAATTTCTCAGATTACTTTCTCAATTCAGTTTTTCCTAGTACTTTGCTCCCTCATCAAATAAGCCTTGTTTCAGGCTTCCAAAGACCTGCAACACCACCACCTGGAATTCAATTACCACATACGAACACACATCAGGCAGGTCATGGCTCCTCTGCTCCAGGAGGAATTGGATGGAACCCTTCTGGTTCAAGCAACAGACCAACAGGAACATTTCCCCCAGGACCTAGTAAGCTCTTCTTTTTTTTTTTATCTTTTGAGACGTGATGAAAGTTCAGCCAAAGACTAATATTCGACCATCTTTTCCCAACAGTAAAACCAACAACCTACCCTACCCAAGGAAATAATCCTACATTATACCCTCGTCAGCCTGCTCACAATCCCGCATTCTCTAATTCAAAGAATCATTCAGCAGGTCATGGCTCCTCTGCTCCAGGAGGAATTGGATGGAACCCTTCTGGTTCAAGCAACAGACCAACAGGAACATTTCCCCCAGGACCTAGTAAGCTCTTTTTTTTTTTTATCTTTTGAGACGTGATGAAAGTTCAGCCAAAGACTGATATTCGACCATCTTTTCCCAACAGTAAAACCAACAACCTACCCTACCCAAGAAAATAATCCTACATTATACCCTCGTCAGCCTGCTCACAATCCCGCATTCTCTAATTCAAAGAATCATTCAGCAGGTCATGGCTCCTCTGCTCCAGGAGGAATTGGATGGAACCCTTCTGGTTCGAGCAACAGACCAACAGGAACATTTCCCCCAGGACCTAGTAAGCTCTTTTTTTCTTTTATCTTTTGAGACGTGATGAAAGTTCAGCCAAAGACTAATATTCCATTATCTTTTCCCAATAGTAAAACCAACGACCTACCCTACCCAGGGAAGTCATCCTACATTATACCCTCCTCAGCCTCCTTACAATCCATCATTCCCTAATTCAGGGATTCAATCACCGGGTCATGGCTCCTCCGCTCCACCAATCGGGTGGAACCCTCCCGGTTCACAGAACAGACCAACAGGATCATTTAGTAAGCTCTTTATAATCTTCAAGGAAATGAAAAAATGTTGATCTAATACTAATCTATGCCTATGTTTTTTTTTTAACAGTACAACCAACACACTACCCCACGCAGGGAAGTCATTATGGAGGCTCTGTATCAGGGCAGAATCACCCGGTTGTTAATCAACCTCCACCCTTCTATTCTCCATATCCGGGTTATCACCCTACAAGTGGTCACATAAATCCGGTTCAAACGCACATCGTTCATCACACTCTTCCTCCGAACCCTGCGCAAACGGTAGTTGTTATTCCTGGACAAAGTGGCTACCATAGATCGACGGGAGACATTTTTAAAGAAGCTATTATACACGCTGGTGTAAATGCGGCAGTTCATAGGATAACTTCTCCAAGCTACTATGGTCACCATAGTAGTAATAGTTGGAGCAACAACAATGGATTTCCGCCACATGGACAGAGCAGCGTGTCTACGACAAACACTCATATCGTAAACAACAATTATTATCCTGGAAGTACAGGGAACGTTGACGGACAATCAAATCCAGTTCCTCCAAACAACAATCCTCAGTTCTATCCTGGAAACGGGGTACAAAGCGGCTCTGGAAATGGCTTCAACTCTGGAAATCCCGTGAATTATCCAAATTCTGGCTCTTCTGGCTCGCCAGGGTTTGGGGGTTCGCAAATTCCAACTAATGGTCAGTCTCGTCCACACCAGATCAACGAAAATGGTCTAGTGAACAATGGATACATTCCAATTTTGGATCAGGAGTTGTTTAACATCACAGAGAGGCTGTTCACCCTTGACGAAAATAACGCTTCCAAGTTCATATTCCTTAACTTGCAGAAGCAAATTGAAGCTAACAAGACAAATATCACCGATGAATCGCTTCAACCGTGAGTTACCATTTGGAGCAAATATTTGAAAACAGAGAACATAGTTCGCAGTAAATTTTAATAGGATCTCGATACATTTTCTTGTTTCAGCCTCTTCACTGTTCAGCCTGCGGCTTACGATATCCCAACTATACGAGCGATTCGTACTTTGTATCGAGCTGCCATTGAAATAGAAAACAAGACTCGTGAAGACAGCCGAAGAGAAGAGGCTCTCTTTGTAGATCTGATATTGAATACTAACGTTATGACAGCGGCGATGGATTTCCTTACCAAGAAGAATCTGATAAAGAATGATTACTACTCGCATAGGGACATGTTGAAGTATCTATGGTTCACTACCTACGACGGATCATCATCAGCATTTAAACGCGTATTTCAGGGTGAAGTCTACGAAGGAGTTCTTTGGGGAATTCAAGACTGGACCGCTTTTGACTTCCAAGAAAAATCTGGCCGTGCAAACTACTTCAGCTACGTTAACAAAACTGATTTAGGAAAAGTAAGACATATTAAAGCATATTAGCGTTTCTTTCGTAGATAAGATTTAGAACACGTCTTTAATTCTCTAAACATTTTACAGGCTTCGCCGAATACAACAATCCTGAAAGCAAACTTCCACATGAATGGACATGTGAAAACTGGGACAGCTCTGTTTGTCGGAATTTCACCTGAGCTGCAGATGGCATTGTATACAATTTGCTACCACACAAGACGAGATAATTACTGTGAAGTTTCACTCGGTGGGACGCAAGTCAAGATATACACCCACGCGGGTCGATACCTTGGTGACGATCTGATCGATGTAGCTTTTCCTGTACTTTAATATTTTTAGATTTTAAATCTCACAACTATTGTAATTTTAAGACTGCGTCGCATGTATAATTTACACAATCATTATATTATATTTCTGTTTGAAAAATCTATGGTGTATAAATGATAATATTAATATATCAACGAAAGATATGAAAAATAAATAAAAAGACCGAAATATTTGTAAGTCGTTGTCCTTCATTGTTATTACCTAGCTTCCATGTGATATTTTTGAGAAAACTTTGCTAATTAACAGTTTGTAGGGAGGGAAATCTGAAAACTATGAAAAGCTCCTCTTTTTACATCCAGCGATTGAACATTCTTAGCTTGAATATATAAGAAACAGGATAGGGTGAAGCTAGTTATTTGACGATTGAACTGTATAGTACATTTTGACTGTACTAAGTAATTTCTAGGATATAAAATATTGTTCTCTCCAGTTATAAAAAATCTACAAATTTTCATCAAAGTTACCAGCGATTAATGAAACTCGGATTAGCTTGGTGATCTTTGAACTCTGAACTATCTCTGTTTATGTAATTTCTTGCAAAGATAAGTCGCCGAGAACGATGAAGATAACTCAAAGCAAATAATGGAGAAGATTGAGTGAGCTAGCGCTTGCTAACATCGAAGGGAATTAGTTCAACTCTGATTCCAGCAACCTAAGCAGCAGTCACTAACAGGAGAGATACTGGTTTCGCTAATATTTACATGATGGAACTCAAGTTTCTCTCATTTACGTTCTTCCTACTCTCTGCTGCATTTGGTGAGTAATAATTCTTCATTTTGATATCATAATATCAGTGATAGGTGTGTTAATATATGGTCGAGCCTATTTTTTTGTGCAAAATTGTGCATTAACGAAATTTTTAATAAAATTACTCATTTAATTACCCATTACTTAGGTAATCCCAGGTAATTTTAAGTTGCGCAAAATAATATGTGATCATAGTAATAATTCTTGATCTATTTTTTGGATTATCATCTAGGAAGTATCGAGACAACATGGGCTTCAGGACCTGTGGATAGCCCGACAACGTGGCCAACTCGTCAAGGTATATAAGACTTGCCAAAGTACATAGACTTGTAGATTTGAAATTAGTATTAATACCAATTTTATATAACTTTTTGATAAAGATTACTCAATGCTTTAAGTTCCTCGTTATGTTTTTTAATTTATCAACAGATTAGGGTGCGCCTAATCATTCTTGTGTCACTTATTCTGACCTCTCAATATGTGCGTATGTCTACGCAGTAAAACATAACAGACTTGCCAGATAGGAGCATCGTTTATATGAAAAAAATAAAATAATTAAAGTGATATGAAACGTAGAATTATCTATAAATGAGGGGAAAAAAACGAGTATTATTATTGCGTAAAATATTATATGGCTGGCTCGAGTGTACTACATATACATTGATTTGTCGCAGAAAACTATACTTGGCCTGTTCAACTATTATGTTTTCATTTGTAATTAAGCTGAGATATTGTTTGATTTGCCAAGTCTATTAAATTAGGAAACGAATCATGAGATTATAAATCTAGCTAGAACATTCTGCTGAATCATAAAAAATATATCGTGCCCAATTGTAATTCACACGTTAGATATTGTATGCTCTTTTCAGGTGATACCCGTGATAGTGATTCATGGCTAACGCACAACTATGGCCAGCCCGACAATTCATCAAGACCCCATCATCCACGGCCTCACTATAGGCCTGAAGGAAGTGACGGGAGACCAGCTAACACACGTGATAGTGATTCATGGCTAACACACAACTATGGCCAGCCCGACAATTCATCAAGACCCCATCGTCCACGGCCTCACTATAGGCCTGAAGGAAGTGACGGGAGACCAGCTAACACGCGTGATAGTGATTCATGGCTAACACACAACTATGGCCAGCCCAATAATTCATCAAGACCCTATCGTCCACGGCCTCACTATAGGCCTGAAGGAAATGACGGGAGACCAGCTGACACACGTGATAGTGATTCATGGCTAACACACAACTATGGCCAGCCCGACAATTCATCAAGACCCCATCGTCCACGGCCTCACTATAGGCCTGAAGGAAATGACGGGAGACCAGCTGACACACGTGATAGTGATTCATGGCTAACGCACAACTATGGCCAGCCCAACCATCCATCAAGACCCAATCGTCAACAGCCGCACTATAGGCCAGAAGAAAATAACGGAAGACCAGCTAATACGCGTGATAGTGATTCATGGCTAACGCACAACTATGGCCAGCCCAACAATTCATCAAGGTTCCCACCTCCTAGCAATAGACCAGGAGGTAATAACTGGAGACCAGCTGACACACGTGATAGTGATTCATGGCTTACGCATAACTATGGCCAGCCCAACAATTCATCAAGACCCTATCGTCCACGGCCTCACTATAGGCCAGAAGAAAATAACGGGAGACCAGCTGACACACGTGATAGTGATTCATGGCTAACACACAACTATGGCCAGCCCAACAATTCATCAAGGTTCCCACCGCCTAACTACAGGCCAGGAGATAGTAACGGGAGATGGGAGACAAGACCTGGCGATGGAGTTGGCAACAATTCTCAAAGGCTCTATCCCTCATTGGCCTATTTCCAACATCCTACAAATTCCAGCCACCAGAATGGGCCATATTAACCATAAGTATGATTAATGAATCCAAGGAGTGTAGCAAGCTATCGATATTACGCATCTTTGAGAGCATATCTGAAAGATCTGAAACAATTTTATATTTTCAATAAAGTGTGGATACATCATTTAAGTAAGAATCCTCACTTTTGTTATTTTTCTCTGTTTTAATAAAAAGTCTAACTATTTCATTTCAAATGGAAAGCAATTGATTTTTCTTCACTGACACATGTTCCAAATACCCTCATCCCTTACTTTCCGATAGCTCTTTTACTCAAGCTAGACGTATACATATAGAGAAGATTGAGAAGCTCCAGTAATTTTTAAATAATGTACAAAATTTGGATCAGTAATTGGTTCGAAGGATATGAATGTGGTAAACAGTTTCACGAAAGTCAGATTAAATTGGTGACCTTCGAACCGGTCTACTGAAGATTAGAAGTGTAATAACGCCACTAATTTTTATCAGTAGTTGGTTTGAAGGACATGATGTGGTAAATCGTATCACAAAAGCTAGATTAAATTAGTGACCTCTGAACCATTCGTCAAAAGATTACTCGCATCTAGAAATTCTCCGAAACCAATTAGGGGAATCTGAAGCAAGATACAGGGAAAGATTGTGTGAGCTGATGCTTGCTAACATTGAGGGGTATTAAATCAACTCTGAATCCAGATCTGAGCAGTCGCCAACAAGAGAAACACTGTGTTCATTTAAATACACGATGGAACTTAAGTTCCTCTTATTTACGTTGTTCGTTTTCTTTGCTGCGTTTGGTGGGTATTCATAAAATAATAACATTAATAGTTATGTTCGCATGTGGTAGAGCCTATCGTTTGCAAATCAAGACTCTATTAATAATTTCAAGTTGGGGGATATAAAAAAATTGATAATAATAATCCTTGATCTTTTTTTCGGATATTCATTTAGGGAGCATCGAGTCAACAAGCTGGTCCTCAGGAAGAAGAAGTCATAATCCAGGTATGCAGTGCAGTTAATCAAAACTCAGACAATAGCATCAATACTAATTTCATATAAATTCTAAGAGACGATTATTCAACGTTTATATTCCTTGTTAAATATTTGCTCATTATGATCTCATATGGTCGATACGATTTCTTAGTTTGCCAGCAGATTGAGATAATTTAAATATCATTAGAGCATGTTTAATCGCACTACTTGGCACGTTCTGACCTCTAAAGTCTTACTAATTAAGATACGTAAAAATATGAAGATGTAACAGTATATGTTATCGAATTAAGTAAATAACTATAGGGAGAATCGCATACGTATATTTATCATACAGTTATCTATTTAAATGAGGAGAAGAAACTATCGAACCCATTTGTTATAAATAAGAATAAAAAACTATAGTCCAAATATATAGACAAAATGAATTCGTTAAACTGTAATTGGATATCGTTGGGCATGAGATATCAATTTCATACGCTCATCTCTATCGTTAGTTAAGTTACTGAATAATATATGTATACATGGATCTATTGCAGCAAGATTTAACAGCACTTCAGCATATAGGCCATGGGCTACAGTACCACCTCCAAGATACAGAGATGGTAAAATTCTATCATTACTATGTTATATTTCTCTATCAATTTAATAACAGCCCAAATAACGCTGCAATATCTGCACCGATGTTAAACTGATGTGAATATTACGTACATATAAACAAATGGATTTGTTGCAGGCAACTATACCACACACTACCCCTTGGTTAATACAACAAGATATCGACCGATATGTACCGGTAATATTTTTTATCTACTATAATTTTTTTTGCAGCATGTTCTCTAGCTAGTAATTCAATAAATGATTAAAAAATAGATTCTAAACGATAATGCTAAGCTTTTTAAATATCATCTACAGACCGGTGGAACAGCACCTCGCCATGTAGGCCGTTTGCTACGATCCCACCTCCGATAAACCATGGTAATAATCTAATTTTACTTCTTTGCTATATTATCTTGGGTTTTGTTTTTTTGCTAACACTTCTAAAGATAACATTTCCTCTTTCTAGGACAAACGTGGAATCCTAGTTATCCGTATCCAATGTATCCCCATTACCCACGTCCAAGACACCATACTGATCCGTTGCAATTAAACCCTGCTCATCTACACCAAGTGTACAGCGCAGCAGGATCGCCCCATTCAAATTCTGCTGCGTTTAATTACGGCTTGTATAATCATGAAGGGGAGAGTAATAGAGGAGTTGGATATATTACAGTAACTGCATCGAGCCCTACGGAGAAATCAATTATTCCTGAATATAATAGGAATTCAAGCTCTTGGATTGGTCAGACCTATCCAAGCCAGATAGACCATAGTGGCTAGCATTGCGGACATAATAGAAGAATGAATCAAGAAGCGCAAGAAAACTCTGGATATTTATGTTTCTTTAGAAAAATTCTTGTACTTCCAATCTTTCTAATACTAAAGTATAATTTGTTTTATAATAAAAACTCCCAACAATTTTTTTTCCTCGAATAAATCGTACCCAAAATATTGTTTGAACTAATGGAACGATGTTGAATTTAATGCGACGCAGCGAAAAAGTTTGCATTTTAGACAATAAAAAAATTGTGTTATAAAATCTGAAAAATTCTATCAAGGGGCCCCTGATGCACCTTTGACAAAAATTCAGTAAATACGCTACTGGTTTGATTACTTGATGAATCAGAAACAGGGATACCAACATCGCTCGAATAAAAGCGACTCGCCAAAAACAGAGATAATAGATAAGAATATTAATTTCTTTAAGCAGTGAATAGTTTATATATCATATTATATAATTATTTACGTTCTTTCCGGTTGGCGTTACTCAAAAATAAATAAAAAAATAAATAAAAAAACAGCATAAAACAACAAACGGAGTCGCCTAACCTCAAAAAAATAACAACCTAACCTAACTTTCGGAATCTAGTATCAATATTTCTTGATTTTTGATCTAAAACCTGATAAATCTTCAGTCTTTAATCAAATTTCAACGTTCCGAATGTATCGGATCTAGTCGATAATTAATAGTCAATTTTTTTTTTTTTTTTTTTTTTTTAGGTTAGGGTTAATTAATTGTAAGAAATAATAGCGTTATTATGACAGACGACAGCGAGCTAACAACCTGCAGTGTAATAAATAGTCATGATGAAAATCCTATGACATTATGTACATTATGGTTCGATTGGGGTTTAAAAATAAACATTTTTACAACAAATTCGATCGTATTTACAGGCCAGGTGATTAATGATGATGATAATAATATGCTATATCCTTAAATATGAAAAATTGAAAATATAAAAAAAATTTTTGTCTTTGCAGATGAAGACTTCAGACATAGATAAATTCGCTAATGGTTTGTCTAAAACTCGATGCGAATACATGGAAATAACTAAAAGAATTTTGTCGGGCAAAGACAACAGCGTGGAATACATAATGCGAGATTCAAAACTTAGGTGGAAAAGGGGAAAATGGAATTACGGTATAATAGAAATGGTCGTCGATAGATTAGAAGAATTATTTCCGGTTCTATTGCAAAAATTTTTACAACGTCACGCCAAGCTCGAGGAATGTGTGGATATGATAAAGTCGAATAGTGAAAAATTGGAAGAAGCTAAAGATCGGTTAGATAAAAAATTGGAAGATGTAATAGAGATGAAAGATAAAATGGAGAGAGATATTTACAGGAGATTTATAATAGTGTTAAATTCAAAGAAAGATAAGATCAGAGAGCTTAAAGAAGAGTTGAATAAATCTAGGGTAACAAACGATGATAAAAAAAATAGTAGTAGGGTAAGAATTTACGAAGCCGATACAGAAGGGAGCGGAGAAGATTCGGACGAAGAGAAAGATAGGGTTGTTAAAAATAATGAGAAAAATACACAGAAGGAAGAAGGAATGAATCTTAAAAGATTTTTTGATAGAAATGACGACGACGAAATCGAACATAAATTGATAAAGAGACAAATTAGTGACTCGGACGGCAAGATGAGCGATTCTGAATGCGAGGGGGGTGGAAAAAGTGCAAATAAAGAAGCTAAGCCTTCTACTAGCGCGTATAAAAATTATAATGATAAAAGTAAGGGAGATATTGGCGTGGGTAGATCTTCGGCTGATAATAAAAACGCGAAAAATCAAAGAATTTTAGCTTCTATAGCGTTGAGTTCGGATAGCGAAGAATCAGAGGAAGATATGTTCGCTTAGTATTTAAATTTTTTATAATAGCAATTATAGGTAAATCGTTTTTATCCAAAACTAAGAAACTAAGACTAACTTAAGATTTATACCTGGAATTGAAAATTATTTAATTATTTAGATTTTAAGAGAGAAATTTATAATTAATTATGCATAGTATTGTATATCAGAGTATATAGGTACATAGAGAGTTTTATTATTCGATCAAATGTAAAGGCAATTAATTGCCTTAGATTTATAATTTTAGCATGTTTATTAGTCAAACTTGTAAAACTGATTCGAGTTTAGAATTTATTGTATTAGGTATTTAAAAATTGTATAATGAAATTAGGTACTACTACTATATATTATAGAAAAATATAGAAATGAAAATTATAGAAATTCTCTTGATATTGATTATCGAAAGAATGTTCAGACTTCAGAGAGAAAAGGGAAAGTGAACTCACCGATTCCGTTCTATTGCGTATTCATCGATCATTAGCTTCAAGGTCCTTGATATTCTTTTCTCAGTTTATCAGATTCCTTGATAAGCCGGATCCCAGTAGTAGCGTAGCGTAGTAATGAAATTCTGTAATTGAATATTTAAAAAATTTTATATTTGTTAACAAAGAAAAAAAAAATTTATATGCCAATTGCATGATAATTGATAATATTGTATAAAGAATATGAAACCAATAAAAGAGAAATTAAAAAGAAAATTCATCTCACCATTTTTGTCGTCAAACCTTTGGTAATACTTAATATTCCATGTATTTGTTTTTTTTTTTTTTTTTTTTTTCTTCATTATCTATCTTCTCTTCGTTATTTTCTTTACCGAATCGCAATACTTTACTATAGGTATGCGTACACACATACAGCTCGAATAATAGTATAACTGTAATTAAAAATTGTTAATTAATTATTTTATACTGTAAAATATATAATATAATATATGAATATTTATAATAATAGAATTATACATATTGTATTATTTATTTTGAAAAAAATGATTATCATACAAACAAATACGACGCAAAAATATACACAATCATCAAGCTTATTTTTTTTTTTTCTTTTTTTTCTTTTTTTTCTTTTTTTTTTTTTTAATCGGCAACAAAAATAAAGAGCACCATTTACAATTTATTTATAGCTGTAATTTAGACATCAGCTATTTATTTAATTTGAAGTCTATAAAAAAGGATTATTAGACTTTCTTTCAATTCTTTTTTTTTTTTATTATGTAATTAAATATATTGTGTCGCTACTTTGCTTATTAAATTTTTCTTTTTAAATATCTTCAATGTAACAAATTTTTTTTCGTATTGTTGTCTTTTTTTCTTCTTTTAATTAAATAACATGCTTTAGTTTAGTTTTTTTTTTTTTTTTTTTTTTTTGCATAGAAAAGACAAAAAAAAAAAAAAATAATTAATCAATTTCATTTTTCTATCAACGAAAGAATTTCTTCTCTCATTTCTTCGAAGTAGGTATAGTTACAATCAATCAATAATCGTTACTTATTATATATGTATATTAAACAATACTTTAATACCTATTTACGATATGATAAATAAATAATTGAAAAAACAAGAAAAAAAAAAAAAAAAAAAAAAAAAAAAACAATTTCCTAATTAGCAAAAAATGTAAATTTAATTGATAGAAATAGAAGAAAAAAAAAAAAAAAAAAGAGAATTTTTTTTTTTCCCATAATTTCAATTTCAATTTCAATTTCAATTTTATTTTATTTTATTGTATCGTATGTATGTATATATGTATTATATATATACTAGCTAAAAGTTTTTAAACCATTATTTCATTATTATTATTATTATTATTATTATTATAATATATATATGTATAATATACACCTGCGTTACTTATTCCTCGCGTCTCTCTTATTATTATTATTATTATTATTATTATTATTATTATTATTATTATTATGATGTATATATGACAATATTAATATATTTTTATAGTATACTATGTATAGTATACTACGTATATATACCTATTATAAATCATCGGATTTTACATAATATGATTTAATTATCATTATCATTTAATCATTCATTTTGTAAAGAAAAGAAAAAAAAAAAAAGATACTAGGTATATCCGTTCATGTATTTCCCGTCTAAATAAGAAAGCGAGAGCAAAAGCGAAGAAGAAAAAAAAGAATGAAAGAAGATATAGTTAGAATCTGAATACCTACACTCGACTTCTTATATTACGATTATAATATAATCATAATCTAAGATAAAGGAAGCGATAGTTTAAAAAAAAAACACATTATTATATATTATAATCACCGGTAACAACCACAACAACAACAACAACAACAAGAACAACAACAACAAAAGAAAACATTATCTATTATTTATTTTGATTTTACTTCAAACTTTCAAAATAGAAAAGATTTTTATAGAATATTTTTGTATCATTTTTATTTTTTTTTTTTTTTTTACTTTTTAAAACTATTCTTTTTTTCTCTCTTTTTCTTTCTCTTTCTATTTCTCTTTTTCTTTCTCTTTCAGTTCTCATTCACACGATCGTACCATGTCGATGAAAAAGAATTATTTCTTTTTTTTTTTTCTATAATACAATACAAATCGATCAATCAATTAATAATCATCCTAGTATTAGTAGTAGTATTATTATTATTATTATTATTATTATCATTATGACTACTACTACACTAGGAAGTGAAATAAAGAAACTATAGATAGTATATATATCGTGTGTGCATAATATAACTCGACGAGAGATAAAAGAAATTAATATACCAGTTATTATACACAGTATGTATATTAATATACAAACGTATGTTGTGGGTGGTTTTCTTTTTTCTTGCTCTATTTTTTTTTCTGTTGTTTTCTTAATTCATTATCATTGATAAATATTATTCCTAAAGCTATAATAATAATAATAATAATAATAATAATAATAATAATAATAATAATAATAATAATAATAATAATTTTTCTAAGCTATATTTACAACCAAATAACAATAACTTGCTTATTGCCCCGGGGGTGTGTATGAATGTGTGTGTGTGTGCGCGCGCGTAGATATTCTGTTCTAAATTCTTTATAGTACTATATTATATAGACAGAGAAATGTATAGCTGCTTGTTTCTATTTTATTGATTGATTGGATTTATTTATTTATTTATTTATTTTTATTATGATTTTTTTTTTTTTTTTTTTATAAGAAGAGAACAGCGTTGATGAGTGATTCTTATTACAATTTATAAGAGAGAGAAGAAGAAGAAGAAGAAGGAAGAAAATAGAGAGAGAGAAAAAATAATAATATGAATATTTATACATCTATTCTAGCTGCAAGTTATTTTATGTTCATTTTTTTTTTTTATTTTATTCAATCGATGAATTTGATTTAATTTTTTTTTTTTTCAAATAATAAATAATTAATAATATATATAGTAGGTATATAAATTTTCTTTTCTAGATTTAGTTTTACTTTTTTTTCTTTTTTTTTTTCAATAATTTAATTCAATGAAGCTGTTAGATTATATTATATATTTATTTATTATTATTTAAAAATTTTATTAATGATATTATTATAGTATATTAAATTAATGATCTTCTTGTTTTATCTATTAGGTAGTTTTCGAAAGGCCAGTATTTTTTTTATTTTTTTTATTTTTTTTTTATTATTATTATTCTTAAATCTTACTGATAATTATACTAACATTATACACGTACCCAGGTATAAAGCTATTTTTTCATCGATAATGTTTTTTTTTTTTTTTATTTTATTTTATTTTTTTTTTTTTTTCAGTTTAGAGAACAAAAACAAGAATAAAAAAAAAAAAAAAAAAAAAAAAAAAAGTAATGAAATAAAGATTTCGATTCGCATAATGATATAAGATTCGCTCAATTCATAAATCTATCGATCGCAAGAGGTATATTTACTATTATCATTGTTATGTATTAGGTATATATAAATTGAATATTATTGACTATTAATTAATTAATTAATTAATGATACAATCAAATTTAATGAAAAATAATAAATTAGTACGTGAAAATATTACTATTAGTTTCAATTATGTAAGTATAATATTATTATTATTAATATGTCTTACAGTCAAACTGTAGTACGTAAGTATAATGTAACGTGTGATTTTTTTTTTTTTTTTTTTGTTGTTTTCTTTTTTTATATCAGAGCCAGATTATTAATTTCAAACTACATAATTACAATGATCCAATAATTCAATAATCAATAATCAATCAATTTCACATTATATTTAAAACAGAATAATTGTTATCTTCAACATTTTCTCCACCTATTATTATTATTATTATTATTATTATTATTATTATTATTATATATCAACGAATTGTAACTAAATAAACATTAGATAATTAAAAATCTGTACTCGATTAACTTTAATGTTAATGTTAATGTTTATTTCAATAAAACGTAAATAATTATTATTATTATGAGATACGTTTTTATTTTTTTTTTTTTTTTTTTTTTTTTTTAATTTAAATTCAATGTTAGAGAGTTGAATTTATTATTATTATTATTATTATTATTATTATTAAATCTATTCATATAGTTTAGAAGTCTGTCGTTTGGTTCCTGCGGCTATCAAAAATTCTATCACTTTTAATATTTATTTAGTTTATTTAGTATGGTACTATAGTAGTATATATATATATATAAATTTATTACGCATATTATTATGTAAAATTAACTTTTTTATTTATTTTATTTTTTTTTTTAATTTTATTCTTCCTTCTTTCTCCCTCTTCATCCTTATATTCCATTTTAATTAGATAGAAAATATGGATAAACAAGGCAATTGAATTTAAATATTCTAACTAAAACACGTGTGCAGTGTATATATTATATTCATAACGATATTCAAAGACGACGATTTTGATACAGTTTCAATTTCAATGACAATTTTCTTCCTTTTTTTTTTTTTTTTTTTTTTCTTACTCCAATCATTATTATTTTATTTTTTATTTTTTATTTTATATCATGTTTCATGATACAATAAATATATATTTATAATCATACGCGATAATAGAATTATAGTTTAACTAAAAAAAAAAAAAAAAAAAAAAAAAAAATCGATTATATTAAATTATACAAGTATTTCAGTGACCATATTATGGCCTCATATAGATAGATAGATAGATAGATAAATAAATTAATTAATTAATTATCCTGTATAATAACGATTTGTGTCGATAAATCAATCAAAATAATTTCATAAAGTAAAGAAAAACAAAAAAGAAAAAAAAAAAAAATATATATATATATAAACCCCCCATTAAATATCCTTAATAATTTATTTGACAAAAAAGAAAAAAAAATTGATCGTATAGTACTAGAAAACAGTATTTTTCAATCATTCTCGTCGAGGTACCTAGAGACGCCTTAGGGTATAAAATATCTAGAAAAACTGACCTCATCGCTAACATCTAGGCAGTATATAAAGAACAATCGCATTCTTAATCCGTTATTCCAATTCCCTCTTAAAGAATTACTTGAAAATTTAATTTTCGCCTATGGATATTAAGCCAAAGAGTTTAATATCATCTCAATTCTCAATCCCAAATTTGAGTATAAATATCTACGACTTTCAAACAGTTTTTTCCAAAGTCGATAAAATCAAATTCAAAAATTTCATACTAGAAATAGATGTGTGTGTGTGTGTGTGTGTGTGTATACATATAGAACGTGCGAGAGATTTTTCTGTGCAGAAAAATCATAATTTATTCAAAAATCAAGTTATTTTTCAGCTTTATTTATCTGTGAATGAATTAATAGATAAAGAGAGAGAAAAAGAGAGAGAGAGAGAGAGAGAGAGCGAGATTCTAGATTACTGTTACTAAACAGATAGCTAGCTGTACCCATAGTCCAATCAATTTAGAAGATCTTTTTTTTTTTATCAGAATAGAATAAAAATGATCTATGACTTGTTGGAAATGAATTCTTTACCTCGAAATCAGTTTTTCTTATATATTTTTCTAAATTAATTTGAAACAATTATTTTCTATCCAATTTGACCGGACCATCAAAGGTTTAGTTTTATACTAGATTAGTGATTGATTGATTGATCGATTGTTGTTGTGTCTGTGACCAAAGTGAGTGAGAGTTATTTAGCTTTTATAAAATCTTTCTAAATTATATAATATTATCAATCTATGCGTGTGTGTTTATAGTTAATTAAATAATTACACCTAGCCGGGAACCATTTCGGAGGGCTGAACGATTAATTAATAATTAATTAATAGGGAGATACGCGAGGGGGTTTGCTTGGGGCATAAGGTAGATAGGGGTACGGGGTGGGAGGGTAGAGGTGTGATTCTAATAATTCACGTCGCCGTTACATAAAACGCGAACGTTTGTGCGTCGGCGATCCCATATCTACGTCGTGAGAAGCAGGCCGTTTGTGATGCCGTGCAAATTCGCTGCTTATGAAGGCTGATAACTCCGCTTGTCTACCACCACGACGAGATATCGGTGAACCTGAAATAAATTCACATCTGTAAACAAATTTTCGCAAATCTTAAGCAACAACAACAACTTCCATCGTCTCCTATATTTATATTCGGCTAATCGATATCTCACAACTTATTTAGGACCCTAATTCCTACCAGATAACGCAATTGCTTCTCTAAATGTGTGGAGTTCTGGATCTCCGTCATTCCCAGATGCTGGCGCCGGAGATACTACCATACTAGGCGCTGGGCTCTGAGACGGCGGAGAACCGCAGACCATCATGCGGGGCTTTGGCGAACTCCTAAATAAAGAGTTTGAGTCTTTAATTTAACTGTTTTATACAATCGTTATTAGATTCTCTCCTTTTTTTTTTTGTTCTCTTCAGTTTTAAAAGAAATTCAATTCAAAAAAATTAGATATATTAGATTTAAAAATCTTAAACAAATAATAATAAGAATGAGAATAACAATAAGAATAAGAAACGATGTGCGACAAAAATAGTAGTCGAAAGAAAGAAATAGAGCTAAGAGCCAACAAATAACTTGGCAAGTTAATCTTTAAATCGCCGTTACTTTGTCTCTCCTGTAAGTAAAATTTGTAACAGTTAGAAAATTTACGAAAAACTTTTTCCTTTTTTGTTTATTTTTTTATTGTCGTCGTTCTTTGGTCTTACCTATGAGCGTGCGGTCGTGGTGGAGGAGGTTTACCGGCTAAATATGCCAACAGATCTTCCCTCCTAATAGTACGTCGCTTTTTTCGTGCCCAATTCATTATTTCTTTGCTTCGTTTTTGCTTTCCCATTTCTATTCCAATATCGCTGCATCTTCGCATACCGTCCACAGAGTCTGACAAATAAATAAATAAATAAATAAATAAATAAATAAATAAATAAATAAATAAATAAGTAAATAAATAAAATAAACAATTAAAAATTTATAGAATTTAAGAATAGAATTAAAAAAAAAAAAAATGTTCATTAGATCATCGAGTTTTTGAAGATTTGATGCTTTAGATTCTCATTCATAGCGATAAAGATTATAAAAGTGATTATCATAGTCTATTTCATGAATTTATTAATTAATATCTCGTATTCTTTGTATTGTAAGAAAAAAATTTCTTGTAATTTTAAAGCGAACGTTATGATGTTACATAAGTAAAGATGATATAATAATACGCGCAGTTGAAAATTGATATAGATTTTCGTTAAAATCATCTTCGTACGACGTTCTTCCGATCATTCTAATTAGCGATATGAAGTATGACGATATAATAATTCCTAAATAAAGTTATAGTGAAAATCTTGTGTCGTTAACATGATAATAATAATAACTAGAGTATAATCTTCTCCGATATCTTCAATATCATAATAAGAAAGAAGAAGAAATATATATATATATATATATACTAAATAAAATATCTTTGAATAAATAATTGTAGACAAAGGAATGGAATGGATATTCTATCGCTAAACAAAAAAAAAAAAAAAACAAACAAACAAACAATCTATCTTTGGTCTCTGTATCTCCAATCTCTCATCTCTCCTTCTCTCTCTTTCTTTCTCTCAACAAACCTTTGTAAAGAGACGTTACAGTCCCAGCTGCGGTTTGAAAAGGTATCCAAAGCGATGCACCCTGTGTCCGATCTGTAAATTACACAATATAACAACAATGATAGATATTTATTAATAGATTATTATTATTATTATTATTATTATTATTATTATTGTTATTTTTCGTCGTTTACGAGTACAAAAAACTAAAAGATAAGAAAATGAAAAAATAAAATAAAATAAAAATAAAATATCGAAAATTCGCATTTCTCTACAGTATGACAATGAAAATATTTTTAGACTGAAAAAATAATGAATTCTTTTATTTTTTTTTTTTTTTTTTTTTTTTTTTTTTTGACGTGCGGATATCGACCTTTGTATAGCTGCGCTATGGCCGAGGCTGTGGTTTGAAATCCCGTCCATATCTGGTGCGAGTATAATTCCTTGGAGGTGTGTAACTGGCCTTCGTAATCTGGCTCGGCCTCGATAGCCTCGACGCATTGTTGTTCCCAATTAGTATACCACAAATCCATTATCGGATCCTCGTCGCTTCTGTCTTCACTCATTTTTATGTTTGTTTATTAAACGTAACGTAACGGCAACGCAACGTAACGTAACGTAACGTAACGCAATTTTATTTAATAATATGATGTGATGTGATATTAATATCTACGCGTCGTACACGACACTAGGCAACCCCTCTCAGTTTCTTTTCTTCTTCTTTATTCCTCTTTATCTTCTCTTCTCTTTCTTTCTTTCTTTCTTTCTTTATTTCTTTATTTCGTTCTTTCTCGCTCTCGCTCTTTCTTTATTCGAGTTTGACAATTTTTTTTTTTTTTACAAAGACGAACGTTTAGTTAGCTACCAACGAATAATCCTCGTCCGTTTCCTTTTAGTTTATACTTTATTTTATTTTTTTTATTTTTCTTTTTCTTTGACTCGACTTCTTATTCTTCTTTTTCTTTTTCTTTTTCTTTTTCTTTATACGATAAAGGTGGTTTCCCCTTCAGCTAGTTATAATCCTTTCGCCTGCTGGTTGCGTACTGCTCTGTTGCTACTGTTTTCTGTTTTCTGTTTTTTATTATTAATTAATTAATTAATTAATTAATAATTATAACCGACCATTAACGATAAAACGTATCTAATATCTACGGTAGTATGTAGTATAATATATTATCAGACGATGGTGTAGTATGATCGACGAGGCGTGATCCATAGACAATTGCGAATTGCGATGTGTCTGGAAGAACCAGACAACCTCGGATCCTCCTTCGCGAGTGACGTCGACCGAACTGAATTCTGGGACGAGACAGTGTCGCCAACTATTTACACTAAAATCCCTAGTTTATAACAAAATGAGTATGAGAGTGGGGGCTCAAACTTCAAGTTTCAAACACGCCAGCGCTATAGACGGGTTTATTGAAACTAGATGCATGATCGGTCGGTAAAACAGTTTGGCGGTAAAAAAAATTCAAATCTTTAAAAACGTTTTGGAATTATCGAAAATAAGGAATAAAATACATACGTTTATATAATATAATATAATCGGAAATATACATGATATAGAATATTTGATAATAAAATATGTAGTAGATAGCAACACTGTATTACAATATACTATACTATACACAATCGTATAATATAAATAGTATAAATACTAGTAAATTAATTAATTAATTAATTAATATGAATAAAATAATGATCGCATGATTATATTATATTATATTATATAATATAATATATATAGCTATATATTTTATATACAAATTATAATATAGATCTAAATAACGACAATGTTATAAATAGACATAACGTATTAATAATAATAATAATAATAATAAAATATAACTCGCTATATACTAGTTTTTTTTTTTTTAATCTAAAAAATTATCTCAAATTATTATAAAAATCTAATAAGTACAGAACAAGGAATGTCTTGAGCTTTTTTTTTCTGTTTTTCAATTTATCAAAAATGATCAATATTATGCATATAATATAATATATATAGTATATAGAATAAAGATTATATTATAAACAAAGTTAAACAGTATTACGTATTTAAATACTAGATACGTATTATGCATTCAATTTATATCCGTGATATTATTATACTATAGAGAAAAAAAAAAAAAAAATTATTGCACAAAACGATGATTGTCATAGTTTAACTTGTATTCCCTCTATATATATATATATTTATGTATATATCTATATATATTAAAAATAGAAAATAGAGTATTTCAATGATATTATTCAGCATCATTATTTCCACTTATATATTAAAGCTATGAGACTCCGTTAGAACCGCTCGACGACTTTTCCGGTAAACATTTCGTTATCGTCGGTTCAATTAGCTTCCATACCTCGGATAACTGAAAGAGAAATTGAACAGAATTTATTTTCCAAAGTTTTAAATGAGCAGAGAATAAATAAAAAAAAAATTATTGAAGTTAAGAATACCAATTACTCTTCATCATCTTACCAATTCCTCTTAGATAGCATAAAATTGTTCAATTTGTTATTATTATTATGATACAATTTTTCAATACCGTTACTCTTAATCATCTTTATATCTACGATTGATAAACTCACCTCCGAATGTCCCCTCATTTGGACGCTAACAAGACTCTGAAGTACAGTAGCTAATATCTCCAAGTGCGCATGTACCAGTTGGGTCTCCATGTGCAAACAGTGCAGAGAAAATGCATTCCTCAATTCTACATTGGCGATCACAGTCTCCTGGGCTACCATCTTATTCTCTAAATGTTCCACCGTGTCAGCCTATAGAATGATTTCCAACAATTGTTATAAATAAAGACGAGATTATAGATTCGTGAATAAGATCTGTGTAACAAGATTCTCTAGAGATTATATCTCTCTTACATCAGTTCCACGAATAACACCCTGCATTTGTCTCTTCTTCAAAGACAACATACTGGACAATGCTCTTTGGTGGTCAGCGCTAACTCCCCTCTCGTGTCTCTCGCACAATACTCTGTGCGCTATAAGAATATCTAAAAGTAGATTGAGCCTCTCGCATACCATGCTTTCCTCTATTACAGCCTGTTGCAACGCCCTTGTAGAAAGAAGGCTGAATTCCCTGAAAATGATGAAAATAAATCGTTAGAATAACTGGAGGAGAATCAAACTCATATATTCAAATCATGAGCTGAACAGTTCTCTCCCCACTTTGAAATGACGTGAAATCCTTTCTTCATATCGTGCCAAATTGTCGATCCACCGGTAGCCCAAGAGCTAGAACCGTGCGGTTCATTGGCCAGGTTGCTTAGCTGAGTACCAAGCTCTTCCATGTCGACGGCATATCCATGCGATCTGATCGCCAGACAATCTGCGATATTTTTAAGCCTCGATACCCCGGCTAATATAACGCGAATTTGATCTCTACTGTTAGCAAATTCGGTCAGTGTTTCAGGCGGGACTAGTTCCTTGGCTTGACACGACAATTCTGATGTAGCAAACTCGTCCGGTACTCGTCTGAATACTTCGCGTATTTTATGCTGAGTTTCTTCGCCAGTAAAAGTGAAGAAGAATTGTACAATTGGGTCCTTGCTTACAGACGGATGTCGTGCTATAAGAGTGAGGAATCTCAATAACGAACGTCTTCTTTCTTCTAGGAATTGAGAATCGGCTGAAATAATAAAATGATGTGTTTATATTTCTGTATATACACCGGTATACAAAAATTAATAGCTTTTATCATTACCTCCGACTATTTTCTTCGGCGGAAGCTTTGGTATCAGTCTGTATGGAAATCTAGCTAGCAGAAGTTCGTGTAAAGATACAAAGTCATTGTATCTTCTGTATACAACCGAATTAAATCTCTGTAAAGTTTATAGAAAATGTTTTGAATATTTATAACTAAAAAAAAAGAAAAAAAACAGGTGAATAATAATAATAATAGGGTATTTGCAACGTTAGCTTATATCGTATTTAGCGGCGTACCTTACTTGTGACTTGGTATTCAACGTGCTTAAGGAATATCCCCTTCTTCTCAGGTACTAAGTTAACTTCGATAGTGTCCAAATTGCATATATCAGTGTAAGTTAGATTTAGTTTAGAGGGATTTGTTCCCTTGTGCATTCTCTGAGCTAGTAGAACTACTTCGTTAAGATCGCCTAGTACTGGTACAGGCAGTTCTGCGTTATAAAGAAATAAATACGTGTGCGATAAGTCTGAGATGGTCAGAGTAGTCGGAGTCTATTCTAATTGAGCTTTTCTATTATCCCCTCCTCGAAAATAATAATAATAATGATAAATTATTCTTAAGATGAAAAATAAAGACCTTGAGATTCTGATAATTCCAGGAGTTTGTCGCTCGGCTGTTTTCCCTGTTGTGCAAATGCGACGAGAGCCAGACCTTTGTAGAGACCACTGCGAGTCAGATATCCAGTCTTGCTATCTACGAGCTCCCAAATCTGTATTGCAGTTAAATTATCAATTTTAATATCTATATATATGTGCACACGTGTTTGGAGAGATAATTCAACACACAAGACACGGCGCTGACTAACATAAGCTAAGGATGTAAGGATTGCTGTTTTGACCTTAGTGACACTGAGTGCCAGTTGTGGACGGAGAAAATTTGTTCTTACTTAAATAGTAGAGGAGAGAAGGGCGGGGGAAGAAGAAGAAGATGAGAGGATGAATTAGGAGCTGAAATATTACAATGATGATGATAATAATAATAATAATAATAATAATATAAGCTAGACAATACGATATAGTAGAAGTAAATGAGATAGAGTAGGATTAATTCACTCCTGTTCTAACGTTAGAGTCTTATATGTATACTAACAGAGCTGAGAATGCCAACGCAAGACTACCTACAAAATTGATAGTAGTTATAGTAGTACGTGGTAGTAGTTAAGTACCGGTAATAAGAATGAGAGCTCTAAATTAACCTGGTGAAATAACAAGGCAGTCATGATTCAAATATTACATAACAACATAACATAACTATATGGAATGAATACAAGTATATGTAGGTACTATGTGTATAATATGTAAATTAAGATGGTCCTTGATTCGAATTTCGATGCTCTCATGGGCCAGAAAAGTTTCCAAATATATACAAAAAAAAATTGAGTAAAAATCCCAGGTTCTTATCTCAATTCTAAGTACTGCCCCAAAGTGCTTTTTGTTTTAAATATATATATACAGGGTGTACATTCTGATCTGGGAGGAGCGTCTTCGACGTTTTCCATTCATACCCGATAGTTTCAGAATAATAGTGTGTGATTATCAAGCAGATCCAAATTTGTTTATATTCACACGTATTATAGTAGTACGCGAATATAAGAAGGCAGAGCTTCGGAACATCGAAGCTCCTCCCATATTCAGACCCCGGAGAATTAACACCCTATATATATTTGCGGGAGGATTGAAATTTGGAAATGATAAAGAAAAAAAATGAAGGCAAACGATTTTCTATAATGTATTTATGTATGAGACATTTTAATGTGCAGTGTTAGTACATACATACTAAACATAGAAATCTCGTTTGTCAGAGGGGCGTATACCTAGTATAGATACAATTGACGACAAAAATATCAACTCATTATCAAACGGAATGTTGTGATAATAATATGATACTGCAATGTACGGCCTTATATAAAGCATTTACATCGTGTGGGAGGTTGATTACAATAATAAAAAATAATTAAAAAAAAAAAAAAAAAAAAAAAAAACGGGAATATCAAAATACATGCGTATTGTATTATATTCCGCCCACAATACTAAACGAACTTGTAAAAAAAAAATACATGCATGGAATTCAGCCTTGTATTTTTCGTATTATGTTTCATTATTTTTTTTTTTTTTTCTGTCGCGAAAAAAAAAAAAAGAAAATAAAATAAATGAATTTAAATGAAAAACATAGGAGAGAAATCGAAGAACGAATGGAATGGAGGATAAATGATAGAGAGAAAAGATGAAATTAAAATATATTGTCAATGTATATTATAATATTGTTTTAATGATAAATAGAATAACTGTTAACTACTATGATAATATTAAGTATGTATAATAAATAATAATAGAGATACAATAATACAGAATACATAGACTTATATACTGCCTAGCTTACATCGCGTTGAATGTTAGTATATATATATATATATATATATATATATATCATATTGTGCATGCCAATCGTGAACGTAACGTAACGCGACGTTATTACGGAAGGCGAGGTGAAGGGAGTAGAATGTGAATCGTGAATAGACTGTGGTGATAGATAGACTATAGTAGTAGTAGTAGTAGTTGTATGTTGTATGTAGTTAAATAAGAAACGGTACTTTTTGGTTTTAACTTTTAAACAACATTGCATATATAGGTATATATGCGTGTATATATACAACTTTGATGTAATATGTACATCAAAGTTGTGAATACCCTAGATAGGAGGAAGTTCTGACGAATATGTACATACATACACTAATTGTCAGAATAAGAATAATATATATGATAAAATAACTATGCGTACACATACATACACACAAAGGTAGAGTTATGCGTCATAATAATGTAAAATAGTTGTTATTACATATATATATATGAATGTTGTACAAACCTGACTGAGTATAGAACTGGTTAATTGAGATTTGACAAGTAGAGATTTGAACACTTCTCTTTCGACGTTTCCTCCCGATGGTGAACATTTCTCATAAACTTCTCTGTAGAAAGCCGGTATCGAACCTACCCGTTAAAACAACAACAAAAATAACAAAACTAAAGAAAAAAACAAAAAAAAACAAAAAAAAAAGAGAAAGAACAAAAATATTTTTGAAACGAGATATTATATAATTCTTCATATTTTTTTTTTTTTTTTTCATTATTCTCTATCTCTCTCTTCGTCAATTACATAAATATACTATATTATTATTGTAATTGTTGTTATTACCGAACGAAAGATCGGTGGAAGCCATTTTGGATAACTTGTTGTATACAAGTAAATCCTCCAGGGTTTGTGTGAGATTCTTTCTTAAAACTGACACACGCTTGTCTTATATCTTGTTACTTTATTTTATTTTATTTTATATCTTAGACAGCTGTGTTACTGCAGTGTATGTATAATTATATACTTAGACGTAAGTTGAATGAAATAACTTATACCTATATTGTAAATTATATTTTTATATCATTAAAATAAACCCGTCGTTCCTTTGTCGTTGTTGAGAGTTTTATTATATTTTTTTTAACCCGTTAAAAAAAAAAAAAAAAAAAAAAACAGCATCGTACTATAATATACATATACCATGCATGTCTGTGCAGTCTAGAGTGTCCGGTTACCTAAGCTACCTATTTAATTATTACTCGACGAATTATTTATTTCTGCCACAGTTTGTCGTATGTGCAGTCGTTTTTACCGTTTTTACCGTTTTCGTATTTTGAAATAGTAATTAAATAGTAAAACCGAACATTCGGGGTATTAAATACCGAACAACTACCACACGCCATTGCAGTACGACGCAAACTGACACCGACTGACACGGAACGATATCGTCAGACGGGGTCCCAAGAAGAGTAGTTAGTATAGTCCCGTAAGTATAGCGAAGCTACTCGATATGCTCCGACCGTCGACGTGAGTCGTGAGGTTCGTCGTCGTTTCCACATTTCTATTTCTCGCGCGCCCCGAAACCCAGACACAATACGATTATAACGCCATATTAAGGGTACCGCGTTGATCATTGATACTAAATTTTATCGCTATTCGTTTTACGCCACTTTATTTATCATCCGAGTTTATTTACTATTTAACTATGTATAATATTTGTGATTCGATTTTGGTAATGAAAATCATATGGTAACATAGACTCGGTCGGTAAAAACGCTTTTATCACTAGAGTTATGAATTTAATATTGTACAATCTGTTTTACCGGATCTATTCACAAAAGATCTTTGAATATAGTAATTGGGAAAAAATTATTCAACAAATTTTGTTATTTTCATTCTCATAATTGAAATTTTACTTTTATTATAGTAAACACGTGTTTTATGCACACCTTTATGATGAAATTATGATCTTTCAAATGCGAGAATATAAGACGATGAGGCGTGTTATATTATTATCGGATTGAAGTTTATTTTGCATACAATGGGTCGTATATAGAGGCTTTTGAATTTAGATAATAATATAGAGTTTAGAATCAGGTCGACTCCAGCCTCTATAACAAAGAGCGTAGCATTATTATAATATAAAATCGCGGCAAACTGCAGTTCCAATTTCAAATTTCAAATTTCAAATTCAAATACAATATATCGCTATAACGTCACAAAATCTCGATTATATAGACTATATTTAAATATACATAATATAAAGAAGGTATAAACTCTGTTTATAAAATATACTAATCTACATCAGTATATATTTGTTGAATATAGTTACAAACAAAAGAAACTAAAAAAAAAAAAAAAAAAAAAGTACATAGGGTAACAATAATAACATGGAAGTGTAATTTTTTTTTATTTTTTTTCGTCTTTTTACAAACATCGCAACGAATCTGATATAGTACTGAAATCCTTATCAACTTGACTATAGTCACATACCTTATAGCTACAGATAAGATAAGAAAGGTGCGGAAAATTCGAACCCCAATACTTTATATATATTAGATAAAGCTTTCGAAAATATGTACATTGGTCCCAGCGCGTGACTCATCGCCTAATTCGTATATACTATATATATATATATATAGTATGTAATACATAATATATACCATAAAACATAAAACAATATAGTATATAAATATTTGAAAATGATTAAAATTCGTTTAAAATCAGAATGCACTAGGTATATACTATATCCTTCCTTATGTATAGCTATGTGTGTCTATATTATTATGTAATCTATATACACTTTTACGTAATATATTTTTTTTAAACCAGAATATAATAACGTTATCATTCGAGATTGCATTATCTTTGAACACGATCAAATAGTAGTTATAATACCTGCATACCTATTGTGTATATGTATATATTTAAAACCGACAGACAAAAAAAACAAAAAAAAAAAAAAAATTAATCTGTTAATATACACTAGAGATATATACCAAACTATACAAATAGGTCAGAGTCAACTGCTGAGTGCTACAGCATACGTTCTAGATCTAGTTTATTGTTAATTATAATCAGCTGTTTAACAATCTCTGATATGTATATAATATATGTTTATGTAATATATATATTAGAAACACCTGGAGATGTCAGATATACGCATAATCAAGAAAAATGAAACAATAATAATTATATTATATGCCAATGCCACATTCCTTCTTCTCGTATGTTATACCTATCTGCGGATATCATTAGACATTAAATAGCTGCAGCGCATGTCTACCTTGTCATGCCTTCGTGTATAAGTTAATTGAGAAAGAAGAGATTGAAAATCAGTTTTCTAAGGCACTTTATATCCTATCTAGGTATCTTATTATACATATACATATACATACATAGATTATAATATCGAATAGAATGACTAGATATGGTAGTACTCCAAAGCCTTGGAATTGCAGTGTGTATAGTATCTATAGTAAGCTTATAGCTCATGGCTGACTACAACTAAATAACTAATTTCAATGACAACGCGCTTATATATCTGTATATGTATTAATATATGTATCTAACCAATGTCACATCGCAGGTGAACTAATGTTACCGATCGTCATTGTCTCATATATATATATATATAAATCGCTCTAATATCATATACGATATAAATTCTAATTCTAATAAGAATAAAAAAAATATAAAAACGGATTGTAGGAATTTTTTTTTTTTTTTTTTTTTTTATTTTTTCCCGAATTCCCAATTTATTCTACGTGTGGGTAATCTCTGGCTAGCATGCAGTATACGTTACGCGGTGAGTCACGGGTTTGATACGAGCCGAGTACCTACCCCATTCTCGGCTCGTTCCTCCCACGCGATGTTCCCGTCCCAAACGAACGAACGAACGAACGAACGAACGAACACATATACCCAGATAGATAGAGTATTTTGTATAGTATAGGTATGAGGAGGTGGTATCGCCGTGCGTATGAATCATCGGTAAATTCTCGGAACCGTTCGGTTGTTCTCGTTTAATAAGTTTCTCGCTTCTTTATATTATGACGTCACGCTGGATTCTCACAGCCGTGTCTATATAGTACATAGTAGGATTTAAACGTTCGATAGAATCGACATTATAAACGACGAGGGCGAAAGTGAACTTTACCGTTATTATATTTTTATGTACAAAAAAAAAAAAAAAAAAAAAAAAAAAGACAAGAAAATTTCATCATTCTACAAAAAAAAAAAATTCACAGAGATCTTATAATATATTCGGAAAACGAAATCCGCGAAAACATAAGGATTTCCTAAAATTCATTATCTAGCTTTCTATATACATATTCGGTACTCTTCGGCAACGATCGGTTACTCTCGTGTTTCTTACGAACCCAATAGCGTCTATAAAACGCGTAGAGCCCCGGTTGTAAAAAAAAAAAAAAAAAAAAAAAATTCAACTATTCATTAATGAGAAAGACGATATTGACAAACTAGACTAATTAAATATCTAGAATAATATTCAACTCGTATTAAATGCGGTTGAAAAAACTCGATCCGATTATCGGACAAAATTTTGTCAATCTTCAACGAAATCTAACTAGTCCGAAAAAAGCGATTAATAAAAACCGTATATCCGCCCCTGGCGGTGGCGATAGTACCCCGCTGACGTCACTGGGTCTAAAACGACTCCCTATTGGTTGTCGTTAGGTTCTTAACGGCCGAGAATAACGAATGACATCATCCGGCTCGCGGTAGGTTTTAGAGTTAGCCGCGTTGTGTGGCGGGGTGAGCAATACCTATACTCCTATCTCTCTCTCTCACACAAACGTATACGTATAGAAAGATTTCGCTCAGGGTATTCCCCCCCTACACACATTCAAAACCTCGAGTCTGAGTCACCGTTAGGGTTAGTTACGCGTAGACCGAAACACACTCACTTAACTCTTAAAACCGAGTTGTGAGTTCGGAGTTTTACTTACGGTACGCTGTTTTTTCGGCTATATATTCAATTCTTGTTAAAGATATATAGTTGTATTGTTATTGTTATTGTTATTGTTTTTTTTTTTTTTTCCAACGAAACGGTAACCCTTAATTATAGTATCTACGTACATACATACATACATACATACGTATACGTTATCAATTATCATCATTCGCATCGGAATTATATCTATCTTAACATTTTTCAACTTCTTCTGCATCAAGTTTATACTTACTATACTACTATTAAATTTCTATTATTATAAATAAAAAAGACTGACTACTAGTTATAATAATAATAATAACAATCTAAATTTACAACTTGATAATATTGTACGATATATATTGAATAAATAAATAATAAAAAAAAAAAAAGATAAATATATATATATTACTGTGTGTATGGTTTTCTTAATTTTTAATATTATCTAATATTCTATAATATACACACGCGGTTGCAAAACTATATAGGCTTAATAGATTCTTTACTGTATAATAATATAACCAAATTTCGCGAGTGTATTTTTTTTTTTCCGGTTTTTTGTTTTTTCCGATCGAATAGTAGTGCGATTAAATAATATAAAAGAAGATAAAATAAGAAGAAGAAGAAGTATCTTTATTAAAATGAAGCATGACGTTAGTGACGCGTTGTACGACAGCTCGTCTAGTGTTTCTAGCGACAGCGGAGGCTCCCAGAGTTCTCGTGTCAGCCATGATTTTCTATCGAGTATAGCTGGCTCTACAACAACAACGCCGCCTAATAACGTGAGTAGCATAAGAAATTGTGCAATAATGATGATTATGATGATTATGATTATTATTATTATTATTATAGGTATATAGAAAGATATACAAAAATATGTATATACAATTCAACATTTTTATAGAATAATATTTAAAGATTTTTTATAATACAGGTACTATTGAATATTGTTAACTATAACGATAGCACGTGTGTTAGGTTAGATATATAACCGTGGTGCACAGGCATCGTTTACTTGTTCGGTGAAAAAAGGAGTTTTGTCGCTAGCTGCAGAATATATACAGAATGTGTAAATATAGAATTATATACATACGCGAAAAGATCGTCATCGCTATACTTGACTTTACCCTACACTGCAGTGTTCGAGCCGGTTCGTTATTAAACTCCGCATATAATATGTATAAAAGTGATTTTTTTTTTTAATTTTTTATATATATATATATATATTTTTTTTTTTTTCACCGAATCACCCATACAGACATTTTTTTTTTTTTTTATTAACGGTCAATTTGGCACGGAATATCCTATACAAACTTTTTTATTTATAGTCAATTTGGCACGGAATGACCTATACAAATTTTCTCAATTATAGATATCATTGTCACAAAATGACCTATACAAATTTTCTCAATTATAGATATCATTGTCACAAAATGACCTATACAAATTTTCTCAATTATAGATATCATTGTCACAAAATGACCTATACAAACTACTAATTTATATTGGCTATACTATATTCGCCTCAAATATACTATATACATAGTTTTAATACCAAAAGAAGGGTATATATACAACAAAGATAAAGAAACTATGTATAGGTATTAATATACATAGACGAGAAATTTTAAAAACTTATTTATTTATATAGTGGCACACGCAATACTATATATACGACTGCAGCTAAAGACAAAGAAGATAATTATAATTGCATCCACATATCATATATAGTAGTATACTATCCATAGATGGCGACAACAGCTGGTCTCTGATGCATTTCAGTCTCGGTTTATACATACATTATACATTATTCCGCTTCTCGAATAGCGAATAGGTAAAGTTAACTCAGTATATATAAGATATAGTATATACTATATATATGTATACTGTAATACTGCAATACTGCAATAATTCGCGACTGTTTCACTATCAAGTATATCTATAAGTTATTATGTATGTATATCTAACTAGTATGCTATAAGTTTGTGTTTCGCATTTAAGATTTGCTATTGCATTTCATGTATATATTTATTCATCACCCACACAAGTATAGCTATAATCTATAATATGGTTTCCAGCTGCACTGTTGGGTCGCAGAAGCCGTTCCAGGCTAACGATTGTTGGATCAATAGCTCTTGCATATATAGTATAGATATATATATATATACAGTATATGTACCTATATATGTAGATAATAGATATACTATATATATATGAGAAAATTGGTTGTTAATCCTTTTTCGAAGGTCAATATAACTATATCCAATTATTATAACATATTATTATCGTATAAAGTATTTCGAAAATCTCAGTTGCAGCGTTTTTATTATTATTATTTAATTCACGAAGTGCTAATACTATCTTCATTTATTAGTTTTTTTTTTTATATTATATTCAGTATAATATAAGAAAACTCATAGGTATTATATTCTTTCTTATCTTTTCTTTATGCGTCGAACGCGCGCACGTGCGAGTCTTGTTTCTAATTCCCGTGAGCTGTACAAGTCGCGCGGTGTTGTTGCTTTATGTGCAGCTGCAAGAATAATTGTAGATACCTACTATATATATTTCCGAGTTTTATAACAATGCGACAAAGAATGATCGAAACAAAGAGGTGGTATGACTCAATCTTTTTTTTTCTGTTTTTTTTTTTTGTTCGTTCGTTTTTATACTAACGTTATAAACATTTTAAACCTTTATTTTTCTATGGCACGCACGCGTCATACTGCGTATAGACGATGAGTATATATATTATAGTTTCAAGTTTCAAAGTTTGAAGAGGAAGAAAAATAATTTCAATCCATATATATATATGTATGTATGTATTTTGGGAAATGACACCGCTACCATCCGTATATATGTATACATGCGTTTAGTTTCCTTATGCCATATATATATACAATCTATAATCATGATTTTAAATGAAACATCGACCTGCCGCTGCATATGGATTTTTATATGTAACTAAATCGTAAAAGTTCTAAAATCTTGATAGAGTATAATAAAGTATAAGTTTATATCTCTCTTAAAACTTTATAAATATACATTTAGAGTTAGGTATACTATACCGTAGATTTTTAGAACTGGAAAACCCCGTGCGACGATGCGTTCGAATGACACGATAAAGACATGTGAGTTTTATATAAATGTGTGCGTATGTGTGTACTCCTCCCTTCTGACTCAGGGAAAGCCCGTTTAGTCGCAAAACCTAACATAACATAACAAACTATCTTTAGGGGTAAATAAACCAACGATATAATATGAAGTGTTGTGTATATGTATAGAATACCTTGTATATTTATTCAATGAATTTACAAATACTTATTTCTATAATTTCTCTTCAATATAATTTTAACATATTATACTACAGATGTAATAATTAATTAATTAATTAACACCATACAGACATGACAAGTATATATATATTATAGATTAGATAGTATGAAAAACTGGTATTGTTATACGATATTATCATCATCATTCATTTGTGTGGCACGATAAGTTAAAAAGATATGATACAATACGAACGACAAATACTACGTGTACAGTAAGTAAGTAAGTATAATCTCTCCCTGCGCGAACCGCACATTCCTATATTTAGGTTTCTGAGTAAAGTAGGTAGTACAGAAAAATTCGTGAAGACAAAAAATAAAATTATACCACGTATCGTGTTTTTAAAATTAAAATAAAAATTATCCGTATAAACACCAGAAGAGAAAAGTCCAGCTGCTATATTAAATAAAGTATATAAAAAAAAAAAAAAAAAAAAAAAAATACGAAATCGAAAGATTGCGAATCATTGAACTGCTACAAACAAACGTCCAAATAAAATAAAGAGAATAATAATAATAATAAACAAGTATTTGAAAAAAAAAAAAAAAAAAAAAAAAAACTTTAACTTCAATTTTTATTTTCATCATTAATAATAATTATAATAAATTTTATAACAATTTTCCTATCGTATCGGTTTTTATAAATTCAAATAATTTCTCTCTATATATAGCGCGCGTATATAAGTATGCGTTAACAGGTGCCATTAAGCGGTGTTGTCTATACGAGTTTGTAAAAGCACACCTATACGCCGATCGGGCAATTCGAGTGATTCCTCGAACTGAACCTGCGAGAACGCACAGCACACAGTGTGCTATGAGCGCGAAGTATTCCGATTGGTCGGTAACGGCGCGTCGCACGGCGCACGGGACGGGGTCTTTGCTATCGCAGGAATCGACAATCAAGATGGCGATGACGTCATCGGTTTAACATACTTGGTGGGGGGGAAAGTCCCTCGGTTTCACTATATAGGGTTAAACAGTCACGTTGGTTAGTTCAGTCGGTTAACAAACTACCTAAGCCGTACATCGTTCTATAAAATTCTATATTATTATAAACGTATTAAAAAATATTATACCTAGTATGTGTGTTTTTTCCTAATATAATACGCGGGGTGAAATAAAAATAATATAATAAGGTGTGTTTTATAGATAGAGAAGAAAAAGAAGAAGAAGTAGTGCAATATTGAATAAATAATTTCGTAATATATTGAACGTTTAAAAAAAAAACTAATATATATATATATATACCCGAAGAAAAAGGGTAAAATATTATATATTTATAATAATTAAAATATATATAAATGACGCAACGCGTACCAAGTGCCGGTTTATACGACATTGACGTATCATCAGTTGAAGATCACAATTATACAATGTTTTCAATGTATCCACCGTCAACGCCAACAAACAACTCGTCTAATATAACCGATCCCTGGCATTTGACTAAAGAGGAGAAAGCTATGGTGAGAATAAACAGACAACATATTTATCGTTAATATTTTATTTAATATATTTATTTCTACGGAAACTATATTATTATTATTATACGATTATACGGTGTAGAACAGGTTTTATCGACGTCATATTAGTAATTAATACACCAGCATATACCTAAAAGATAAACTAATTCGAAGTTTTTTTTTTTTTTTTTTTTTTTTAACTTTTATCAGTCGATTTAACGTATTTTGTCAGTTGGTTATATAGGTAGCTATAATATAAGTTTGGAAACTAAGTAAGTGTAATATTGTCGTCTTACGAGACACGTGTAGATATTATACGAACGTTAAAAACAGTGACGCATGCAATCGCGGAAAGCTCGAGCCTTCCCCTCCCCTCCCCTCTCTCTCTCTTCATCATGTTTCTCGAACGCCCCTCTATACTTATATATCGCGTGTCTAATGGCATGAGGTCGTAAGCGCCAAAAAAAATTTTTTTTTTGCGGATATGCCCAAAAGATTTGATATTGCATGAAAAAGATTTTGCCACCAAAAAAAACAAAAATTTTTTTTTTTTGCCGCTTACGACCTTATGCCATTAGACACGCGATATATGCTACTACCTAGTATGTTTACGCGGTTTTAGTTGCCCGATTAAAGAAATGTCCTTTTCTTTTTGTTTCTATTGCTTTATTATATTGTGTGTGTGTATCTATAAATGAATCTTGAAATCTGGAAGCGGAAATCTCGTCCTATAATATAAAAACAAAATTGTTTTATAATATACGTAACTAAAAATTGAAAAGAAGAAGAAAAAAAAAAAAAAAAACAATACAATACACACTACAAACTGAGATATAAGATTTTATTATCTCTACGTATACATATTATATAGATATGATTCGCGATAATCGTTTTAACATACCTTATAATACGTATATCTTCTATACTATACAAATAATGAAATGAAAAAAAAAAAAAAAAAAAAATACATTTTCATTATCATTATTATCATACTGTATATTGTACCGTTATCTATCGCTAACTAAATTCCCTCCCGCTCAAATTAAGCACACACATATATATATATATCTTACCTACAAGTAAGCGTCTATTTTTAATTCACCTACTAACGAAAAAAAAAAAAAAAAAAAAAATTTCGCCAAAAAATTATTTTTTTTGCGGATATGCCCAAACGATGTTATATGGCACGAAAAAGATTTTGCCACCAAAAACACGAAATTTTTTTTTTTTTTTTTTTTTTTGCAACGTCCAAATATGATTATTATAGGATATGGTTGGTGTGTGTATTTACGTCCGTATATCCTAGATACTATACTACATGGATGGATGTATAATATGTATATGTAAAGGCGGTTTTGTTTCACCACGTTACGAAATTTTGATTATCATTATTTTTTTTTTTCTCTCTCTCTCTCGCTCTCTCTCTCTTGTTTCAATCACAATATCGCGTCACTAATGCCATAAGGTCGTAAGCGCCAAAAAAAAAAAAAAAAAAAATTTCGTATTTTTGGTGGCAAAATCTTTTTCGTGTCATATAACATCGTTTGGGTATATCCGAAAAAAAAAAAAAAAAAAAAAAAATTTTTTTGACGCGCGATATATGTTTGATTTTTCTTATCTTTTTTTTCTTATCATTATTTATACAAAACAGACGCGTGTATTTATTATATATATGTGCAATAAAAAGCGCTGAAATCTTTACCGGAAGTTAATAGTTGGCTCTTGTTAACCCGCCAATTATTAAATACTATACAGCTGTGAGGCGCGGCGCTGTTGGTCTCGCTGCGCTTCGCGCTTTGGTTCTTCAAAGTAATATAAGAATTATTTCTAGGTATATAGTGGTTTAAAAATAATTTATATATATTATACGAAAATAAATTATTATTATTATTATTATTTGCACCGTGAACTTGAAATATATAATATCGTATATAGTATCATCCGAGAGCGAAACAACGTGAATTTCCGCATTCGATTAATATACTAAATAGTAGTATAGCGTCAAGAGCTCAGCAATGCCCTGCGGGTCTGACTCGCACGGGATAATATCACTCGCTCGCGAAGCCTTGCGTTTCATAGTTTTTCTTTTATTACTACTACTACTACTCTTTAGATTTATTTCTCTGAATTTGTTATACAGCTATATATATATATATATAGGTGCGTATATTATATAAATATATCGCTAACATAAAAAAAAAAATTTTGCGAAAATTTCGGAGTAGTATAGATATATACACGCAGGTAATATATATATCGCGTCACTAATGCCATAAGGTCGTAAGCGTCAAAAAATTATTTTTTTTGCGGATATGCCCAAACGATGTTAAATGGCACGAAAAAGATTTTGCCACCAAAAAGAACGAAATTTTTTTTTTTTTTTTATGATATATATATCGCGTCACTACTGCCATAAAGTCGTAAGCGCCAAAAAATTATTTTTTTTGCGGATATGCCCAAACGATGTTATATGGCATGAAAAAGATTTTACCACCAAAAACACGAAATTTTTTTTTTTTTTTTTGGCGCTTACGACCTTATGGCAGTAGTGACGCGATATATATATATAAGTACACGTATATGAGTCACCGATCGATTTATGAATGAAAATATAATTGCGTCAGAGACACAGCTAGGCGACAGCAAGTCCCAGTCGTGTTCAGGCCTGTTTAGTCCTGTTTCTTATACAATAGTCTTATATACCTACTTAGAGGTTCTTATTATTATTTTTTTCTTATTATTATTATTATTATTATTATTATTATTATTATACCGAGACTAAATACTCGGAAATATAATCATCTATCTACTATATAATAATATCATGGCGCCATTAATTTTTACGCCTCGGACTTTATATATTATACGAAGTTAGAAAATTACAAATGTACAAATACATTCTCGCTGCTGTTATTATAATATACTACTCTACTCCTCGGGTCCTTGCGGTTATTTAAATTAATTCTTCGAACGACGAGAGAAACACTGCCACACTAGGTAATGTAGCCAAGAGAAAAAAATATTCAGACCGGAATTATGCGGTGGTAAATTCACGGTAATAATATAAAATAACATTTATATTACATTAGCGACTCTGCGCGTTCTTGCAATTAATTCGCTATATTCTGTTCGATCGAGCGATCGCGAACACCCATAGTAGTCGATTTTATCAGATCCGGTATACATACACACCCGCTTTGGTGAAAGTATAAAATTTACGCGCCATTTGCGTCAAATTCTTCGAACCTCATTGCCGGAACTTACAAACTATTGCATAATGATCCCACTACCCCTTTTTTTTTTTTTTTTTTTCTACTGTTTCGTTTATATAATTATTGAACTCGTTTCATGAGTAATTTTTTTCTTTTTCTCTCATTTGAGAAAAAAAGATTATACAGTAACGAGGGAAAATGAAAAAAAAAAAAAAAAAAAAAATTTTTTTTTTTTTTTTTTTTTTTTTTTTCATTTTCCCTCGTTACTGTATAATCTTAGATCCGATTGTCCCTCAACTTGCGATTATCTACCTGGTTGAAAGCGGCCATTTTGGTACCGTCGCGCAAGCGCATAAGCTATATGATCGCGTAAGTAAGTAGGTAGATACATACGCACGCACGCACGCGGTTTTGCCGCGAGACGACGTTTAAGGAACTACTTATACGTATTACTATATCCTAGTATATCGCGTCACTAATACCATAAGGTCGTAAGCGCCAAAAAATTATTTTTTTTACGGATATGTCCAAACGATGTTATATGGCATGAAAAAGATTTTGCCACCAAAGACAGGAATTTTTTTTTTTTTTTTTTTTTGCGCTTACGACCTTATGGCATTAGTGAAGCGATATAATATAAAACTCCTCTTCGCCGACAAACGACAAACGACAAACTAAGGCGACGGGCGACGATATATATATTCTACGCTACGACATATGACACGACCTTAGGAAATGACGAGTGACGTCATTCGTACCCGTACGCCACGGTGGCACCATTAAATACGCCTTGTCATCGTTCGACTAAATCTCTTATTCGTTAAATATCTACTATACATATAGTATATATATATATTATTTATTCGCAACTTTGTGTAATAGCTGTTGATATTAATACGCATCGTCATCTTTTCTCAATTCCTTATTCTACATCTAGGTAGATATGATTCCGGAATTATTATATGGTTTACCATATCGCCTTTTTCTTCTTTACGCAAATTTAATCGATTTCAGTTAATTATGTATGAGACATTTTATGACAATGCCGACCTCAATAAGAAAGCTTTATACGGAACATCCAATGCCAATTCGATATGTAAAAGAAGAAAAAAAAAAAAAAAAAAAAAAATTGTATAGTCCATTCCGTGACTATACGATCCATAACGGAAAATGTTATATATATAGGATATTTCGTGCCAATTATGTATATTGAAGAAAAAAAAAAAAAAAAAAAAAATTTGTATGGTCTATTCCACGCCAAATCGAGCAATAACTAAAAAAAGTTTTGTATAGTTGAAAGAAAATTCATATTTAATATAATTAATTTTCCAAATTTCTCTTTTCACAACCATATACGTATACGTATACGTATCATTGGTATCGATGTTATATATTATGTATTCGCAGTATATACATTATCAGTGGCGTGTTTAAAAAACTGCACGTGGTATAGGTATATTGTCAGATGTTGAAGACTGCAAGCTTTGGCGTAAGTATATATAAGCTCGGAAACGCGTTCGTTCGTTCGTTCGTTCGCTCGTAGCTACCGCACACAGTCCAAAGATTCTTCGGCAATGACGTAATCGTTGAGGCATTTCCGATGCGCCGCATACTTGCGGGTCTCGCCACGCCGGTACTCCGTAGAGTGAGTTGAAGGAGGAAGAGGAGGAGGAGGAGGAGGAATAGTAGTATAAGTTTTTAAGAAGTCTGTATCAGTCATCGCGCGCAGTCCGGCGCCTAACTTATATGTACATATTTAGTTCTCTTTTTTTTTTTTTTTTTTTTTTTTTTTCTTTCCATAAAATTTTTTTCTCACAATTTTTTTTTTTTTTTTTTTTCTCTCTTTTCTTTGTTACATAATATACAATATCAAACTATACTAATTACAATATTTGATGAATCTTCGTATAGTAGATCTGACAAAAGATTATTATTACGAAATGCAAAAAATATTGAAAATTGAAAAAAAAAAAAAAAAAAAAATCTAAAACTATGATGACAGCAATAATATAATTAGAAGAAAAGAAGTTCGCTGCAACGTATGTATGTATGTATGTATGTATGTACTACGTTGTGTGTGTGTGAGAAATGTGTCGATTTATACAAATAACGACCTTGAAACGGTTGCCGATCGACGACGATTTCACAACGGTAAAATAATTGTGCCGGGCGCTAACGTCCTTGGTTTCATCGCGCAGGTATATAAGTCGCCACTTTCGTAGCCTTTACATATATATATATATATATATATATATATATATGTAAAAATTACATTTAACACATATGTACACAGTTTATTTATTTATCAAAATTATAGAACTTGCGTAAATATAAATTCAATTATTATTTCATCGAAGAAAACAGAAATAATAAGAAGAAAAAAAAAAAAAAAAATTGTTTCGCAGGAAAGTTTGAAAAATCTATTCTTCTGTTTTTTTTTTTTTTTTTTTGTTTTCTTTTACCAATTTCATGGTAGTGGTATAACACCATATAACTTATACGTATAGACTAAAACGATTACCTAGCTACGCCAGACCACTTATTCAGACCTTATCTTTATCTTTATCTTTATTGTCGTAGACGTATAGACGTAGACGTAAAACCCTTATAGGTATAGAGGTAGAGAGATAGGTACCTAAACTTTCCCTCTTTCGGCCATCGCGTATACCACCGAGATAAATAGATAATATTAGTATATAATGTTTATATGTAAAAAAAGAGTGAAACTAAAGAATTAGTCAAAAATTACCCCGTACCTATAGATTCTTCTCAAATTTTCATTTTCTCTTAAAAAAAAAAAAAAAAAAAAAAAAAAAAAAAAAAAAAAAAAAAAAAAAGAAGACGTAATATATATATTTTGTAGATAATTTTATGATCTAAAAATAGTCCTTTGACCCAAGTTGCTCGATTGAACCGTTAACGAGTTACAGTGGTTTTAAAAGTCATTATGTATATTTGATTATTATACTTACTTTTCGACAAATTAATTTAAAAAAATTTTGTTTTTCATGAATTTTTTTAGAAATTTTTTTTTTTCTCACCCCTTCAAAACCGTATATTCACTTTATTCTTATCAGTTAAATAAAGTGAATTATAAAAAATAAAACTAAGATAAAGAAATTTTGCCATTTGAAATACATGGGAAATATTATTTTCAAATACGCTAATTCTGTGTTAGAGCTACATAGCTATAAGCTTTGGGGGACAATTTTCTTTATATTAAGCACTAATACACTATTTTCGAAAATTTTAATAAATAGTAAACTCGATTATCGCTCTATTATAGCTACAACGCGTATATCGACCAACATCGTTTCTATTCCTGACTAATTCTTTCTTTCATTTTCATTCTTATATCTTTATTATTATTATTATTATTATTATTATTATTATTCATATTCTTATCTTCTTTTCTTATTCTACTTCTTGGTCTCTTAATCTTTAAGTCTTATTTTCCCCATCTATATATAGTATATGTATCTCCATACGTCTATACTATATCCAATTCAACGCAAGACGTGTAGTGACACACGTATAACTATATATATAGGTACATAATATACCTATACCTGCGCGCGACCGTACGGAGAAATCTGTTTAAAAAATTTGTAATAAAAATTTGCGAGAATTTATATTATATACGTATATATATATCTCTTTTTAAAGTTAGTTAGTTGGTGGTATATCGGTTTTGTATTATAGTAGAGGGAGGGGCGGGGGGGGGGGGGGGGGGGGGGGGGGGGGGGATTCCCGTAGTTACAATCGCCTCGATACAAGCATAACGCAACGCAACGCAACGCGACGCGACACGACGCTACGCTCCAAACTCCGTCAATCTCAACCGCACAGAGCCGCACTACCGCACAGCGCTAACGTCATCTCTCTTCCCCTTTCCCTCCTTCTCATGCTCCTTTTCCTCCTCCTCCTCCTCCTCAGTCCTCCTCCCCTCCCCTCTCCCCTCTCTCCTCTTCCCTTCCCATGCTGCGGTTCTCGTACCCGCACTGGTACCATGTGATAACTGTCAGTGTCACTAGAGTCACGAAAGAGTGAGGAGGTTCGCGTATTCGTTTTGTTTTTTATTATCATTGTCATTATTGTCATTGTTGCGCGTTCAAAGAACAAGAAAACAAAACAATACAACAACAACAACAACAAACAAAAATAAAAAAAAAAAATAAAAAAGGATCAATCGTTTTTGTACGTGTGTAATTTGATAATTCTTCTTCCTCCCCCCCCCCCACCGCCCCATCGTGTATATCAAATAAAAAGTGTTCGTTGGTGTGGTTTTTTTTTTTAATTTTTTTTTTTTTTTTTCCTTACTGTTATTTATTTATTTTTTCTTCTTGCGTGTATATACGTGTATACGCACGTGCGGTTTTTTTTTTTTTTTCCGATACGAAAGTTCTTTCTTTTTCTTTCTTCCTGTGCCCCCCCCCCCCCCCCCCCCCCCGCCGCGCAATTTTTCTTTCATTTGTTATTCGCCGCAGGAGGGATACCTCGCGGATGAACAATAACACACACACACATACACACACATAAACAAAGAATTAAACGATTGAAATTTAAAAATATATATATATAATAAATAAGATTATATTAATCGTAGTTAATATATATATACGTTATATAAAAGAATTTTAAATAATATATACACTATACAGATTTAATATTATAGACAATCAACAAGGAAAAAAAAAAAAAAACACATACATTATATACGTTCGTTCGTTCGTTCGTTCGTATCTCTCTTTAATTCTTATATTATATTCTTCGTATTCTTGTAAAATATCGATCTACTATACAACAGCTGAGATCATACATATACTGGTAAGATAGAAACAAAGAAATCGATAATTATTAGATATATGGATTTTCATTATCGTTATCCTTATTATTATTATTATTATTATTATTGTTGTTATTACAACGCAACAAAACAGTGTATATACTATAATTGTTTGTATAGTCTTTAGTTCTATGCGCGTGTGTGTCTCTCTCTCTCTCTCTCTCTCTCTCTCTCTATATATCTATATATCTATATATCTATCTATCTCGTCGAGCTGCAGGAGTTTGTTTAAACAATTATGTACAATTTTTATTTTTTTTCGCCTTTTTTTTAATTCTTTCTTTCTTTCTTTCTTTGTTTGTAATCGATTTCTATACAATATAATATGTAACATATAATATAATACATGGACGTAGTATATAATATATAGAAGGATTGAATGAAAAGAGAGGTGAAGTGCGAAACCTCTTCCTTTTCATTCGTTTGTTCGTTCTTCGTCTTTCTCGATCGTCACAATTTGTTTACTGCAACAATCGACCTTGGTTTCGCCCACTGACGGGTTGATTGTACCGCTGATCTTGGGGGATACGCCGCCGTCGTCGCCGCTGCCACCACCGCCGTAAAACGGGGCGACACTTTCGGTTATTCCCCGCAGTTTTTTTCCCCCCTTAATTCCCCCCCCCCCCCCCCCCCCCCCCCCACCTCGTCCCTCTAAACTAGTTCTTTCTCTCTCTCTATCTCTTCATCATCTCTGTCTTACTTTCAATAAACATGTCGTTTCATTTTACACATCGATGATATATAGGTATCAGTTATTTTCTGTATGAAAATAACAATAATGTTCTTTTTTTCTTTTTCGTTTGTTTATTAACACGCATTATCATTTATGCATCTATAAAAAGAGATTCATTCATTCATTCATTCATTCATTCATTCATTTTGAGTAGGCTATATTATTCTGCAGAGGGTATAGATGATTCATTGTCAAAAATTTTTTTTTTTTTTTTTTTAGACTAAATTTCATTTAACAAAAAAAATTCAAGAACACGGATCGGCTCATCTGACAATATGATCCGGCGTACATAGTCTATATAGGTATACGATCTATACGTTCCTCACGATTCTTAGCCTGGTATCCTTTCGTAGACCGGAAATTATTTTCGGTTCCTCGAATTTATATACGGTAAAAGAAATTTAGTCTTGGATTTATCGTATGATTCTAAAAATTATTGAACCGCTCAACCCGAATTATCCTGTATACTTATATGTACCTGGATAGTGTATATATATATATATATATATGTGTAGCGTATTTGAAACTGGCAACGACCGTTAACGAACGCGACTAGGATATACATACATATATATATATATTAGCTAGCCGAACTGCGTTTTGTAGATTATTTTTTATCTATGTACTATCAGACCTACGTATGCATGTCTGCGTCTGTCTGTCCTGCGTGTGTGTGTGTGTGTGTGTGTGTGTGTATACAATAAAGTCAACGATAAATAGATAAGAAAAGAGTACATCCGCATACATACGTAAAAAAATTTAAAAAAAAAAAAAAAAAAAAAAAAAAAAACACATGTTATAGATTTTTGGGCTATAATTATTATCATATAGTTTCAAAGTTTTTATTCAAGCTAGTTTAGTTTAGTTTAGTTTGGTTCATCTATTTTTTTTTTTTTTTTTTTTTTTTTTTTTTTTTTTTTTTTTTTTTTTTTTATCATTATTAATTCGTCACGATATTAATATATTATATGATCGATTATGATATGATACAAATGGTATCACGAGAGGATATAGTCGAGACTAGGTATATGTACACCAAACGTAATGGATTCTGATCCGGACGAGTTGGACAATTCTAGAAACAGCCAATCGGCGCTGTGGATTAAAAAAATTCAGAGCGCCGATTGGCTGTTTCTAGAATTGTCCAACTCGTCCGGATCAGAATCCATTACGTTTAGTGTACATATACGTATACCAAAATTCTATTATATATAGGTATACCGATAGTTTTCGATTTAATACGGGGAAGATCTTACGCGGAGCGTAATATGTAAAATTGAAAATAGTATGACGCACGTTAATAGAAATAATTATAAAACTATAATAGAGAATAGATATCTACCCTGCACCTTTATTATTATACATACTAACGCGCGAATAGAGAATAACTGCAAAGGGTAGTGGGCGCGTGCAGGAAGCTTAGCAAAGGTGGCTATCGTATATTAGTATATAAGTAGTATAATACGTATATATATACAAATATATATATATATATATGTATGCGTATACCTATAGCTAAAAACTTTACGAAAAAGTTATTTTTGGACGACATCGTTGGCGCGGGTAGCTAGTATGGATATATA